>CACRXP010000181.1:1044417-1055738 GCA_902702965.1 Spirometra erinaceieuropaei | reverse complement strand
ACCACCATCAGCTCACTTGCATTTTAACAAAAATGGAAGGTTCCAAAGGCTTCATCAAATTTGACGAAGAATATGAACGACCTGGTAAAGAGCCAATCTAACACATCGCCTGTATTGTTTTAACCATCCTCCTCCGCAGCTCTGGCCGAGAGTTGACTGTCGCGTCTGTGGTATGCTGTATGACGTTCTCAAAGAAAAAATGCATCTTCAACGTAATACCTATTGGAATTATTACGACAAAGCTCGAACTTGTTCTGGACAGAGCCGCATCAAGTTTTGAATAGGACGCCCTCGCTTTTATGTATAAAAGTCAACATCCATTAAAATCTCAACAATGAGATTCCTACATCTATCTCTTCTATCTCCTTTTCTGCTGCAAGACCAAATAGCCACTTTTAGTCAGGATAAAAGTGCACAGATTTGAGAGCAGTTACACGAGGGCAAAGACAAAACCTGGTCGGTTTCACGGAAGTTGTCCACAGAGCTTTCGTGTTCCGACAAGTTGTTTGTCAGTAAATTGGTCGGATATGCTTTGAAGGTTGTTGGCAGAATCTAAAATGCAGTATTATGTATGGGTACCTTCCTGCCGAAATTCATTGATTTGATGTTAACCGGGGGTAGCACATATCACTCGCTTTTCGGCTGGAGGAAGCTTGACAATAACTACCTCGGCCGAGGCGACGAATTGTTTCGATTATTTTACGAGGCACCAGTCACAGAACGCTGCAGGGACAAAAAGGACGTCGATCTGACTCACGAAGAAATGGTTTTGATGTTCCACACCTATTTGACATATGCCATCGGTGCAATTTCATTAGAAAGCTTAAGACGTCCGCGAAATTCCAGAAAAATTCCCTGGGGCCAGGTAGCAGGAAGGGTTTTGTGGTGAATGAATGATCGCACGCATTTTTTTGACAAGCGACTCTATATTTAGGAGAAGAAGGACATATCATCGCAATGCCAGGAAGGTTATTAGATTCTTACTTGCTCAAGGCATCATCACAGACAGTCCGCGGCTTTCTTTAAAATTTGATTTAGGTGGGCATCCAAAACGCAGGCCAATAAACCTCGAACTCACCCAACCGCTTTTGTCCGTTCCTATATTAACTGAAAGGAATGTTAAAGTATGTAGTACTGTGAAGAAAATTGAATCCCGGGTAACTCGCAGTTAGATTAAAGACCAAGAGGCAGGTTTAAGCCCCGTTCATTGTCGACCAAGACACAGTTGTGTCTAAATTCATCAGTTAAACATCCTAAGGGGAGAGCAGTTAATCGTGCATGCTGACGGTTCGAACTGGCGTCAAGACAGAGCCCGAAAGACGAGATTGGGCACGATAACTGACAAAAATAAACGGCACGTCTGCGTGTGTGCGACACAGGATGGTCGGCGGACATAATACCAGGATGTAAACGGAACGAGTTAGATCGAATCCAAACTGAGTGGTAGTGTGATATAGGCAATATGTTCTAGGAGCCATTGACCCCGACCATCCGTCTTGAGACGACCGAGTCACCCTCTCACTTGAAAACTTCCTACGCCACGGCTTTTACGGCACCACGATAGTTGGGAAGCGCATCAGCATGATTGTAGTGGGTAATATGTGCCGAGTGCAGTGGAGACTTAATCCTCAGAGTCGAGCTCAATCTCGCACTTTCCTCTCCCAGTCATCAGGTGGACCAGTGGGCGGCTGAGTTCTCACATGCGTGGGAGTGTTGTGTAGGTGGAGGAGCCACTGACCCTAATTCTTGATCCTCGAGTGGATCACATCACACAAACATGTAGAGATCGGATTGCGAGGTCTGATTTGTGCCGTTATTTAGCAATATTACACACCGAGACTTTTTGCGTGCCGTGATAGCTGCAAGCACGTCGGGGTTATTGTAATGAGAAATAGGCTAAGGTGACGTAGGGAGGGTTTTCCTGTAACGCTGCTGTCTCACATATTCTTTCCGTGGTGAACCGCGTTCAGCTTGTAGGTAATTAAAGACGTATGTCGACTGGTCAATCCTGGGATTTCTATGTCCTTTCAAGGTCAGACAGTCACAACGCAAAACATGATCGTTGACACTTTAAGTAGCGTTTCGGCAAACTGAAAACAACCCCGGGAGTGTGCCAAGTACGAACTTCCTGTATCTTCCATGAAGACAAGGAAGGCCATCGGAATAAAAAAAAAGGCAAGGCTACTGCCTAACATGAAATTAACGCTCTAAACAGCATTTATGTTAGGCATTCTGTGTGAATTGCAGCGAAATAAGCGAAAAGGCAGTACGTCCCGAAGCTATTTGACCATGTTTATTTGTATCAGCATTACAGTTCAGGACAAACTTTTAAAACACGCCGCGCATCCTTGTTTGTACAAGTCTGTCTTGGACATTTTTACCAATCAACTCACGTACGACATTCTGGTTTACCCCATTCGAATGTTCCAGTTAGAAGCACATGAAATAGACGTTTAACCTTGCACCAAACTTCAAATTCTCTTAAGGACATTATTTGCAATTTTGCATAAAGACGCATGTTCATGTTTCCGCCGCTCTGACACTGCATTTGACTCGAATTTGGGCAGAGTTTCTTCCAGCAACGAGCTGACAACCAGGGATGCTTCGATTACAAATAAGCCCAACATTCCTTGTTTTGGCATCCACAAAATGATGTGACACTACCCCTGATCTTCTATGACAAGAGACTGCTCTATTACGACGTGTTCACCGACGTCTGTCAGTGCAAATGTTAGTACACTTTGGACATATGCGACACATGAATAACGCATTTAACAGTTTTTACTCAGAACCCCCCACTTCTCCGACAAAAAACACGTTATTTAATGTGAAGTATGCTTGAGGTATCTGATAAATTGATCAAATGCAGTCGACGGTTTTCTCATCGTGTTTAAGCAAATCGGTCAACGGTCGTTTTACTTAGTAAAAGTGCCAGTCTAGCGATTATCATCCTTTATTCAAGTAGGAATACGCACACACGCATCTATTGATTTCCTGAAGTAAACGAGATACATGTGGATTATGAAGTTCAATAATAGGCAAACAACTACCAGGCGTAGTCGGTCAAGTTATAAGATCAGGTTGGAGGAACGACAGGGAATGCGGGTAGACTGGTACAGTACTGTTACGGACTTAGTCTGTTTTCACTCAGCCAATCGCAACCATCAGCTAAGACCAGAAACAAGAACATACGCTCGTACGCGGTGTAAATGGTCCACAGACGGTGTATATCAGATGGGTCATAAGCATTTCACCGGATTGAAGTTAATGGGGCCCTCGCTATTTCGCCACCTCTGCTGCTGCAGATTGGGTATTCGTTCAACCAGACATATGCGCACACCGGTCTGTTGGTTTCTTGAACTAAACAAGCCCCTATGGGTGACAGGCTTTAATAATAGACAAGCATCTATCAGGCCGAATTGGGCCGCTTTTTAATAGAAGGGTATGATTGGCTGAAGAACTGAAAAAATGCCCGTATTTTCTGTCATCCTTCTCCTCTGATGTTATGCGTATATTCTGAAGTAGAGCACGCGAAAGATGCAGGCGAGCAAAGCATAACATCTGGTTTACATTGACAGGACAAGAGTATATGCCTTGACAGAAAAGGCTATAGTTATTTTAAATGCCCATAAAACGCGTGTCCTGAAGAAAATATGATCCCAAGGTGACTTGTTAAAATAAAACTGGGTGTTCGCAGAGAGAGGGAGGTCGCCACTGTCGTGAGCACAATAATTACTAATAACGACTAGTGTATCCCGGTGCTTTGAACTGAGTCGCCAATTTTTTCTGCTCTCCATTCACATGGGAATTGTCTTATGTGTACATGCGTTGGCTAACCTTACTCATTCTATACCGATTTTTCTCTTTTTTGTTTGAACTACAATGGAGACACCGTCTACACACTATCTTGGCGCTGTATTGAAGGAAGTAAAATCTGACTCGAACAATTATAAGTCAATCATCAACGACCGTTCATGGTATGGATAGTTGCAGTTATCGGTCACTAAATATCGTTTGCGATCAGTTAGTGTAAGCTGATTTGCATAATTATTTTATTTACTCTGAATGAAGGCCTTTTTGGCGAAAGCTTTAGAATAACACTTCCAAAAAAAGAATTCGCCTCTCTTAAAGTGTGTGTTAACTATAAATTGTATCCACCAGTTCAACTTCAAACAGCAGGAAAAGAACAGTAGGCATGAAAAATCAGTATTTAAAAGTCCTACGACCTGATCATAGTGCACACACGCGAGGCGGGAGGTGAGCTGCAGCGTTTTTTCCAACATGTTAAAGCAAAAGGTACATTTAAGAAGAAGATGATGAGGAGGATGAAGGAGGAGAAGGGAGGAGATGCTTAAAGGTCAGTTAGCCTGGATCATCGGCACAGTAACCCGCAGAGAAATCGGCAAGCAGCGATCGCGATCACGTGAGCGCCCGAAGGGCTTGTTAGGTAGCGGGAAGAGCCGCAGAACGGCTGATGGAGGTTTTCCACGTGTACCAAGCTTCGATTGTTTCCCTGGCTTGATTATTCTCTGGTGTTTATATAGCAGAAACGGCGTAGAGATCGCTGGGGGATCCTCTGAGGAGCCAAACCGCTCGCAGTTCTGTCACGCAGCGGCAGAATATCGGCGAAACACGTGTCTGAGATTTTAATTAGTACCTATGTCAGGGGTGCGGTATAATACCTTTACTATATGGATTTCATATTCCTCATAGTAATTCTGCGGGGCATTACGTGATTATTCCACAGTATTTGGGTGTCCTCTGCTCGAATATTCATTGAAATTTCGAGTCCAACCCTAAAACATCATGGCCCGGAGAGTTACCTCCATGTCCTGTACTGAATATCTTCTAACTTGATAAATATGCAGGTGTTTCACACTTAGGGGTTGGGTATGACTGGCTGCCGACGGCTAATGAGTCAGAAATGGCTATTCCACTCTCCCTGGTCTTTGCTGGCAATTAAATTCTGCCTATATCATGCAGCGCTGTGCGGCTGATGATTGGGCTTGCGAGAGAGCGCGTAAAGCACAACGTAACGAGTGAGTTGATGTGCTTGTCTTTCTCAAAGGACCTATTTCTTCCGAATTATGACTCTTGGGATGCCTACTTTCAAATTCCTTTATATACATACATATACGAAGGAGACATTCCAAGAAATGTAAGTTAAAGTCAAGCATGCTCTTGAGACAAAGGAAGATTTTATGTAAATTTTCGACTTCGGAGGCCCCCTACGACTCGGACACCAAGCGATTATAGATTTTTTTAAGCGCACGTAAGATTATAACTGTGTTGGCACATTTACTCTCCTTCCAAGCCTGAGGACAAAGCGGGAAATCGACGTCAACAATTTCCACAATAAACTTCTTTTTCCCAAAGAACACATATGACTCTAATACATATAAACGTGATTGAAATGGCACTATATACACAGACGAAGGCGGTGAGAATGGCCATTCGTGGCTTGCTAGCCACAATCAGCCAACCATGGACAACCTCGAGATGCGCAACTTCTAAGGCCCCAATTAGCGGCCTGCTGTTTAGAAGTCCAACGGCTCTCCTTACTGAACTAGGAGCTAGTTGTCCTGTCGGATGCGATCGGTTCTGACAATTCTGGGCAACCCTAATGACCAAATTTCTCACCGATTGTATAAAGCGTGATATTAACGTATGCCGCAGTCAAGTTGTGCAGGAGTCCACAGCGTCGAGATGACAGTTCAAAATAATGCCTGCAGGTTAGCACACTAGATACTGTGCGTTTTTCCTTTCGCTCGACATTCTGTGACTTTTAGTCGCAGGCGAAATAAAACACTGCACTCACGAATTAACCACACCTAAAGTCAAGAAGTGACTGATCGCCACGACGTGTGTTTGACAGTGTTGCGCGATTACTGGTGGAAAGGTTACCTTGAGTTAAAATCCTCGTAATCGCGAAATGATGCAGTAGAGTTTCGACGACAACACGTGTCTGGGCTTTCAACTAGCAACCGTACGGTTTGAAGAGCGAGGTAATAAGCAAATGCTGTTTAAGGCAGGACCGGCCTTATTGGAGCATTCTAGGTCGAGTGTGAATCAAAGAACAGAAGATTGCCAATCAGATTGCGCGGAGGTCGTTTCTGATGATAGAAAGTGGCGCAGCATTTTCAGCCCGTCATAGCGCAGCACAGAAGTGCCAATAAACTTGTCACTAAGGTACGTACTCACGAGAAACTGTCATAGGACATTCGTCAAAGCTCTTTTTTGCCGTGTCACAATCACTCTGCTGATATGAACTCTCGATCTTAGTCTGCGGCCTCGCCGATGGCGTCTGATCTCGCGAAGAATCTGTCCTTGGAAAGGCATATTTCTGAGTCTGTTACTTCTATATATTGTCTGGACTTATAAAGGAAATTTTCACCACTACCAACATTTGGACGAAAAAAAGAACCTGGATACGCAACCGAAAGACACCAGCCTCATAAGTGCGTCCATGTGCGCCCCAGGACAGATAATCTCTGTGTACCAATATTTCTTTTGGCAGTACGCCTGGGTTGAAAAGGAGCTGCCTCGCGACATAATTAACGTGGTGCGTTCAACCCTAATTTTAAAGTTTGTAAGACGAATGTTAATTCATAACTGCCCTAGAAAGAATCAACCCAGATGGCAACTATTATGAATAGTTAGAAAAAGTTGCAGGCATCTGAGGCCTCATATCTGAAAATGGCTCCTGTTGACGCCCGTGTGTTCTGCTGACTAAGTTTCTGTGATGATCGTAAGCTAGGCCAGGTTTCCCCGACGATCAGCTTCCGTTTCTGTAACTTGATTTCGTTCTGGGTGGTTTGATTTAGTAATCAATAACGTGGTACAACTTATTTGGTGATTATCCATTATTGAAGACTAAAGAAAGATTCTCAAATTATACGAATACCCTTGCTTCAAAGCGTCTGTTAATATAAATAGAAAGAAAGCAATTATGACGGTCAGGCACTATTGTCAGTGGGCAACGCAGTCTTGATGAACCAACGGGACTATTCTGCCAAAAACGGTGCAAGGATTCGCAAGCAACTTGGTAGAAGTTCTCGGAGGAATTAAATAGTCAATGCTTTCTGTTTAATATGGCGTCTGAGGACAAGACATTTCTGGCTTACGAATCTTGCTTTCCCAATTAGTGCGCATAACTGAAGGTTAACGAGTTGACGCATAAATGTATTTTCTATGAGTTCACTGACTTCACGGTCGCCTGGCATTCCCGAAAAAATATCCAGTACTCATTAATAATTTACTCATTTGACGGCAATCTCTCGCATATCCGAAATCCGAATTTTTTTCCCCTGGGTGTGTGTCCCCCAAACGGGCCACGTGGTAGATGCGCTGGGCCAATACGAGACCATACTGGACTCTGGCAGGCGTTATGGAACTTGCGCGCCATTAAGCACGCCAACATCTCGGGGTGCGGTGGCGGACCCGGTTGTCGGCGTAAGTCGCGCACACTGGGGCCCTACTACTTCCCTCCCCTTTGTTGTTGTGATTTAAAAACCTGGTTATTTGTTGTGTAGACCAGGGGATGTGGTGGAACGCCAAGGTGAGGATCCGTCTGAGCCATCCATCTGCGGCCTCCCTCGACTCCGGTCTTCTTGACTCCGTCTTGACACCGGGCTCAGGCGGGAGAGGAGGAGGGAGTGCGGTAGATGCTGTGCAAGTCTACTATCACTATAAAGTAAATTGTCGCACAGGTCACCGTCCCTGCTTTCACTTTGCTCTGGAATGCACGGTGGACATCGTCGGATGTGACGGTCGAACTGTCGCGTGGTTATGTGTGTGTGAAGGTGTCAGACGGCCCACGTTGTAGATGCGCTGGACCAATACGTGGTCATATCGGACTCTGGCAGGCGTTATCGGATTTCACACCATAACAAATGCCAACATTTCGGGTGCGGTGGCAGACCCAGTTGCCGGCAGAGCTCGCGCACATTGGGACCCTTGCCGTCCTCCCATTTTTGTTGTTGTTCAAAAACCTGGTCATTTTCTATGTGGACCAAGGGGTGTGGGATGGAGGGACAAGGTGAAGGCTTGACCATGCCATCCACCTGTGCTCTCCCCCGCCTTCCGTCTTCTGGACTATGTCTTGACACCGGATACAAGGATCGCGGCTTTTGAATGAACTTCCTTCTTACTGCAGACAAAAACCATACTTTGTAAAAAATGACTACGCGTCTAGCATGCATTTTTCTCATTGATTTTCGATGGACCAAAAAGTCCAATTATAGTTCATGGAAAACATACATAACAATATTTCTAATTGGGAGACTTTTTAATACCGTGAAATACCCGTTCGTAAAACATCATGTCTCTGAATTTACCCAAGTATTTTGTAAAGTTTCCAATATGGATCAAATCCAATGCTAAATTCTATTAACCCAATATGGTCTCCTCTTAATACCATAGAGAAATGTGTGGTTTTCCGTACGCGGAAAATACATGGCTTGTCGTTTTGAAACCCTGAATGCAAGTCTGACGACAGAACGGGTTCAGAATTATTGGGGAATTATAAAAGTTTTTGAAAACCGGGTAATACCCTACCTTCAAGAATAAAATTGAACAAAAGATGTAATTTTATAGCGAATGAGCGAAACAATTAATATTTTTTGCCTGTTTTCTATGAAAATCAATGAAAATCAACGAAAATCAATGAGAAAAACGCATGCTACATGCGTAGTCACTTTTGGAAAATATGGTTTTTGCATTCAGCCAGAAGGAAGTTCATTCTGAAGTTAACATGCTGAGGTAACCAGAATATTATAGAAATATATTTCAGGCTGACTAGTTTTGCAACCCTGCTTAATTAGTCTTTTCGAAACGAAATCGCATTTTGGAATTTCGGTCAGTCTAGCGATCATCATCGTTTATTCAAGTAGGAATGCGCACACACGCATCTATTGACTTCCTGAATTAATTGTAATACACGTGGATTGCAAAGCTCAATTATAGGCAAACAAATACCAGGCGTAGTCAGTCAAGTTAGAAGATCCGATTGGAGGAACGGCAGGGAAGGCAGGTAGACTGGTACAATACTGTTACGGACTTAGTCTTTTTTCACTCATCCAATCGCAACCGCCAGCTAAGACTAGATACAAGAACATACGCTCGTGCACGGTGTAAATGGTCCACAGACGGTGTATATCAGATAAGTCATAAGCATTTCACCGGACTTAAGATCTTGAGGTCCTCGCTAGCTCTCCACCTCTGCTGCTGCAGATTGGGTAGTCATTCAGCAGACATAGGCTCTGCTAGTTTCCTGAATTAAGCAAGTCCGTATGGATGACAAACCTTTATACCAGACAACCATCTAACAGGCCGAAATGGTCCCGTTATAATAGAAGTTCAATCAACACAACAGAAATTGAAGGCTGGCACAGCCGAAGTCGCACCTAGGCGTGCCGCTGACGCCTGTCTCGGATCCGACATTGCGGTGGGAGTGCCATAAAGGCCACATTAAAAAGGAGCCATTGTAGCCTGACTCTCAGACCACCACCGGTCAAGGACGAGGTCCAAGTTACCCCGTCAGTTGGCAACCTTCCAAGCCACAGCTTTTAGCGCACCGTAATAGCTTCAAGCGCGTAAGATTGATTATAGTGATGAAAGAGCGCTGAGTCGTCGACATCACTCTCCCTTCCCATTCCCACACTGCAGCCGCCGTCCAAACCGGTCGGCAAACTGGAGTGGGGAATAAGCGCGGTGGCTGACACGGTCGACTGACCGTGACTGCGCGCGCCACAGCACGACCTGGCCCCCCCCCCATACACACACAGACACAAGGATTTCACACAACAGGGGTTGAACGGCGTGTCTCTCACTTGCGCGAGAGGGCCGTGGAAGGTGCTGCTTCACCCCTTTCCCAGCCCACCAGTCCGCCACTCCACACAGCACACACACACAAACAACGCGACGAACTGCACCCGTGCAGCCGAAGCCGCGTGGGGACCGAGTCGAAATGCACACTACTCACTTGAGTGGAAGGTGGCAGTTGGTGCATGCGGCGGGTGAGTTTTGATGTGTGTTGGTGATGATGGGGCGTGTAGGGGTGTCCAGCGGTGGGTTCACGTGATGGTCGTAGCGTTCGCTCACTTGCTCGCAGGTAAGACTACTCCTAGCGTCCATTTGCTGGCACCCAACTCTCACCTGTGGCTCCACGCAGCTGGGCTCTGCTCAGCGGCCACACCCCGGGCAACCGTCTCGACCGGCGGGCTAAACCAGGTGAGGGTATCCGTGCGTGCACCTGCACACGCGGTACTGTGGTCTCCGCTGGCCGGATGGATCTTCGCGTCGACATCATCGAGACGAGACGCTGCCTGGACCATCGCCGGAGGCCACCAGGTAAGTTCTTCTTCAGGTAAGTGAATTTGCTTTGTCTGTTTCTTTTGTCTGCCGAAATTCCGTGTTGTCTGCTGCTCTTGTTTCCTAAACCCTATATGCTAGTTTGTTTGTTATTATCTAGATGAAACTCTTGATGCTTGCTGCGACTGTCTGTCTGTCAGTCTATGCCTCTCACTGCTAATAGCTAGGTGTTACTATGCTTGATCTTGAAGGATGCACTCTCACTTTTTGTCTCTGACTTATGACTGTGTCTGCTTGTCCACTCTAGCTAGCTGTAAGTCCCATAGCGTTGTGTTGATTGTATGCTCTCAACAACTTCATCACCAAAACCACCAAGGTCCCAATCTAATTCGGGTCGTTCTCTCACTAACAAAATGTCGTGGCCCATAGTGGAGTTCGGCAGCCGTCTGGGATAACCGGCAGCCCTGTTCAGGGATGCGAATGCCCATTATGCCAACAGTCACTTTGTTTCACTTGGGAACTTGAAGGTGTACTGCGATTTCGGCGATTACTTTATGCCTAAAATAACTAAGGCGTTCCTTCCGGAAGCTTAGGAGCTCTTGTTAATTGTCTATCCACGATTGGCACATTAGAGAATACTGCATACGGTAGAAACATGGCATTAATTTGACTAAAAGTATACCGGTTGAAACAGAAATTGTGTCACAGATGTTTTCATGAGCAGGGATTATGCGAGAAACGAAATAGTTTCTTTTTAAGCTTACAAACGTTAAGGAATTCGACGGGCTTTGGTCCTACAGCCTTATTTGATTGATCTCATATTGTTAGCTAATTAACTAATTTCATATCGGGCGATTATGTTGACTTTACACATATCATGTGTTTGAGCCTTGCCTTCTATACTAATCCAGAGAGTGTCTGTACCTCGTGGGAGGAGTGCTTGTACATCGTAGGTTACGTCGGGCATCAGTTTACACGCACTTCCCCGAGTGTGCTGCGAGCCCTGCTTG
>CACRXP010000181.1:1005289-1024941 GCA_902702965.1 Spirometra erinaceieuropaei | reverse complement strand
ACTCACTTTGACGTAACGATAACAAATCGGTGAACTAGGCGGGATTCGAAACTACGACAGCAAGGGGAAGGCTTTAATACAGCCAGCGCCTTAGTCACGTGAACTGAGAGGTCCCACCGGAAGCCGTACGTTTCATCATCTTTGGGCCATGTTACCCGCTCAACCTACTGCAGCGTCTGGAATCCACCGAATCCGGTACAATAAGCTGATTGCCCAAGCAGAATCTCCTAAGTAATCGATCTAGAATCTACCAAATGACTACCAGGCCCACGTTTAGCTGAATGTAGTTTCAGATTAAATCATACAACGTTTGCAAAACAAGTCTTGTCAGTGGTGCTTGCATAAAAGCGGGTAAAATCAGTCGATGTATATGAAAAGCATGCGCTTTTCTATATTTCTGAATCAAAAAGGGTCGAATATGGTTTGGTAGCCCCGCCTGAATTGAGCAAACCTTAGTCACCTCTAATACAGGGCCGGTGTTAATAGGGTTTTTTACAGGTGGGACCAGGAAACGTACAGGCGATGACGTCAAACAGTTGTCTGCAAAAGAAAAGCTATTGGGAATACGCAGTTGTACTTTGAATGGTTGCGAAATAGTTGCGCTAACTCCTAACCCTAACCATAATCCCTAATTCTAGCCCCTAATTCCAAACCCTAATCCCTGACCCCTAACCCTAAATACTAACCCTAACCTTTAACCCCAACCCCAACAGTATTGTGTCCATCAGGTGGGGATACCAAACCACATCTTACCCAAAAAAAGCTTACTATCATGTCTAGCATTCCCAAACCCGTTAAAAGAAAGCTGACCGTACTTAACTTTACCTCAACTTTCATGTCAGATAAATATAATATTTTCTTGACATGAACTTACTTCTGTAGTATTAAACGTTTAACAATACACCTCCTACTAGTCAGTCAAGATATTTTGCATGATAGACCATGGGAAGCGAGGGGCGTATACAGTCAGAAAAGATTTATTCGCATGCGTGAAACGCGATTATGTATATATAATCCGTTCAGATGATAGACCTGTCCAGGCGAACATCTGTTGATGAAGCACCTTACGGGACATGGAAAGACCGACGACTTGATTCTGTCTCACAACAAACGCCAAATTTCTATTTCTCCTAGGTAGTCAGTAAAATGCAGTAACCGGTAAGAATACATGTTACGTCAAGTGCACGTTTTACTGAAGGTTATGCAACCGAACCTGCAAAGAACTTTGTCATTTTTGCCATTTGTCGTCTAAAAGCAGGCATTGTGCATAGAATCCAAAAACTGGCCATGCTCTTTTACTTCCTTTCTTATTCCGTCAAGTCGGCAAAATATCTGTCTTGGGATTTTGGTTTAAATAAAACGTCTGAACAGTTATATTGATATATATATATAAACTTATGTAAGTAACTGCTCCACTGACCTCTGAGTGCTGCCAAGTGAAACTTAGAAGGGCTTATTGATTATAAATGTTTTTGTCGTTACAAAACTAGCATACTCGCATAATTTGAGGTTTATTCAGAAAGCCGAAAAGCCAATTTGTTCAGACATCACTGTTAATTAATTGACTGCGTTGCGAGGGGGATTCAGGAATTGTTGCATCGTCAAAGATTTATGCGCTGCACGGATAACCCACATCCCAGTGTTTAACCTCAGCGGCAAATATCCAACGCTACAAATCACTAACAGTTGCAGGATCTTATTTTGGTCATCTGAATTCTTTAAAGCAAATCCCTTGCCTTCTAGTGTAATTCTTTCTGTTATTTAAAAACAGCCCGTTGCATAAAAAGAGAGCAAAAGCTGTTTGTTGTCTTTTCCAGACGCAAATTGATACCGCGGAAACGTGGATTAGGTAATGCCCTCTTCCGACATTTAGCATGCTAACAAACTTTCAACAACCCTTATCTAACTCTGTGGATTTCCCCCAACAAGACGAGCCGGTTTCATCGTTAATTATAAAACGCTTCGAGGGGACCTGTCCTGAGAAAATACGCTCTCAGCATAGACGTACACAACGTTTGTCAAAACATCTTTGGAAGACAGATGGTTCTGATCAGGAAATTATGAATTACGGACGAACCTCAAACGGATTTTAATTAGCCGTAAATAGTCTGATCGTGTATATGAGATTTCTCCCATAAAATGACGTCTCCTTTTAGCAGTATTCTAACTAAAATAATTTTGAAATAAACAGTAAGTACATATTTCGGACTCATAAACTGACAACGTTTATGTTAAATAAAATCTACTTCGCAACAAAATTGAAAACGTAATTGATAAAAGAGTTTCCTAGTAAATCTCAGTAAATGCATATCATGGAAAGAGGATCCATTCAAATAAATTTAAAAGCAAAGCCCAAACACTAATTGAAGCATTTGGCAAACAAAAATGCAGCAAATTTCAGCCAAACTGACTTAAGTTAACGAAAGGGACTGGGTTAATAGATACTTTCTGCCTGAATTCACTTTTTCGTAGAACTGAACTCATTGCAACATTATTAAGTGACATTTTAAGAGAGCCAAATCTCCTTTGTTAAGCTATCGTTTCTCACTGAATCAGCGTAACGGATAATTAGATTAAGTGTTTTTTGATCGCTAAAGATTCTTTGAATTTCTTGATATCTGAGTATTCTTTAAAGCTCTGCGCGGGCATGTGTGCCAAAAACACATAATACCTCGGCTTAAACAACTCATTATAATTTTGTAGTAAATACTTAAATGAGTCTATCCTTTTTCAACTCCGTCTACCTTTTGTTGTAGTTTTATTTTATTCTCGTGCCAATATCTGGTAAATAACAACAGTGGTATTAATTGCATGCATACCAATCCGATTTTGTGCGATATGCCATTCTGGGGCAAGCCGACATTCAAAGAGATATTATGAATAACTCTCATAAATTTTTGCCTGATTCCTCCAAATAATACTATGTTTTGTCAGTATCTACAAGTGGCCCTGGATTCCTTATGCAATGTGATTACTTAAGAAGTGACTTGTTGTATTGTATTTAAGTACCGAGCAGCATTCCATGCCGCAAAAGAGACTTTATTCTGAAAGGACACACTCTTCTGCTAATATTTAATATTTACACGTATTTGGCTGCTGCTACACGATACATATTTATGTCTCGGAACACTGATGATTATAGTCAATCCACACTAGTGGCTTGTACTAGAAAAAGGTATTCAAAACCGTCGTGAAAGCTCTAGAGTACATGTACTCGGTTAGATCAGAGTAATCTTGTTTACTTCAAACAACAGTCTTGACACGACCACAATGTGCGCGAGAGCAGGATGTTTTAGGTTTAAATTGGTCATATCATATTATATACCACATAGTATTTGAAGTTATATTTCATGAGATCTCTGCCATTCAGTAGTATATCAGCGCAAGCAAAATAATTGGGTAGTCTAGTGAAGGACGATGAAACCACATCCAAAAGACAAGAAAAATCATAAAAGAGGAAGTAAACACAAGATTTCTCAAGGCATCTCCCTTCAGCCCCAAAGTACCTATCCTGAAGACCTTTTTGCAGACTCTTTTGCTACTGCCCATACTCAGAAACAGGTAAGAAACGCAGAGGAATTAGCCAGTTTCGTTGGAACCGTTATGTGTTTCAGGGCGAAAAACAATCACCACTGAATGCTGTTATGCTTATCCTCGCAAAAACCTTCATGCTCGCCGGTTCAAAACCGCAAGGCGCGAAGCGATTGTTCAAAGCAGGCACCACATATCTCAAAACGGCCTAGCTCACATTTTAGGTTGTCGTGGTTTTGATTATTTTAGCCAGTTCGTTAATTTGCCTTGGTCTCCCTTGCTGTTCTTTCATCAATAAAGTGAAAGATCTTATTAAGGTATGTTTACCTATTGTATCTATGGAAAGTTCAGACACTCCCTCGTCGACTCGAAGCTAGGTCATGTGGCTATGAGTATGTACGAGCTGATAGTCATTATCAGTCATTTACTTAAATGTCAGTAGAAGCAAGCTATTAACTGTAATTGACTCCATAAAAGAAGGTCGGGGTGGTAGTCTGATTTCACTGTAGCACTGTTTGCACATACAAAAATCGGCGGATGTGGGAGTACTCGCTGAGGTTGCGGCTCATGTTTGCGCAAAGTTCCCAAAATATAATTCCAACATGTATTTTTACACGCAGGTGAAGCTGGTTTCGCAAAAGCACAATAATGACGGTGGAGTCAGTAAAAGTGCCGTAAAGATGGCCTGAGAAGTAGTGGTAGAGGGACGCTCACCGATCGTTATTACCGAACTCAGTCGCTCCGTTCTGCTTTACGGGTTCTCGCTCTCGAGCCCAATCAGCAGCCGCACAGCGGCGAATGGTGTAGGCAGTATGGTATTACCGACAAAGACAAGGGAGACTGGAATGGCCATTTCTGGCTTATTAGCCGTCGTCAGTCAGTCATACCCAACCCCGAATTGTGGAACACCTGGTACTCGAACTCACGACCTGCTAGTTAGAAGTCCCACGCCTCTAACCACTGGGTCGCAGGCCCGTTGTCCTGTCGGTCTTGATCGGGAATATACAATGGTAGAGGGACGCTCACCAATCGTTCCGTTGTGCCTTACGGGTTTTCTCTCAAGTCCATCAGAGCTACCCTCTACCATTGTGTATTCCCGATCGAAACTGACAGGACAACGGGCCCGTGTCCCAGTGGTTACAGGCGTTTGACTTCTAACTTCGGAGTTGGGTAGGAGTGGCTGACGGCAAATAATAAGCCAGAAATGGCCATTTCAATCTCCCTTGTCTTTGTCGGTAATAACATTCTGCCTGAATATTAGTGTTCAATAAGGTTTTTGCATGATCCTTCCTATGCTTCTTCTTGATGTCGTCTGCGACTTTCTGGCCGCTCAAAGTTGCTTATAACATCAACGTTTTAAGTTCCTGCCAAGAAATGTTTCCGCACTATCACGTTTCCTATTAACATACATAGTACACATAAATGAGGGTGTATTTTTGAGTTTTGCTACACTTGAAGATGCGTTTAACAAATTAAACGTCTATACCAAGGGTAATCTACTCTAAGTCTTACTTGTACTGATGAGGGTAGCAAATTTGAAGTCATTCAAATACTGAGCTGAAAAAGAAGACCTCCATGGGCGAATGTGTTAATAGGCTATCGTGTCGAACGAATGGGTGGCTGTTAACCATCAAAGTGTATAGCACACAAAACCGCAAACGGAGTCTTAAACTTTTTGCCAAGTTAGCCTGGCTAAAGTTTATTAACTTTTCCTTTACGTCTTCTCTCTTGACGGTTTGCAACCGTCTGTTAGTTGGGATGGTGGTGGTGGTGGTGGTGGTGGTGGTGGTGGTGGTGGTGGTGGTGGTGGTGGTGGTGGTGGTGGTGTTGACTTGCCTGCGTGGTCGGCCAACTTGTGTTGTACAGTTCTCCCTTTGGTAGGAGACAGCCCCCAAGCTTTCCAAAACATCAATGAGTTCTTGCAAAGAGATGTGTTTTCCTTTTCAGATAAATATTCTATGTTTTAATCTAACAGTGTTCAATAACTATTTTCCACTCGTGGTAATTTAACTGTCGCCAATGCTTTCTTGCAAACCGTGATCTTCTTCAACCGTAAACTCTGAATGAAATCCCACTGATGGTGAAGAGAAGCATTATTTACAATGCTGGATTGTCGAGCACAAAATAATGAATGAGGTGGCTGTGACACTCAAATCATGTGCGTAAATTACAAAATTGAAACTTTATTAGGCGTAAATTATTTTGCATTTGTTTACGTAATACGTACTAAAGGCTAAAAATGTCATCACGTACTTCTATGCAGTCAGATGCATTTCAGAGCTAAGTTGTTGGCATGATTACTGGCTTTCATATCTCGCTAACATATTTGGAGACAAAAGACAACAGTAGCACGCCAAAGTCTCAAATGCCATCTACAAACTGTGCTTCATTAGTGGTCCGACGAGTTTTAAGCCATTCAGTTGTCTTACTGAAGGTCTTTGAGGAATTTTTAGGGGCAATTATTGAAGTGCTTCTAAGGAGGTTCTTTTGGGTCGGTTAAAAATCTTTTCATTGTGTGAAGAGAAGAACCCATATCAAAGGATGCATAGGTTAGGATTCAGTTCCCTCACGTCCAATTCGCCGGCTCGGAAAGCGCCTACTGAAATATTCTCAGGTAATCTATGTATAATAACATAATGTTTCATCTTCCTGAGGAGCTGTGGCGTCAGGAGTGCTGCTCTCTAGAGCACTAGTCTGTTCATTACGAGCCACACAGTAACTTTAAGGCAGTCATCCTGTCAGTTTACGAATTCAGATCGATTTTCATCTGAGCAGACAGGAAAAATGAGTCAATTCATTTTACCGAAAATGCCAAATGTCAAGTTATCCTTGAAGTTGGTGTGACCCCTTCAGCTGTTTTTTTGTTCGGTTAGGATAGAAGCCTGTAGAGTTTTCTGATCGAATTGCATAATATTTTTTATGAAGGACCTATAGTAATTGAACGTGACAAGTCTTTTTTTCCCAGAGTCGAATGCAGTAACTTTTTAGACATCCTACATATGAATTTAGAACCGGCCAGTTCATTTCACCTCATTCCTGTTGCATATCAAAATACGCTGTGTAATGAATATTTTTAAGGTGATTAAGAACAGATCTTTCGATTTGGCGACAGAAGTGTTTCCTTTACTGTCTTCTGACTGAGAAAATGACAAACTTTCAGATTTCAGAGTACTATACATGACAGATGGACAGATCGATCTTAAACCTGATTGTTTTCACATGGGAGTTATTGAAATTGACGAGGTTTGATTCTGCAGCCCCACATTACTGATGTCATATGTTACAATTGAAAAGTCGAATTGGCGAACACGTTTTCGGTACCCCTTCATCAGGCCAAACGGTTACATAGAAGTTTAAGTTATGCGAATTACATGGCTTATAAGTGATCCGAGGACAATTAACATCCATCGTTCCCACGCCAATCATCGTTCCCACGCCACTCGCATGACGAGGAGAGCGCACTGCAAAGCCCACCATGGCAACTGCAGAAAAGAAGGACTTATTTATAAAACTGCCTTTTCAAGGGGACGCAGCAAGTGACCTAGCAAGAAGACGTCTGAAGACATCGATCACTAGCGCTTTCCCCGCAGCGAACTTACGTGTATGTTTCACTAATTCTCACCTCCTACGCTTGGGAGGTAAAGACCGACTGCCGTTGCAGGCAACATCGATGTGCATTTTTTCATTCACTTGCTCCTGTGGAGCGGGACACATTGGCCGTTCAACGAGGCGCTTGGAAAACAGAGTACGTGAACACGTACCGGCCTGGCTAGGCAAAGGTGAAAAGAAATCGATCTCGAGTTCTATTCTCGCACATCTTGTCGATACGAATCACCGAGTCGATGCCAATGAAGCCTTTCAGGTTGTCTACCGGACACCAGCAAGCTTCTCCAGAGGCCTACGCCAACGGGTGCTAGCTACAGCCGAGGCAGTGGCTATACGGCTAGCCAATCTAGTGCTATGCTGCCAGAAGGCTCTGACACAGGCACTCTGTCTTCCGTGGCCAATGCCAACGCCAACGTCGCCCCAACCTCCTGATGGCAGGCTGTGTGCACAACGTACCCGACGTACTCACAGCCTATGCCCCCCCTCTCCTTCGCCCCCTTGACCCAATGACCACGACACGTCGACCACGCCATAGCACGCCTCGTCCTGCGAGTGGCGTGGGAACGATGATTGGCGTGGGAACGATGGATGTTAATTGCCCTCGGATCACTTATAAGCCATGTAATTCGCATAACTTAAACTTCTATGTAACCGTTTGGCCTGATAAAGAGGTACCGAAAATACGTGTTCACCAATTGGACTTTTCAATTGACGCCATATGGTTAGCGATTACGTTGACTTTACACATATCACGTGTTCTCGTCTTCCTTAATATTTCAATCCAACGGGAAACTATGCCTGGGCGGAGTGCTCCTATGCCAGCCTGGGTTACATCAGGTATCAGTTCGCACGCTCTTCCCTGCGCGTGCTTCGAGCCCTGCTTGCACCCTCTTTATTATCTCAGACCAGCGAGTAGCTAAGTAGGCTTGATAAAGTCCTTGTTCGAACGGTGGGGAGATCCGCCGGTCCCATTATAAAGGCCATGCACGCGGACCCCTCTGTGTCCCTTTGTGTCCTCCTTATCCTCTTAATCCACCGAGAGGCTGTGTCGCAGGGAGTGTGTACACATCAATCTCGGTTACACCAAACATCGGTTTACACGCGCCTGTCTGCGCGTGTTTCGAAATCTGCTTACGCTCTCTTTCCCTTCCTTATTCAGCGAGTGGCTAAGTTAAGTATGCTAACTAAAGTTGTTTTAGATAACTAACCAAATGGTATCAATAAGGTGCGGCTGCAAGACCAAATCTCGCCTTGAAATCATCCTAAGTGTGGGAAGCATTTTCATTACTCTTAGATATAATAAGAGTGATTTATTACAGTTTTGTTGTTTGAAACAGCTGTTGAGGCTTTCCTGTTGTTCGAATTTTAAAGTCAGTGTCTTGCATTCGTAAAGTAAAACATGCTTTTTCCACCGAACTAAAGAATGCATTATTGCGCATGCAAGCAGACATGACCATATATTTGGTGAAGGACGTGCACTGTTCAACGACAGTACGACTTACCTCCGATAGCGGTCGTCTTTCCTGTCCTGACAGGCGTGATTTTTTAAGTGAAAGTTCATTGTGAGCAGCTCTCAGCTTGCAGGCGGTTATTAAAAGTAGTGTCATTCCCGTACCGAGAGGAAAGAGAAGCCCGAGGGCTGTTCGTAAAATCGAAAAGTTGGGGTCTTTACTGAGGCAGATTAGACCCTTGTCAAAATATACAGTCCCCGTGGAGTTGAAAAAGAAAGTTTGCGTCAGGGCCTGAAATGAACCCACAACCCAGGGTGCTGATAACTTGATTGCATTTGCAAGTGGGTGCAGTGATGAGCGTAGGTAGTAGACTGGGAAAACGATTCGCGCATACGCATCACTGCTGGATCCAATCAGATGAAATAGGATGACTTGACAACAAAAATTCTCCATAAACAAGAATGCTCTGCAGTGTTCGTGCATTCTGTTCAAAGTAGCCGATGCTGCAAATGAATAAAACACGTTAACCTAGAGCGTGCTATATATATATACAAACGATTCTTGACGTGTGGGTTTACCGCACTGAGTATGCAAATATACAGATAATAAAACTTTTAAGTTGCTAAATGCAAGCTCCTAAAATGTGGTTTCTAGGGAACAGATCAATGGCAATCTCCCTACATGAGGCAATATGTTGTATTTTATAGACCGGACAGGAGAAGTGCTTCCACTTTATTCTTCACTTTTTCAGAATTTTCAGTTTTTTTGGAGTATTGGTCTTCGAAGTTGGAAAGGAGCATTCCCTGTCCAGCGATTAGATACCATTATATAATGTTTACAAATCACAGACGGCTTTAATAGAATATAACATAGTATTTCGTTCATATGTTACTGCAGGCAGCCATCACGTACACTTTGTTTTAACTAATGCCTTTTCATTATTTAATAGTCTTTAACTTTCTTTGGCTGTTTTTTCAACTGCGTGCTAATTTTGGCAAACTAAATGATTGTTTGTAAAACTACTGCCGGGAGATTTTTAATTTGTTGACGCCAGAAAAGTGGCCATAGCAATGCGGAAAAAACAATCATGTTTTCTCGTTCACCCATAGTACACGCAGGAATTTTGTGCTGTTCAAAGTATAGCGCTAACTGCTAGTCATCGGACCGCCACCATTCTTAGCCGTCCTTCTTTAGAAAAAACTGGTTCAACCAAAGCATGGTTGTCATGAATTTTATCTGAAACGTAGTTATCGCATTGTTTTCAGGTCGACACTTGCTACAAAGTTTCAAATATTCGTTAAGCCCAGTTCAGTGACTGTGTTAACAGGATTTTAATTTTATTCATGCCCCATTCTGTTTTAAACGCCTTGTAAAGGCGACTAATCATATCGACTGTCCGGAGCGCGCGTTGCTCGTAGTTAATTATGGTAAGCTCTGTGCAAGAGTTTAAAAAAAGTCAGGTTGTCAAACAAGTGTTTTCGGTAATTCTTTGTCAGGCCAGTACAATTACATAAAGGAAATGGAAATTTGCAAAATCAACAGTGTTTAGAGGGGTCTCAAGGCCTATTTAGTCATTAGCATTCATCTTCTCCAAGCCGCCCGCCGACCTTGTCATGCGGGCGGCGTGGGAAAACTCTCACGCCACACTCCCACAAACTTTCCTCCTCTGCTTGGGAGGTAAAGACAGACTAACGTTGGAGGCCACATCAATGTGCATTTACTCATTCACTTGCTCCTGTGGAGAGGGATACATCAGCTGCACAAAGAGACGCCTGGTAAAGAGGGTGCGTGAAAAAATGCCCGCCTAACTAGACAGGGGTGAGACCCGGTAAATTTCGAGTTCTATTCTCGCATGTTAAATCGATACAAATAACCGAGTCCATGCCAAGGAAGCATTTTAGGTTGTCTACCGGACACCAACATGCTTCCCTAAAGGCCTACGTCAACGAATACTAGCAAAGGCCGAGGCAGTGGTAATACGGCTAACGAATCCGGTGCTATGCTGTTAGAAAACCCTGACACAAGCGCTCTCTCTGCCGTGGTCAACGCTAACCCCAAGTGATGACGACATGGCGCCTCAAATCCCTAATTACAGTGATTGGTACTTCGTGTACTCAATCCAAGAACGTCACTCAAAGACTCTCTTACCCCCTCCCCTAGTTCTGAGCACCAAAGCCCGCCGACCTTGTCATGCGGACTGCGTAGAGAAGATGAGTTTTAATGACCTAATAACCCTTGAGACACCTATAAACACTGTTGATTTTGCGAATTTTCATTTCTTTCATGTAATTGTATTGGCCTGACGAAGAATTACCGAAAATCCGTGTTTGCCAACTTGACTTTTCAAGTGTAACATGGGAATATTTTGAAAAATTCTTAACTGGCTCAAACGAAAATTAACACCGACAATTTCAAACTCTAGATAGACAGAATGTCAATGTTCATGTTCCTCTTTGAGAACTAAAAGAGCTTGCAGTTTAAAAAAACGAAAGCATACTGCGGCAATTTTATTCGCAACATAATGGAAGATGCGTCAAAATACACATTTCAGTTGCAATAAAGACTAAAAGCGTTCATTTTTCATTTAAGGTTGTGACATGATGACATTGAATTCGACTGCGTAGCAACGTAAAAAAGGTGGCACTTTATTCCTCAGTCAGGTTAGAGCAAACGGACTTCGAATCTGTTAAATCGCAATTCTGAAGGCTAGAGACCGTGAGGCACTTTATAAGCACCCGCTTAATGGCCGAATAATTCTGGGGTCAAGACTTAGCATTCCCCGCATGCGATTGGGGTATGGCTGGGCACACTTCTTATTGCAATCGCAGTGTAAACCTGTTATTCGCGGAAGAAGGGTAGTTGTGCTAGTCAGAGTTTATATTCATTGTCTGTATTTGTGATAAGTGAAATGTTTATTTGTAGTGTTACCGAATCGATTGCCAGCTTTATAAACGTTGCGTAACAACAAACAGACGCAGTTGACAGTTGCCTTAATACTGCCACTTACAACGGTTTTGTAACAAACTATGGTAAATACGGCTCACTGAGCTGGAAAACGTGTTTTCCCAGATAGGATTAAGCCGACGACCTCCTGAATTAACGCTGAGTTTCGCTGACTGGGGTAGAAAAACACCCTTGGACCGTGCACTGATGTAATTCTCCTCATCTCTTCGACAAACGCATAGTTAAATGTAATATTATATTTTTGGTGTACAGTTGGATGTCTTGTTTAATTTCCGAGAGAATCAGTGAGCAAACCTACAGAAAATTCTTTAAAACAGACTTTTACAGGGTCTGTCCAAAAGTTGTTATGAATATCTGAGCTGAAGTTCCTCAGGTGCTGCGGAATAGTCGTGCAATATTTACAGACCAACAGCGAGCAAGACAGGGTGAAACGGGAATTCATTTATCAGAAAAACATACAGTGAACGCTAGGAGACCCACTGATGAGCCTAACCTCTCGCAACTTCGTCAAGCAAAGGCACAGGATCAGCGGAACATGGATGTCTGAGCTTTAAGCTATTACCTTGCCGTTAATATGGTAATAACGCCGCTGTACAAGAGGATGATCTTAGTATCCAAAAAATCACTTGCTGATTCGGAAAAATTGATCGTCTTACAGTCAGATAAATGTAAATATCAGGAACAGGGCAGCCGGCAAGCCGGTTTCTTACGGCTCGGACGGCAGAACAACCGGCGCGAAGTTAGGTTGTCTGCGGTTCGATCCCACCCGCGTTCACCCACTCACCTGCCCGACGACTAGCTGATTTTCTATGCTCCGCCTCTTCATACATTGATAAGGTTAATTTTTAAAAATGCCACCTTTCTATAATTCAATGCCCTTTTTACCTGCTAATGCATTCTTGTGGTAGAATAAGATTACCCAAAAATGCAAACAGGATCTCATGTGTGTATTCCTGACATTTTGTTGGAAAGCACACATTTACCCATTCGAAAACTTTGACAGTTTTTCCCAGGAGAAAGTTTGGCATGAAAATATAGTTTAGATCACCAGGCATTAGGAAAGCTTTCCATTGTTCCTTTTGATATAAGGAATCCATTGTTGAAAACAAAACGCGTCCTTTGTGTAATCATTATGAATCACATGAAGCAGATGCGTACTAACAAAATCATTCAGCTTAGTCAACCTGGAAATTAAATCATCAAGTGACTGAAATATTTTTTAGCTCTGACGGATTATGAAAAATAAAAAACCCACATAACAAGGACCATTTAAAACGATGTTAGCTTTAGACACAGTAAAAATTCAAGAACGCTTCTAAAATAAGTACCTTTAAGAGCTTAGGTTTCGTCATTAAAATGCTAGTAGCGTCTTCGTGAAAAAATATAAGTGTATCGGATCTAGAATTCAAAACACATTTAGTCACCGTACTTATATGAGGGACATCCTCGTGAAACAATTAGGATGCACCCCTGTCGTGAACGTTTTCAGGCCAGAGAACTTACTGGTAGCAAAAAATGTCGAATTCTTAACCTGAAACATTTCTTAAAGGAAACCATCAGATCATCAATCCTTGAAGTTTCCATCTGGCCTGTGGGCCTGACTTGTAAGAATGCACTTGATATATGCAGCCTAAGTGGAAACGCACAACCAAAATGCACATCAAGACTACTTTATTTGGTTCACAAAGACTTATCTGCATTCTCAAACTACTTTTTTCGTCTTAGAAAACTGCTGGACATTTCCGAGCATGCTGAATAGTGGTAAAACTTTAACAACTTTATTTTTTAGGCGATGATTTGCCTCCACTAAGTATAGTGATAATAAAAATAAACGAAATGGTTGGATTGCAGAGAGTTCACCAATTGTTTCAGTAGGCGATTTTGTCTTTTTGAAGATACAGCCACCTTATGTCAGTCTTTGACTTCAGTCTGATATTTCATGAATGTGATTCTTTTGTAATTAGCCTTAATAGTCCGGCACATATTCTGTATTCTTGAAAGGCAACTTACGGAGAAGAGATGTTAGTGCGTTTACTGGCCAGTTGCAAAGGATGTTGATCAGCAGAATGCCAGAAAGGGAAATAATATAGAAGTATGCAGTCTTTGCCAGGTTCACGGTAGAACATATTGCTGTGTCACATAAGACAGCAAGACAAATGGTTGCACAGGTTGTAAGACAAATTCCACCCAGTTTCCACCAGCGGTGTTCCCAGGGGCTGGCCAAGAGACTGACATCGACATCAACAAGGGACTTATTATTCATTTGAGGCTTATGTGGATAACCGAAGCGAAATGTATGTGTAAGGCGATTTTTGGAAGTTACCTTTTCATTTTGCCACTGTAGGATGTCCCTTTTTGCTGTTTGTGGTTGAGAACCAATCAGGATGTTCTGTAGGGACGGCAGTAAGCTAAGCTTTTAATTGGTGTTCCATTCAAGTGGAAGAAAGGGAGATTGCGAAAGAAAGTTCAACAACACTGCGAAGCACCTTGAACAATCACTACGAAGACGAAGACGCAAAGTGAATTGTCATTAGGAATAAAATGTTCGCCTTTACCTATACCCCTTTATATATTTCGTATTTAAGGAAATTTTATGGCAGTCTGGAACGCCCACATTTTTCGACCATTCGAACCATCAAAGCAGAATTTGGCTTTGAACATTCTCACAGAGGAGCTGTCATTTTTTATTTAGAAAAGCAATAAAACAATGAAACTGAATTTATTTTAAAATTTGCTACTTTTGGGTTTCGATACCCGATGGAATACACGCAACGTTTCTTTTAAACGACGCACATTAAGCGTTTTACTTTCTCTGTCACCTGGTGCTCACGTGGTGTAAAAAAGTTATTATTTAATAAACGTGTCTTCAAAAGTCTTTTCAATAACTACGGCTTATGATAAACATGCGTTTTTCAATTGCCCTATCATAGAATGATCAATTTGCTGGATTAAAAAGAGTTTATTTGAAGCGTTTATATAGTGCTTCACCTGTGCAAATACATAACAGTAATCTTTGGCTTTCATGACGCTTAACGAATGTTGTTTGATAAGATAGTACTGTAAAGTGATTCAGTGCAAATAGCGGCCGAAATCAAGAAAATCGTTCAAATAGTCAAAGGAAAGCTTCATTTGAGAGTTAACATATGCAACATAACGGATTCTATGCATGAAAGATTACTTCACTTTCAACTCCCAATGGCGAAAGATATAAATTTTTGTTACCAGTTAAGCAGTTTGCATTTAACTGCTGGAATTAATGATTGCCAAACAACATAGACTTGCACAGGTTTCTCAATTACATATAATATTGTAAGAAATCGAGCTGACACTAGTTTTGTGTTTTTAATGGTGTTGATTTGGTCAGATGCAAAAAACATGCAACCAGTTATAGAAGTAAACTGGCGGTATTATTAGTTTAAAAGCTTTTCCGTTGAATCGCTATTATATTTCCATATGGCATACGCTTTTGGCTGATGTCAGCGACCTACCCGAAACAAATTTAGTAACGCGGCCAAGATCTTGTACAACAAAGCAGAACCTGACCAATTAATTGCATACTGACTATAAATATACCTCTCGTTTATTTAATAATAATAATCGTTGAATTTGTACCTTTATCAAGTTACCCAGTCTCAGAAGCATTCAGAAAACTTAAATGAGACATACGACTGAATGGTGCATTCGATGAAATTGATCGTTACTTTAATCGTACAAGCTTAATAAATTTAAAACTGAGATGTATTCGTTACGGTATCTGGTGTTATAGCGAAACATAAGTCATGT
Organism: Spirometra erinaceieuropaei; assembly: GCA_902702965.1. NCBI lineage: Eukaryota > Metazoa > Platyhelminthes > Cestoda > Diphyllobothriidea > Diphyllobothriidae > Spirometra > Spirometra erinaceieuropaei. Next base: position 1,009,606 of record CACRXP010000181.1, on the reverse strand, counting down.
ATTAACTAATTCCCTTTGACTATGGCAAAATCTCCCAAACGTCACAGTCTTTCAAAAACCCTCGGGATATGTTGGGCCAAAAGTACCAAAAATATGTTGACCAGGTTTTCTGTTTACCTATATATGAAATTTAAGACTTAACTTATGTTAAACATTAGAAATAAGTCCGTTTGATCAAGACAGTTGCTTGAATGGGTTTCTAGATCATAGATAATATTAGACAGAAATGGGATCTTCACAGATAGACAAAAACCGTCTGTATGCAGCCTATATTTGACCCTCTTATATTTACTTGCAGTTCTTGTTCGTCACTGCGCAGTGTAACACGTTTGGCGGAATGTTTGTTGAATCGAGTTAAGTGCATTTTAACCACTACGGGCTTTGCTTATGTCTATGGTTTAAAAGTGCAGTGTAAAACTTTTCCGGGAGCACATAATTTCCATAAATTAGTTCGAACTGAAGGAAACTCCAGATTTCATGGCCCCATCACGACTTACAGTTCTAAATTAGGAAGCAAAAGAGACCCGCCTTTGCATTAGTTATAAAAATTTGGGCAAAAATGCGCATGGTGTGATTAAAAATAACAAATATGCTATAGCCCTGTTGATCATTCCGTCCATAGATCGGTTAACGACGTTAACTAAACTGTCATGAAGCAAAATAATTTGACCTTTTAAATAAACCCTTTTGCCATCTGACATTTAAACAAAATTAAAATTGAATATTATCTACTGACTGCACTTTTTTGATTCATGCTTTAAGATTCTGTCTGGTGATAGCAGGGGTAGTAAAATATCTATGCAATGCGTTTGGCTGTGTTTTACTTTTCCAAAACCAGCTCAATTACTTGTGTCTGCTCTCCTACAGAGCAGACAACTGTTGATAATTTCGCAATACTGGATTGTGCGGCCATGCAGATCAAAACCATGCCTAGAACGGGAAAAACGTTGCACAATTTACCATTTTTAATAACAATACAAATCCAACTCAACAATACCACACAACTCTTTACTTTTGAAACGCAATTAGCAAATCTAAGGTCACTTGGGCTCTGTCAGAACAAATGAGTAAGTTTTTCACATTAGAAATGAGTTGACAAGATCCAGGAAGACAGCGACGAATTCCAGACGGTTTATATTATATTGCAGGAAACCTGATCAGCCTCACTACTTATTTTCCTCACTGAAGGCATCATATTATATTAAAAAGAACAGGATAACGTGGCTAAGGAGGGGCACAAACAAGCTTACGGACCATGCAATAATGCCTCATACACACTTCCCGCTTGTTTAATGAGATCTGCTCAAAAGCAATGAACTCATTCATCAACAATAAACATCTTTAGCCACATCTAGTATCAATACAGACTAACTTTGGGTTTTATGGAAATACTATGAAATGAGGTCCACGTTTAGGTTATACAAGAAGGTTAATAGAATTTGGTGGGATATGGCTGACCGAAAACGTAACGCAGGATTCCCGATATATAGGTCAGTCCACCGTTTGCGCCTTTTCACACGTAATGGTTAAACTAAGGGCTGGCGTACCAAGAGCATAAATTTAGATTTTCAATTTGAAACAAATTGTCTTTCTAAACATATGCATTGTGAGCGTAAAGTAGAAATATTTGTAGAGCCTATGGGAAACAAGTATATTATACGGAAGACGTCATAACTGTACTTTATGTACGAAAAACGCGTTGTTTATGATATTTGAATTTTCTAACTTGTATTAGCAATTTAAGACTTGACTGCTCCGGCCTTAGTGGAATTATATTCTTCGATGGTTTTTGTCGTATATAAATTTGTCTAAAATGCTACAAGGGAATGTGGGCAGGTTATGCGTTTATACGAGTGGTGTTTAAGCTATGATTCACACGCGCGACTGTCACTCAATTCAGTTCTTCATAGTTGTTTGGTAAAGGTGAGTAATTAAGTTATTCAGAAGTTACCTGGAGAAAGTGTCCTATGAATGGGTCAGTTAATATAATGCCTAAAACTGTTTGCTCTTCAAATTTCAAACAAATGCAAAATTACACTGGGCTGAAAAAGCTTATGCTCTATCTATTACAAAGTAAATTTTTTTGGGAGTTGTCCTTCCTTCGCGGTAAGATAATAACAAATGTTATTCGAAATGTCGGATCAATTTGTAACATTTTGTGGACGAGGCAGAATATAGAAGTCCTCTAAAATCACCCTTGGCTGGTTATATGTCCTAGGAGTTTTCCTGTAAAGATGCATTTATTTAAATGCTTTAAACTAGCGAGGAGTGGTTTTCATTAAGCCTCATCGGACGTTATGACTAAAGCTGAGAGGCAAAGCGCCAATTCCAAAACTGTATTTCAGAAGAGGCTATTCATAGGTTTATCATGGCAACGATATGCGTCGACATATCACAGGTTATTTGAGAAAGTTCTGTTTCATAATACATAAACACGTTAATGGGCTTTCAACATGCGTTAAAGATTGCGACTAACGTCATCAAAAATTTATTTCAACATAAATTTTGGTAAAAGAACAATTCATTCGTGGAATAGCAAATGGAAAAAGCACGGATGATTCAGTTTAAGACAGAAGTAAAAGCCTATCATACTAAGACAGCGAATATTTAAGAAGTGGAAAAGTGAAAGGCGTCTTTCATAATTAGTTAGTATGCATGAATATCAAAAGAATGACGTTCGACTTGCTATGCTTTGCCGTTGCCTTATGGTCATAACTTTGATTTATCGGACTTTTTCTTTTAGTCCAATTCATTACAGGATTTTTGATCTGAAGACATTGATACAATCAATAGCATCGTATGCTTTCTGTCTAATTATTTATTTTGCATGTCTTCTGTGGGCTGCACGAACCGTTATTGCCTTTCCGGTCGAAATTTTTACCATGTATCCTAAATAATTATTGGGTTGGACACGAGAATGTAGAACTCCTGCAGGTGATCTCGTCCCAAAATCTAGGAGGGCTAGTGGTTGGGGTAGGGTTAGGAGGATAAAACATAAGGTTAGGATTCCTTTAAAACACATGAATACGAAATATTTTGGAATTTAGATCGAGACCGCCTTTAGTAGTGGCATATCTATTTTTTGTCTCGCAAATTATTAATACTGTTTTGTATGAACCCAGCAGTCGCTGGTTAAACACAACCAGTTCAATAAAGTTAATTCATTCACTTTGGCTGGTGCGCTGATCTCAAAGGGATAAACATTGACTATAAGGCTTCAGGGTTTGGTATTAAAGATAGAGAATAACAGTATTCCTACTCCTACGTTACCGAAGTTTGCATTCATGTAACAACTCGAAAATTCACAAATATTTTTCATTTTTTAATATTCGACAATTCTTTAAATATCTACCATTTGCAGTTATTGTTAATTTTGAAAGCACACTCGTATCTTAACGTAGCGTAATACTTTTTGATCTTATTCCGAGTTAAAAGCGCTTTAAAAAAAACCAACAGCCATTTGCAGGATGCCAAATATGTCACAAAAACTGAGGAGTGAGTTATTGGCCATAGTAAAAATCGGTGAACAGAATATGCACGTGAACTACTGTGGATGTACAGTAGGCGGGTTACCCCATGTAATGTCAACTGCAATTCCGAAATGCGTTTACGGTTCGGAAAGATTAATTAAGCAGGCTTGTAAAACTAATCATCTTGCAACGTAATTCTATAATATGTTTTTAGTTCAGGATGCTATCCCACGAACGGACTTTATTTCCGCTCCATGTACAAACGATACTCTGGAAGCAATGACTACTACAGTAGCATGCATTTTCCCATTGATCTTCGGTTCCCTTAAAAATTCAGTTATGTTGCCTGGAAAACATGCATAAAGCCATTTACTTTTTTGCTCAATCGGTAGAAAATAACGTCTTCTTCCAAATATATACTCAAAGGAAGGGTATAATTTGAGCTTTAAAAACGTTTCCAATCCCCGAATAATTTTAAACACGGTCTGTCATTACACCTGCATTCAGGGTTTCCAAACTACAGACCGTATATGTTTTGCATATGGAAAATACATTTCATTTCGATACTAAAAGGTGACTATGTGGATTTCATAAAATTTGGCAGTGCATTTAAGGCATATAGTTAACTTCACAAGGCACATTATTAAATGCAGAAACATGACGTTTCATGAACTGCCATTTTGCACCATTAAAAATCGCACAATTAGAAGCTTTTTTAAAACCGTATTATACCCTTCCTTTGAGAACAAAAGTGCAGAAAACGTAATATGTTACCGAATGAGCAGAAAAATGAATATTTTTATGCATGTTTTATATGAAATGTAATTGATTTTTTAAGGGCATCGAA
>CACRXP010000181.1:990518-1004878 GCA_902702965.1 Spirometra erinaceieuropaei | reverse complement strand
AACTTTTGAGAGAGAGGAATGCTTTATTTTGAAAATTACATTCAAAACTTTCAGCAAAAACGGTTTTCCAGTACACAGTGATTATTATAGAGATTAGCAGGTATTGGACAGGTGGACAGAATTATATATGAAGAAAAAAGGACTTTAAGGTGCAAGATCGAGTTTTAGCTTTTGCTTTTCAGCATCTTTGCAGGTGAGATACCGGGCTAGAAATGGCAGTATAGAATTCTGATAAGCCGAAGTGCGACAAGGGATGTGGCGGAAGCTTCGACGCATGGGGCGTAAGGATTTCGCAGCCATTAACTCATTATGAAGGGGATGGACGGTGTCATTCAGAATTCGGTCAGCAAATTGCTCCACCGTATTGAAGTGTCGCTGCACGATGATATAAACTAAAATATGATAGGAGACACCAGCAGCAGAGGCGAGCATTCGAATGACACGTTTAAAAATAATTAGATCTTTTTTAAGTAAAGCTGGAAAAATAACCGGAGAACAATAAAGAATGAGTGGAAGAATACAGCCCTCTATGAATCGCCAGATTAAGGACTGGGGTGTGTGATATGAACATAGACGACGAATGTAATAAACAAGTTTTTGAATTTTTGTTAAAAGGGTTTCCATATGAAGAGAGAAAGAGAGATTTGAGGACAAAGTAACACCTAGGTACCGGAAAGAGGATACCTCATTGGGAAGAATATCCAAAGGTTCAGGAATGGGAGAGTGGCGCAATCGAAACACACACTGTACTGATTTCTGATTATTGAGTAGGAGTCCATTATTCGACGACCATGCGGAGACGTGATCTAAGCCATCCTTTAAAGACTGTAGGTGGGTCAGGTTTTTGAGTGGGTGGCCTACGACCATGTCATCGGCATACTTAACATACAGGCAGTCGTTTGGCGATTTCAAATCATCAGTATGTAGAGAGAAAAGATGAGAGGATAAGATGGAACCTTGTAGAACTCCACAATTATTTGGAAGAATAGAAGATTTTCTCTTTCCCGACTGGACAAACTGTGTGCGGAAGGAAAACTAATCTCTAAGACAAGAAACAACCCAGCTCGGAGCGTCACACGCAGCTCCTTTGGTCAGTAGGAGTTGGCGCGGAATAGTGTTGAAGGCGGATGAGTAGTCGAGAAAAGCACATGCATATGCACGGCATCCCTTGTCTAAGTCTCTCAAAGCTGAATGGACAACTAAAGCAACAGCATCCAATTGCTACGCTTTGCCTTGTATTCAAATTGTAGAGGATCAGAAAAATTGAGGGAGGAGTACTTAAGGGAATCTAATGCAACTCGTTCAGTAAGTTTCAGGAGTACAGAAGAGCAGGCAATAGGACGGAAAGATTTAGGAGCAGAAGTTAAAGATTTTTTAGGGATTGGAGTAATTCTTACGGTACGCCAGGCGTCAGGAATCTTGGACTCTATTAAGGATATATTAATAAGACGTTTCAAGACGGGAGCTATCTGCGAACAGCAAGACTTAAGGAGAAAAGGGGAGACACCGTCCGGCCCAGCCGCCGTTGACCCGCGAACCTTTTTGAGATGTTGTTCCCCTGTTGTCACAGTCACAGGAGTAAGTTCGCATGGTGGTAGGTAAATTTCGTTTGGGCGAGAATGGGAGTCGTTAGAAGTACAGATAAAATTTCGATTTAAAGAGTTTAAATCTACATCAATGGGTTCAGGTATATTACGTTGACCAGTGAGACGCTTGAGATTCCTCCACAGTTCAGCAGAAGGAAAAGGAGAGGAGGGGGTGGATGAAGTAGAAAATAGTTGACTAACGAATAAACCGTTAAGTCTGGCAATTTCGTTCTTTATTAAAACATTGATATCCTTCACCTCGTCACGCTGACCTAGTTTGTAGAGGGCTTCTTTGCGACGTCTCAAGTGTTTGAGGTATGGTGAGGAGATTCTGTCAAGCCTGGCCATAACAGCTTCACGGGGACAACAAATATCAAAAATGTGATTCAAAAATAGCGTAAGATTGTTAGAGCATAATTCAGCATTTTGTAGTGCTAGAAAAGTTGGGATGTACTAGTGATCGAACTCTGCAGTAAGTGGATCTTATCTGCGTATGTGTCTCGAACAGTAATTTTCCTCTCGGATTTTGTAAGCAGTTGACGCTTAGAGGTGGAATAGACTTTTGGAAGTCCTAGTAGCACTGAGTGATCAGACCCGGAGGGCGGAGCTCTATCTTTAATACAAAAAAGCTTGGGGTAATTGGTCAAGATGTGATCAAGAGGGGCATCAGCCCGTGTATTGAATGAAACAAGGTCATCAAAACCCAGAAGGGTAATGGGCCGAAAGCTCACACGGTTCAAATCACCGCACAAAAGAATAAGATGGCCTGAGGATAATAAAGCAAGTTTTTGTGTGAGAAAGTCAAAAAACGGCCCAGAGAGCCTTCATTTGTGGAAGGGGGATGTAAATACTGACAAATATGATACCTTTAAAGCTATTTAACAAATAGGGCTTACAGATACCAGCAATGACATCAATTAATTCACCGGAATATAACAACAGGGGCTTACAATTTATACACCAGACTTGATTGACAAAAATGGCCACTGCTCCACCTCTACTGCCTATTGGAGATGGTCTATCATTTCGAAAACAACAAAATGGCGAAGGCGTGATTAGTTCCTAGTCAATATGGCTATTCAACCACGACTCCTGAAGGCAAATTACTCCTGTTTTGCCATGTTCTTTGGTTGACAGAAGTAATTCCATATCATGGGCTTTTTTAAATATCGATCGACAGTTAGTCGAAAGAAAACCCGGGATTGAAAACTTGTTTTTAGGCTAGCGTTTAAGCGCAACCTGCCATCCACAGCGATGTTGCTTTCGAAAAATTTGGCCCTTGCTGATACGAACGTGGGAAGGCCAACGAGGAAGGACGAGAAACAGGACAAGTTGTCAGAGTGTAACTGTCCACAATTAATTATCCTTTGAATTTTCATGCTGTCTGCAATGAAGAATCAAGTAGGTGAGAAATCATTTGACTCTAAATCTCTATGGCCAACCTTCAGTCCAATACTGTCATTACCCTCCTAATTATCATTCTATTACCTCGCTCTTAAGCTCGTAATCTAAGGCCTTCTCCAAGAATGTCCTCAAAATGCGCCCTTGTCGCAGCACATTTCGGTTGGATACGGAAATAATTGCCTTCCCCACTACAGGTGGCGTTGCGCTGGATCTATGAGAGCACCTATTACCGTGTCCTAATTAAAACCCTAACCCCAATCATTCTAACCTTAAATCTAAATCAAACTGTAACCGTAGCCCGTTAACTCCTTTCCTCCGGCATTCAGCGCGCGGCCACCTGTAATAAGAGGTAGGGTACATATTCCGTGTCCTGCCCAACTTTCATAAAATTATTCGTGTTTAGAACAACTTCGGTGCTGTCAGAATTGCACGCGGAAAAAGAAGTTTAAAAAAACGAAAGCGCTTCTTTTGCATTCTGAGCTGCGATAAACTGGAAAGTATATATAAGAAGAACTTTTAAGAAGAAGTATTTAGAGGAGTATTGACAGTTCGATTATTCTAATGGTCATTTTGGCTGATCTCGCCAATAGCTGAGAACTCCAGTTGCAGCTTGGTTGTCGGAAGCCCATGTACGTCGAAAGTGGTGACCGACGATTGGTTGTTGCAGTCTGATTTTCTGAAAGAGGGGTTTCGCATAAACCCTCCAGCGCTTTCAATGTAGTATCCTAATGCCGGCCAATCCGCAGGCTGGAATTTGTTGATCAATTTAGGTGTCGGCTGGCAGCTACCCCCACTGCATTTGTCTTTTCTAGTGGCCCCAATCTCGGGCCTCACCGCGGTGCGGTCGATGTAATGCTTAAATAAGCATTTTTTAAGGAAAACAGAAAAAATAAACTCATTTTTTCTGTTCTACAACAGTTCAGTCGGCATGTTTATTTTTTAAGCTAACATCAAACTTCTTTGAAAACCAGCCAGCACGATGAATTTGCTTAGCATATGGAATTCTGGGGAGGGAGACTTGTCCTCCAAAGTAAAAGTTTGTTCTCCGGCCGTTTTTGATTCCTCCTTGAGCCCATCAACAAATAAGTTCGCCGAAAATTGAATAAGCGGTATTTGCTATGCACTCCGCTATGTCACAAGGTATCGTTGATCGTCAGCCGTCTTTGTGCACCCCTCGGAATTCTGGCGACAAAAAAACCAGATGAGGCTTTAGGTTATAACTTGTGGGTCTGTAAAGCACTGTCATGGCAAAAAACGTCTGGACTCATATATCCCAGTTGGTGTATTTGCGCCCTATAAAATTACATCGAACAAAAAGAAATATTAATCAAAACCTAAATGACCCCACCAACTTCCGAAGTTAGGAGGAAAGACGACAACACTGTAATTGAGGGTAACTTGAGGGGACAAGCTTAGATCTCATCAGGGACTTCAACTGAGAACAACAAGCCGTGTATGTCAGGTAGTGCAACGACTGTAGCAAAATAATTCCTCCTCCCAATCAAGCACAAAGATAGCCCAGGCAGAGCTATTAATCACGCTCGGAGCGGGCGAGTGAACAGTGACTCGTGGGGTAGTATTGATGAGTAAAAATTCCGTTTATTTTCTAATATCAACCGCCACGACCGACGGTGGATTAGCATCAGTAACAAAGCTCAAATGAAGGCAGCCACACAATAAACACACTAACTGGGAACATTTGGGTACACTATGGAGCTTACTATATCGAGCACTTTTCTTTGTGAGCCTAACTTAGAAATATAATCAGCAAGGGCCTCAGGTCCATTGTATCAATACCCGTTGCTACGCGGTGCAGCTATTATCTATTTTTGACTGCTGGATAACCTTTGTAAGGCTTTCTTGAGTTAAACACGCTATGAAATAGACGTATGAAGTATGACATCGAAATCATCTGGAGGCTGAGCAGAATTAAAGAATTATCTGAGAATGAAGTCTGAAGTAGCAACGGAGCAAACCAAGCGCTTATGATTTTTTTAACAAAGTAAGCTATGGAGACGGCTTCGTCAGCAATAATGCAAGACAAGTGCTCCAGAACACTCGACTTCAAAAGAAGGAAAAGTTAATTTTAATCGACGAGTTCTGCCGTGCGACAGCACTTCTCCCTAAAATGAGCCCAAGCTTAAGGGCAGTCACGTAACCCAATAAGTTACAAATGACGACATCTTATTTGCCGATATGACCGCCTCCTGGGGTGAGTGAATCGCAGAAAATTGGCAAACTCCAGTAGCATTCAAATGCGGTTAGCAGATGGAATGTTATAAGGCATTGTGGGTAAATCAGCATACGTCCTGTGTTGTATAGAACTGCACCGTCGCCTTGGTAAACGTGGCGGAAGTCCGTTACTTCAGACCAAAATAAAACAAAAAACAAATATTGCGGGAAACGTGCGCGAGAACATCAAATATGCGTACGGGTTCTCAAAATACCATCAGTTGTTTTTACTAGCTGTAGAATTAGTCAGCAAAAAGGAACTAAATATTAGAGAGGGCATGAAGTCAAAACAAAATGTAAGATAGAGAGGCCGGTGACGAAGTTTTTCTTATCAGTATTTTGGATAGGTTTTTCAACTTGAACTTAAAACAGCGGAGATTTTGCATATGATTTGTTGCTGCAGACTCTGTACTATTTTAACCTCACCGGTGCAAAGGTCTGCCTAACTGTTCGCAGCGCCCTATAACATATAATGGAGCTGAACTCCTTTGGGAGCTCGGGTTAATCGGTGAGCCCGTTCCATTGTCTACGGGTAGCTATGCTGCCACAGAGACATTAGTTACATAGGCTACATTTTGACTTTCCAAAATGACCCTGCGCACTGTACTTCTTGAAGGCGACATAACAGTGCCCAGAAGGCCCGGTAAACGAAACAATTACGGTCGGCCGGGAGTCTGTAACAGCTTCTCTTATTTCTGCAATTGGTCAGACATGGGAATGCGTACCCCTCATACTGATGATGGCTTTGCCCTAAATTTCAAGGAGCACCCATTTTTATGTCTTAACTACAAACCCTCATAACCCTAACCCCCTATCCTCCTTCGGGACCGCCTGCAATACGAGAGGCCCGTATGCTCGTGCTCCATTCTGCGGTCAACTTGCTTGTTATTGTGACCTCTTCCCAGGACTTATGCTCCTTCCTTAAGTGGCGATTTTTTTGGAACGTTCATTATAGGCCCTTAAAGCACCCGAAAGTAAAAAACCCACGTTTGTTAACGATACTTGCAGGATGAATATTCAGTTTGAATATTTGTTGCCTAACAAGCCACTCCGTTCAAACTTTGCCAATAAATAATGAACGAGGATTCCTGGCCGCGAAGTTTAGCTATGTAAAGTGTTTTAAAATATTATTATTTTAAAAGGGCTTATGACACTGTATATTTGACCCTTGCGCATATCCCGAAGCTGCCAGCGACGAAATCCTATAACCTAAGTAGCCTCCTTGCTGAGCACAAGGCAACCCTTATCGCTGTGGGAAGGAAAAGATTTTGGTGCAATTGTGAGTACATTCTGCATTTGATACGCCCCGTCTTGTAGCGATTAAATTTTATGAGGTGTCGAAAAAGACTCTTTTTGCCAAGCCTGCGATCACGCACAGCAAATAAAATGGGCATTTTATGAGAATCTACCTGGCCTTTCGTCGCCGGCAAGTCAGTGGTTGTAGAGTATAGGACTGAAAAGCGATGTTATGGTAAGTTGTTAAGCTTTAGAGTGAAACTGCTCACTAAGAAAAAGGCGTTTATCACTTTTTTCAGCCGGGGGAAGAATAAAACAGAGATACTGATTTAAAGAGACATCTTTTGCAAACTACGACCCCATATAAAATAAAGCAAAGAGGAGACTACTACGAAAGCTCTCTTTCCTCTACAAGTCAACTTTCTGAAGGAGTTCAAATTCGAACACATCTTACTAAAAGACAAATATGAATCCAGTGTTATCTGTGGCAATGATGTTTTTGAAAGGAAAGGTCTAATTTACCGACATAATTTACTTTATATCGGTTTTATAATCGAAACGAGGCTTCTCTGATTGAATGTGTCCCTTTTGGCTGTTGCACCCGAAATGCCTCGTTATTTAAACTGATTCTTGAGGTTCGACGCCCCTGTTATCAAGGTCACGATCGTCAAAATCTTTTTATTAATGCAAATAACTTACGCGATTTTTTTTTATCTAGCCGGCTGTTCGTTTCGAACTTTGACTATGCACATGGTAATTGGAGGACACCCTGAAAAATTTACTTACAGTCGGTCAGAGCATTAAACAAGAAGTCATCTAACTGGATCCCGTGTGACTGTTAACTGAGATTCGGAAATGTCTTTTCGACTAGAATGGCTTACTTAAGTGGGACTGTAATACTGATTATCACGCGGCATAATATGTCGGACACGCCAGGATGTTGGCCATCGTATGCACTACTTTTTGAACGTCTGCGAAATCAGCACTCGGTAAAGAATATCTACTTGAGAAGTATGGATGGTTCCTAGTAGTTTTTTAGGTCTTTATAAATTCTTATGCCCAGCTGAGAGAAAATCAATTCTTTTTCAGACTCAATACACATGCGAGGGGTAATCTTGTATTTTAAGAATGTTTCTAGTCATGAGATTTCTAAAGTCGTTCCATGCCCACCCAGATGGCATTTTATATGTCCGTTTATCAATGCTCTTTAGAAAGCACGGGGAACAGTCCACATTCATTGCAAAATTTTAGAGACGTTATAGAGTATCTTCTTAATGTCATAAAGGAATGCACGATTTTCCCTACAATGGAAGTACACAACATTTAGACTGAAAGCCCTAAATGCAGATACAACGAAAAATACGACTTGAAAATATGCAGGAATCCAAAAGGTCTTCAAAAACACAGGATTGCCCATCTTAAGTATTGCCTATGGAAACGAAGGATTTTTTACCAAATCCTTACAAGCAGGAAAATCTTTGAGAATGTTTTCTGTAAAGTATATTTGAATTATAAGGGCTTAGACAATTAATAAGAGTAATGCGTTCTTAAAGAAGGAGACACGATTGCTGGGATAAGAGCTTTAATAGCCTGACGTTTCGGATTCCTGCTCGAATACATCATCAGAGACAACAGCAGATACGGGTGATTCACGCACAAGCGGCTGCAGTATTTATAGGATGCAGTCGTCGTGCTACTGAATACCTATGAATATTCACGGTTCCTCCTTCATCGGGGATTGTTGGACTTGGTGTGATGACTGTTTGATGGTCGACATTCGCGTCGTTAATTGCCGCAATTACATCACGCGTGCTAAATGTTGGTGTGATGATTGCTCGAACATCCGACACACCTGTTCACCTGTGCGCTCCCCTCATGGCTAATTATTCTGCCTGGGCGAAGTCATAGCACCGAATATCGAAAGGGAAGATCCTTGCACTTGTTAATGGACTGGGGTTAAGTAAACTATGACTAAAACAGCTCCCGGGTCAGGCGGTTGTCATATCTTGCGAGAATTTCGGCCTCGTCGAATTTGAATGTGTGGCCGGATCTCGTCGAATGAGTCGCAACTTGCGGGCTGGCGTCATTTCTCCGCGCCGCAGCAGCGTGTTCAGCCATTCGCGTTCGGAGCTGTCTTCTGGTTTCCCCGACGTAGTTGCTTTGTCCGCAACTGTAACAGATCCGATAAACGACCCCAGACGTTTCTAACCGTGGCAACGGGGCTTTCGATCTCATTATCTGACGTCTGATGGTCGTCTCCGGTCTGTGTGCAACTCCAACCCCAAATAGTGCGAAAAGGCGGCCTACGGCATTCGAAACGTTCTTGACATACGGAAGTGCTCGCCAAAATTTGGAGTCCGTGCGGGTTGGCCTTTTCTCCCGTTTTAGTATGCGCCGGTTGATGAAGTTGCGCGGGTTGCAATTGGCTTTGAATACCCGTCGGGGGTATTGTGTTTCGGCAGTCTTGTCTTCCAGCTCACTGCAGTGAGTTTCGACACGCCGACAGAGCGTCCTTACACAACTGCGTTTGTAGCTGATTGGTGGTTACTGTTGAAGTTCAGTACTTGCATCGTATTTGTCGCTTTCCTGAGCACTTTGGTTTTCAGTTCACCACAATCTTTGCGGCATACGAGGGCATCTAGGAAGGCCAGCTGGTTGTTCTCTTCCTCCTCCATCGTAAATTGTATGTTCAGGAGGACCGCATTCAGATGTTCCTTGACTGTCAGCAGTTGATCCCGGTCGATAGCGACGAAGGTATCATCCACATACAGGGCCCAGAACATCGGTTTGTGATGTTGGAAGACCAGCGACTCTAACCGTTGCAGGACCACCTCGGCGATGAATACCGAAATCGGCGGATAGATTGGTGTGTCCTTTACCTGTTCGTGGATTGTCCCGTCGAACGTGAAGTACGTCCTGAGACAGAACTTCATGAGATGAAGGACTTGGACGTGTCCAAGTTGATTCTCCGCTTCATCGTCTATGCTTTGTAGAAGCAGCTCGATTGTCTCGATCGCCAGGTCCTGGGGAACAGAAGTAAGACGGGATGTAACATTAAAAGATACCATGACCTCATTTGGATGGAGGCTTACCCCTTTGAGTTTCTCCAGGAAATGTGCTGACGAAGAGACCGGGGTGTCTGACTTAGAGGTCAGGGACTTGGGACGCCGAAACAGCCACTTAGTCAGTCCGTACTTTGGAGTACCTTTGAGCGACACGATGGGTCGGAGAGGAGCGCGATCATTGTGTACCTTAGGGAGGCCATATAATTGGGCCAAAGCCGTATCTTGGTATCTCGCCATGCGCCTGTCGGTCGATGTTATTACACCTGAGTTCTCTAAGGCCAATAACGTAGCATTAATTTAGCGTCTCAGTGCTTTTAAAGGGTTCGATGTACATGGGAAATAGAAATGTCGGTCCTCCAATAAACCTTTGGTTTTTGAAGGTAGTCTGTCCAGTCCAGTACAACCATGGAGCGCCCTTGTCTGCTAGCACGGTGACCAGTCCTTTGTCGGCCTTGAGTTCCCTAAGCACATCACGTTTGACCTTGAGCAGCAATTCCCGAGGCCTGTGGGCCATCAGGAGAGACGAAACTTGGTGTCGGATGAGACTCTTAGTCTCCTCCGTTGCCTCCGTCTGACCATGGATTGATTCCACTGCTGCAACATGTTAACAGGTTCGGCGTCAGCCGTTTTGAATGCAACATCGTGTCGTAAAACCTGTATCTGATCGTTCGTCAGCTCCTTTGACGACAGGTTGTACACCAGTTTGTCTTTCTGGACGACGTTGGATTGGGTAGCCTTCGTAATTTGTCCTCCAGTGCTGCGTCGCGTATCACTCTCTGTTCACGGGCTTGTTCCACCACCCTCTGAAGGAGCAGATTTGCATCGATCTCTCCCATGAACTCACAGAATCTGGTCTTTTCGTGGTCAATTCTTTGACGGTACTAGCAAAGTCTCGCGTAGCAATCTTAGAGGAGCACTCGAATCATCCTTCTGCCGTGCTAAAATACTGCTCGTCTCGCCAATTCCGTGATAACCGGGAACTTGTATGAAACACATTTCAGTAACACATTATTGTCGAGACACCTGTGCAGAAACAGGATCTGCGAATACGTGGAGGCCTCCCGAAGGGCGAAGGTTTCCCGTCACCTGGTAGATCGGAGCGCATTGCGCCCAAATATAATGCCAATGGAAGCGAAGTGACAACTCCTAGGAAGCAATCTCAGGAAGTAATGCGTAGTACATAAAGTCATTTTTTACGAACTGTTGGTCCTGCAAGCGACCGAAGAAGAGTTCATTCAAATACCAAAATCACGGCGAGTTCGAAATGTTCTGAAATCATGCCGTAAGACAATCAATATTAAATCCTCACTTAAGTAATCCTCCCCAACTAAAAAACCATTTCGGGATTTTTTTTAACATTTCATGTGACCAGGTACTGACTGCGAAATGAATTTGTGCCTACAATGTGTCCTACGACACGTCAGAACAACGCGTTCGTAGTGACTAATTGGGTCTACTGCAAGCTCCATTTTAAGCAACTAATAGACAACTTGGCCGCTCTACGACACAACTGTATATTCGAATTCACTAAGCTTTCTGGCAGGAATTATGAATGCGGACAGCAAGTGAATTAAGGTACCCGATGGTGGAATATCAAGGCAAATGCCGACGGATAGCTAGGATAATATGAACCGCGTGTATAGAACCAGAATAGGATAGTAGTCGTCTAGCAATTACAAAGGGGTGCGGCCAAAAATAACTACTGGAGCGCATGAGGCAAAACTAAATTTTATTTATATTATTCGTCTGTTCTATAAAAGCTTTCTAAGCAGATACGGCTTGAAAACTAAAAAACCGATGAATATGCCGAGGGTGAATCTAAATCATAAATAAGCCTGTGCCACCTGGCCTTCGTAAGGGCGGATATGGCATCCTCTTCGATAACACAAAGTATTTTGACGGGTGAGTTGCAGTTTCGACTAATAAAGATTGATAGGCAGACTGCATTTGATGATCAAAATATGAATGGAACTTGGCGCTGACTGTTGGGACTCTGAGTATATTCACTATTTAAACGCTACAGAATTCTTGGTTTTTATTTTAGAAGATTGCATCTCATTATCATTTACTATTAGTGGACTGTCAAGTACACCACAATGTCAAATTGGGGTACCCCGTAAAAGGAGACTTTTGCTACAAATATTTTTCAAAGGTACCATCAAGACACTAGTTAGAAGAGAATTTGTATTTGTGAGAGTTTGTATAAGGAGCAAATGAAATAGGTTAAAATTATGAAAAATTGGTAAATGCTATGCGGAATTTAGTAGAAGTTTCAGTAAGGGTAGTAGTCGAATAGGTCAACTTACGGTCAAACACCTGTTGTGCATGGATTGGAATAAATGGCTAAAGAGTTAGGTGTACATAGTCGACCTCCACTTGATATGCGAATATCTGTCACCGAAAAGCCAATTCAGACGTTCTCTGTTTTCGTAAGATGTTAACGTAAGATTAAGCAGCAGCAAAAGTATTTGCTTTTCAGTCCTCCAGTAATTTCAAATCTCCCTGGCCTAGCTTTATATTGTCCCATTAAAAACACATGTGTCTGAATTTGAAAAACCGTTCTGCAATTCTCCTGGGGCACTAAAGACAGGGAGCGGGAAAGTGAAGGCGTGGATGGTTGCATAAAAGGGACAGAGGACATAGCTGCCTTAGAACAAGGCTAAGTTTGCCTGCCGGCAAATAGCATGTCATCCTCTTCTGTTGCCTAACGAATCAGGGTTTTTGCCCAACGACAGGGATACACTGGGGGTCCAACTTCGCTTCGAATTGTCAGGTTTGACTGTTACTTGCAAAACATTATCTACGCTGCCCGCCTGAAGGTACATACTTGAGTAATCTCATGAAGTGTCAAATGAAATTCTAGTGTGTTGTTGTTTAGAAAGGATTGCTTGGATGGGGTTGTGATATTGATTAAGATGCAGTATAATCCGAAAATTTTTCGGTCACAGCACGCTGCCGGTTTTTGAAAGAGTATCTTTCTGGCCATTTACATAAACAACACTCAATAAAAATCCCCACTTATTTAGTTCGAAAGTTTCCCATTGACTTATAATGCCCCTGAGTTTAAATATAGTTTTTAAACAGTATGCCAAAAGCAGGCTTCTGTAACCACCTAGTAAAGAATAAACTATGTGTTGGGTTTTATGCTCGATGGAAAAATATCCTTTTATTTTGACAAGGTTTCTAATAATGAACTCTTTAAGACCACAGAGTGTCCATTTGTTTGACATCGCATCATTACGCTTATCATTGGTGCTTGCAGAGCTTGCAATAGGATCCGCATCCATTGCAAAAGAAGACAAAGAGCAGTATAAGTCCCCCCAAAAGTAACGCATACGGCATGGAATTTGGAAACCCTAATATAGAGTGTGATTGCGAGCTAGATTCAAGGTATTCGGGAATAAAACATGTTTTAAAACTGAATACAACTTTCTTCGAATAAAAATCGAAAAGATCTGCTCTGCTACCAAATTAGTACACTTAAATGTATTTTGATGTATGTTTTCTATAAAACGTATTCGAGTTTGTGGGGAATCGAAAATTCGACCGAAAATGTCATTCTAAATAAATAGTCATTTTGCCGAGTGTGGTTTACCCAAATGGTCGGAAGGAAGGTCATTTAAAAGCCGGCCGCATGTCGTGACTAAGATATCTTGGAGTTGTGCCGCCCGCTAATCTAGATTACAACCTAATAAACTAGTCCATTTTAATAGAAAACATATCTCAATATTTCGGTTAACATTTCAGGAGGTAGCCCCCTACTGCAAGTGACACCTTCAGGCCAAAATCAATGAGTCGGCGAGGAATATACGTACTTGTTTCCCTTGGAAATTTGCAACGTTATAGACTTACTAATTGTATATTTACAACCTCAGTGGGGTAGATGCTTATAATTGGAGATGGGAATCCTGTCAGCAGGAGACATTTACGCTTGCGGTCTACCTCAATCGGTCTCCCCCAACAACTAAATGCCAGAATCCGACATCGTTTTTGACTTCCAGTACAAGAGCATGTAGGACGAATTCGTCAATCATGGCCTTGGGTACACGTATAAGTAGAAGGTGGATAATGAGATGGTGCAATTCAAGGAAGTTCCTCATTTCACCCTACGCAGTGGTGCGATGGCTGACACAACCGGAATCCTTGTCCAGACATCGGATATCAAAGCCGACAAGGAAAGGAGCTTTCTGCAATAGCCTTCACCGACCCACGGCTCCAATGCGCTCATTAAATACACAACTCTTATGGAAAGATTTTAACCAAGGCAGCACAACTGATAGCAACGTCCGCTGCAAGATTTCCAGTAACAAGCCATTAGTTGATGGCGATCAAGGTCTTGCTGTTAGCTGAAAATCAATAGCAGGAGGCTTGAAGAAGCGAAATTGATTCCAGGAGCAAGAGTACTGGCAGCCAGATGTTTTTATCTTCTTATGAATGAGAAATATAGAGACGTAGCAAACGCTCAGAAGTGCAGGACGCACGAGTCGAAGTTGCAACAAAACCTCATTTCATTAAAATTATCAGTTGCAGCATATGTTGTGAACTGTTACAGTCGGGGAAACTACCGCGTGATCAATCATTCCTGTGTAGTTAATCACGTGGCTCCTAGCGCTACCACTGCTGATTGGTGTGATGAGGGATTTAAACCCCATCTCGCTCCACCGTCCCTTGGAGCAAAGTACAACCGCGCACTCCTTGCGAGAATTACCTAACACAAGCGAGGAGGGTTAATGTGTACTATTCAGAGGGAGCGAGTGAATCTCCTGCTCGAAAAATTGTCGTCGTCGCAAAGATTTGGCCCGGTTTTTGCGAGTGGGCTCTGACTTGACAATGTGCG
>CACRXP010000181.1:955580-990113 GCA_902702965.1 Spirometra erinaceieuropaei | reverse complement strand
GAAAATCGCAGTACGGAATAGGGTACCGGGAGGTCATTGTGCTTGTTGATGGATTGCGGGCCTGAGAACCATGACTCGAGCAGCTCGCGGCTCACGCGGTTGTCACCCCTTGCGAGGATTTTGGCCTCTTGAAATTTGAAAATATGGCCGGGTCCCGTCGAGTGTGCTGCCACCTGAGAGTTAGCGTCTCCCCGCCTCACCGCTGCTGCGTGCTCGACAATTCGCGTACGAAATAATCTCCCAGTTTCTACGACATAACTGCTTTGTCCGCAACTACACCAGATCCGGTAAACGACTCCAGACGTTTCCTGCCGTGGCAGCGGGTCTTTTGGCCTGGTGTGATGCTGTGATGATTGCTCGACCATCTGACACAGCGACCCTGGCGTTTGGAAAAGTGTTTAGGTGTGCGCTCCCCGCATGTCTAATTACTCCGCCTAGGCGAAGTGTCAGCACCGACTATGGGAACGGAAGGCCATTGCACTGGTTAATGGGCTGGAGCCCAGTAAACCATGACTCAAGCAGCTCCCGGCTCACGCGGTTTTTACCTGTAGCGAGAATTTCAGCCTCCTCGAACTTGAATGCGTGGCCGGATTTCGTCGAATGAGCCGCAATTTAAGAGCTGGCGTCATTTCTCCACACCGCTGCAGCGTGTTCGACCATTCGCGTTCGGAGCTGTCTTACAGTTTGCCCGACGTATTTGCTTTGTCCGCAACTGCACCAGATCCGATAAACGACTCCAGACGTTTCTAGCCGTGGCAGCGGGTCTTTCGGTTTCATTACCTGACGCCCGATGGTTGCCTCCGGTCTGTGTGCAACTCCAACCGCAAGTGGTGCGAGAAGGCGGCCGACAGCTTCTGAAACGTTCTTGACATACGGAAGCGCTCGCCAAAATGTGGGGTCCGCGCGGGTTGGCCTTTCCTCCCGTTTGAGTATGCACCGGTTGACAAAGTTGCGCGGGTATCCATTGGCTTTGAAGACCCGTCGGGGGTATTGTAGTTCGGCAATCTTGTTTTCGGGCTCACTGCAGTGCGTTTCGACACGCCGATAGAGCGTCCTTACACAACTGCGTTTGTGGCTGATTGGGTGGTTGCTGTTGAAGTTAGTACTTGCATCGTATTTGTCGCTTTCCTGGACACCTTGGTCTTTAGTCCACCGCAATCTTTGCGGCATACGAGGACGTCCAGGAAGGCCAGCTGTTTGTTCTCTTCCTCCTCCATCGTAAATTGAATGTCCGGGAAGACAGCATTTAGATGTTCCTTGAATGCCAGCAGTTGATCCCGGTTGATAACGACGAACTTATCATCCACATGCCGGGCCCAGAATTTCGGTCTGTGGTGTTGGAAGACCAGCGACTTTAACCGTTACAGGACCGCCTCGGCGATGAATTCCGAAATCGGCGAACCCATTGGTGTGCCCTTCACCTGTTCGTAGATTGTCCCGTCGAACGTGAAGAACGTCCTGAGACAGAACTTCAGGAGCTGAAGGATTTGGGCGTGTTCAGGGCGATTCTCCGTTTCATCGTTTTTGCTTTACATCAGCAACTCGATTGTCTCGATCGCCAGGCCCTGAGGAATAGATGTAAAAAGGCATGTAACATTAAAAGATACCATGACCTCATTTGGATGGAGGCTTACCCCTTTGAGTTTCTTCAGGAATTGTGCTGACGAAGAGGCCGTGGTGTCTAACTCAGAGGTCAGGAACTTGGGACGCCGAAACAGCCACTTAGTTATTCCGTACGTTGGAGTACTTTTGAGCGACACGATGGGTCGGAGAGGAGCGCCGTCCTTGTGCACCTTAGGGAGGTCATAGAATGGGACCAATGCCGTATCGTGGGATCTCGCCATGCGCCTGACGGTTGGTGTCATTACATCTGCATTCTCTAAGGTCAATAACGGAACGTTAATTTCGCGTGTCAGCGCTTTTAGAGGGTTCGTTGCACATGGGACATAGAACTGTCGGTCGTCCAGTAAACCTTTGGCTTTTTGAAGATAGTCTGTCCTGTCCAGTACAACCGTGGAGCGTCCCTTGTCCGCTGGCACGATGACCAGGTCTTTGTCGGTCTTGAGTTCCCCAAGTGCATCACGTTCGACCTTGGAAGGCAATTCCCGCAGCCTGTGGGCCATCAGGAGAGACGGCACTTGGTGTCGGACGAGGCTACTAGTCTCCTCCGTTGTCTCCGTCTGACCAACGATTGATTCCACTGCTGCAATCATGTTAACAGGTTTAGCATCAGTCGTGTTAAATGAAGCTTCTTGCCGTAAAACCTGCACCTGATCCTTCGTCAGCTCCTTTGACGATAGGTTGTGCACCAGTTTGTCGTTTCTGGACGAAGTTGGATTGGGCAGCTTTCGGAATTTGTTCTCCAATGCTCCGTCGCGTATCATTCTCTGTTCGCGGGCTTCTTCCGCCACCCTCTGCAGGAACAGATTTATACCGATCTTTCCCATGAACTCAGAACATCTGGTCTTTTCTTAGTTAGTCCTTTGACGGTACTTGCGAAGTCGCGCATGGCAAACTTGAAGGAGGACTTGGATCATCATTCTGTCATGCTGAAATACTGCTCGTCTCGCCAAATCCGTGCTAACCGGGGGTTTGCATGAAACACATTTCGGTAACACATTATTGTCGAGACACCTGTGCAGAAACAGGGTCTGCGAATACGCGGAGGCCCCCGAAGGGCGAAGGTTTCCCATCGAGAGGCCGATCGCAACGCATCACGCCCAAATACATTGCCAATCGAAGTGAAGAGACGAGTCCCAGAAGGCACCCCCTACACAAAAAGTCTTTTTTACGATCTCTTAGTCTTGCAAGCGACCGAAGAAGAGTTCATTCAAATGCCAAAATCTCGGCGATGTCGAAATGTTCTGACACTTTGTGGTAAGAAAATCAATATCAAATCCTCACTTAAGTAATCCTACCTAACTGAATAACCATTTCGGAATTGTGGTTAACATTTCGCGTGATCAGTTACTGACTGCGAAATATATTTGGACCTACACTGTGTCCCACGACACGTGCAGACAACGCGTTCGTGGTGACTAACTGGGTCCATTACAAGCTCCATTTGAAGTACACAATAGACAGCTTGGCCGCTCTACGGCACAACCGTATATTCGAATTCAATAAGCTTTCCGGTAGAAAATGTGAATGTGAACATCAAGTAAGTTAAAGTACCCGATGGTCGAATATCAAGACAAATCCCGTCTGATAGCTAGGATAATATGAACCTCGTGACTATAGCCAGAATAGGACAGTAGTCGCCTAGCGAGTGGCGGGGTCAAAGATAACTACTGGAGCGCATGAGGCGTATTTGCTTAGTTGCTTTTTGCTCGCAAATCTAAATTTTATTTAAATTATATGTCTTTTCTATAAAAACTTTATTAACAAATACGGCTCGAAAACTAAAAAAACCGATGAATATGCCGAGGTTGAATAGAAATCATAAACAATCCTGTGTTACCTGGCCTTCGTGAGAGCGCATATGGCATCCTCTTCGATAACACAAAGGTATTTTGACGGGTGAGTTGCAGTTTCGACTAATAAGGATTGATAGGCAGACTGCATTTGATGATCAAAATATGAATGAGACTTTGCGCTGACTGTTGTGACGCTTTGGGTATATTCACTATTTAAACGCTACAGAATTATTGGTTTTTTATTTTAGAGGATTACATTTCACCATCATTTACTCTTAGTAGACTGTCAATTACGTTGATAATGCCAACTTGGGGTACCCCGTAAAAAGAGACTTTTGTCACAAATACTTTTCGAAGGTACCATCACGACATTAGTTGGAAGATAATCTTTAGTTGTGAGAGTTTGTATAAAGAGCAAACGAAGTAGAGTAAAAGTATGATTAATCGGTAAATTACATGCGGAATTCAATAGACGTCTCAAATAGAGTAGTGGTCCATTAGGTCAACTTGTGGTCAAACACATCCTGAAATGTATTGAAATAAACGGCTAAAGAGTTAGGTTTACTTAGTCGACCTCCGCTCGATATGCGAATATCTGTCACCGCAAGATCAATTCAGACGTCTTCTATTTTGTTAAGATGTTAACGTAAGATAAAGCAGCAAGAAAATTATTTGCTTTTCAGCCCGCCTGTAAGTTCAAATCACTCTGAACTAGCTTTGAATTGTCCCATTAAAAACACATGTGTCTAAATTTGAAAAACCTTTCTGCAGTTCCCGTGGAGCACTACAGACAGGGAGCGAGAAAGTGAAGGCGTGGATGGTTGCATAAAAGCGACAGAGGACATAGCTGCCGTAGAACAGGGCTAAGTGTACACGCCGGCAAATAGCATGTCATCCTCGTCTGTTGCCTAACGAATCACGGTTTTTGTCCAATGACCGCTGGAGGTCTAAATTCGCTTCGAATTGTCAGGTTTGACTGTTACTTACAAAACATTATCTACGCCATCCCCCTGAAGATGCACATTTGAACTATCTCATGCAGGGGCAAATGAAATTCTGAAGTGTGTTGTTTCTTAGAAAGGACTGCTTGGGTGGGGTTGTGATAATGATTATGGTGCAGTATACTTCAAGAATATTTCGGTTAGAGCACGCTGCCGGTTTTTGAAAGAGCATCTTTCTGGCCACTTACATAAACTGCACTCAATAAAAATGTCCACTTATTTCGTTCGAAATTTTCCCGTTGACTTCTGATGTCTCCATGAGTTCAAATATAATTTTTAAACAGTATGCCGGAAAGCATGTTTCTGCACCTACTTTGTAAAGAATAAACTCTGTGTCGGATTTTCTAGTCGAGCGAAGAATATTCTTTTCTTATGACAAGTTTTCTAATGATGAGCTTTTTAAGACTTGAAAATGTCCACTTGTTCGACATCGCATCAGCAGATTTATCACTTGTGCTTGCAGAGTTTGCAATAGGACCCGCAAACATTGAAAAAAGACAAAGAAAATATAAGTCCCTCTTAGTGTAATGTATACGGCATGGAGTTTTGGAACCATAATATAGAGTGCGATTGCGAGCTAGATTCAAAGTATTCGGGAATCGAACATGTTTTAAAACCGAATACTACCCTTTCTTCGAGTAAAATCGAAAAAGACCTGCGCTGTTACCAAATTAATACAATGAAAGATATTTTGATGAATGTTTTCCATAAGAAGTATTTGAGTTTGCGGGGAATCGAAACTCCGAAAGAAAATTCCATTTTAAATAAGTAGTCATTTTTTCCGAGTGTGGCTTATCCAAATGGTCGGAATGAAGGTCATTCAAAAGCCAGCTTCATGCCGTGACTAAGATATGTTGGAGTTGTGCCGCCCGCTAATCTAGATTACAACCCAATAAACTAATTCATTGTAATCGAAAACATATCTCAATTTTTCGGTTAACATTTCAGGAGGTAGCCCTCTACTGCAAGTGACACCTTCAGGCCAAAATTCATGAGTTGGCGAGGAATATACGTACTGGTTTCCCTTGGAACCTTGCAAGCTTACAGACTTACTGATTGTATATTTATAATCTCAGTGTAGTAGATGCTCACTAAATGGAGATGGGAATCCTGTCAGCAGGAGACATTTACGCTTGCGGTCTACCGGAATCGGTTTTCCCCAACTTACAAGAAAGGCAAAATAAATGCCAGAATCCGACATCGTTTTTGACTTCCAGTACATGATTATGTTGGACAAATTCGTCAATCATGGCCTTGGTTACATGTATAAATAGAAGGTGGATAATGAGATGGTGCAATTCAAGGAAGTTCCCCATTTAACCCTCCGCAGTGGTGCGATGGCTGACACAAGTGGATTCCTTGTCCACACATCGGATATCAAAGCCGACAAGGGAAGAAGCTTTCTGCAATAGCCTTCAACGAACCACGTCCCCAATGCGCTCAACAAATGCCCAACTCTTAGGGAAAGATTTTAACCAAGGCGGCACAACTGATAGCCACGTCCAGTAACAAGCCATTAGGTGATGGCAACCAAGGTCTTGCTGTGGGCTGAAAATCAAATGAAGGAGGCCCGAGGAAGCGAACTTGACTCCAGGAGCAAGTGCACTGGTAGCCAGACGTTTTTATCTTCTTATGAATGAGAAATATAGAGACGTAGCAAACGCTCAGAAGTGCAGGACGCACGAGTCGAAGTTGCCACAAAACCTCATTTCATTAAAATTATCAGTTGCAGCATATGTTGTGAACTGTTACAGTCGGGGAAACTACCGCGTGATCAATCATTCCTGTGTAGTTAATCACGTGGCTCCTAGCGCTACCACTGCTGATTGGTGTGATGAGGGATTTAAACCCCACCTCGCTCTCCCGTCCCTTGGAGCGAAGGACATCCACGCACTGCTTGCGAGAATTACTTAACACAAGCGAGGAGGGTTAATGTGTAATATTCAGAGGGAGCGAGTGAATCTCCTGCTCGAAAGATTGTCGTCGCCGCAAAGACTTGGCCCGGTTTTTTGCGAGTGGGCTCTGACTTGACAATGTGCGTCAGTTCTTCTCATTACTGATGTGTTCTCCGACATCCGCGCCCGGATTCAGCTTCTAAATTTTCCATCATTGTTGCCCTGTGCGCAAATATAGTGCATCTCTTGAAGGACCCTTAGCGTTTCTCGCCATGGCAGGGAGTTGTTCGGTCTCCTCATTGTTGCTGACATACTGTAATTCTCAGGAAATCTTGGGTCCATGATGCACGCCTGTTACTCTCAGCAACCTTCACGTTTATTGCGATTTGGCAGCACCCTCCTCCAGTTTGTTGCAGTTGGTCTCAACGCGTAGGTAGGCGGCTCGCACACCGATCGGTTTGTGCCTGATTGGATGGTTACGTGGTTTATCCCTATCACTGTCTCTCAGATTTGTCTTCCTGTCTTTATGCCCTGAGTGCCAAACAAAGAAGAAAGCCAGACTTAACGCTGCACTATTGTCCACAAGACTGTGGAATGTTCGTGCTTCGAGGCAAAAGTGTGTGCTTGCTGATGCGCGGCACCATTTTCAGGAAAGTAGTCCATCTCAGAACTCACTACCTTAGTAAATTCTTTCGAGGATTGTCTTATTTTGAAGGCTTTGATAATTGTAAACCGCAGAAAATTTTTGGCAAGATACTTAAGATATCAAGGACAAGCGCCGATTCAAAGAAATTCACAGTCGCCACAAGACACACCGTAATCCTACAGAAGAGTTTTTCTCCTTATGCAAGATAATAGTTTGCTTAAGGTTTTGTTAATTTATCTTATTTTTGTGTCATAATGACCAGCCACCCCCCTGACAGAAAACGCATACTTCCACTACTTTTCCAACCATAAATCCGGACAAAATCATCCTGGCTCTATTCCATCTTGTATATATTAATGTGAAAACAAACTACTTTCGCTCAAGTTGTTATCTCAATGAAGATTTAAAAAAACTTATTGGACACCGAATTTTTGATTTGTCGCCCTTGCGCATAGTATGCTGTTTTTGGAAGCTTTTAAGCCCGATTATTTTAAATAGCCCTGCTAAACTTTCCGTGCTTTTTTCTGTTTTATAATCTGGCTGTTTGTCCAGACATGCATAAAGCACTTTTAAGTAATATATTTTCTCATGTTGGGCGAATATCCGTGTTTTCGACATTCTCACTTTGCACTGAAATGTGTCATTTCTGCCTTTTAGTTTTCTCAGAAATTAATTATTTATTTGAATTGAACCAGTCGGAATATTACGTGGTCAGTCTGCTATAGCTGAGGCATTTCGACTCCGATATTTTGATTAACTTTCTGACTGAACGCGTGAAGCTTAATCCACATTAAACATTGATTTCTAAGGAGATTTAAAAATCGAAATTTCTAAACTGGAGTATCTACCAGAAGGCATAAGGAGAACCCTGGAGGGCTCTTGTTAAACCGAATCTTTCGCAATTGTATCATGTATTGGCAGCGTATCGATAAAACACGTATCTGGACGGTTTATTTGAATGTACCAAACGCATTTTGTATGATAGCTGTACGGCTTTGTTTCCGTCTTTTGTGCAGCGTGTCTTTTCAGATACCACAGCCCTTGCCAAAACATCATCCTTTCCTAACTTACAGTGCGTGACCTATCTCATGAAATGTTGGCTGAAATTCTGAAATGCGTTTTCGATTAGGAAGGATTACTTGGTCGCGGTTGTGATACTGATTATTTTAAGGCATACTCTTATAACATTTTGGACTCGCAGGATGTCGGCTTTTAAAAGCTCTTCTTTTCAATCTCCTGTAGAAAGCGTGCTCGGTAAAAAATGACTACTTAAGTGGCATGCATTTTTCCCATTGATTTTCGATGGTCTTGGAAATTCAAATATATTTTGTAGAAACCACAAACAAAAATATGCTTTCTTTTAGTCAGTCAATAGAGATTCATGTCGTCTTTGTATTTTATACTTAAGGAAGGAGTATAATTAGGTTTTAAAAAGTTTTCTAATTACCGAAAAATTTGGAGCCTGAACATTCGTTTCATTAGCGCTAAGTGATTACACTCGACAAGGTGCATGCGTTCCGCGTAAATAAAATCCCATATTTTTCTATGCCATTGAACAGATTTCATACAGAATTCATAAAATTTTGCAATGGATGCAGACCATGTTGTACATTTCATGAGGAGCGGTGGTAAACGGCCAGGTACGATGCTATGTGAATGGACATATCGCGGTCTTAAAAAGTCTCATAATAAGTAACCTTTTTAAAACCTAATTATACTCCTTCCTTAAGTATAAAATACAAAGACGACATGAATCTCTATTGATTGACTAAAAGAAAGCATATTTTTGTTTGTGGTTTCTATAAAATATATTTAAATATGCAAAACCATCGAAAATCAATGGGACAAATGCATGCCACTTAAGTATTCATTTTTACCGAGCACACTTTCTACAGGAGATTGAAAAGAAGTGCTTTTAAATGCCGATATCCTGTCGAGTCCAAAATGTTATAAGAGTATGCCTTAATATAATCAGCATCACAACCGCGACCAAGTAATCCTTCCTAATCGAAAACGCATTTCAGAATTTAACTCAACATTTCATGCGATAGCTCACGCATTGTGCGTATTTATTTAATTTTTTATTTATCAGGTACCGAATGTTGACTATTTGTCAGCAAAAAATAAATGATTTTGAATAGTTTTTTAAATTTTGCTATAATTCATGAGCTCGTTAAACATATAGGGCAGTACTAGACGGAGCCATTTTCGTCTTGAACGACTAAACATACGTTACCTCTCTGAGCGCAAATCGAGTAAACCTTCAGTTTTGCGTTCTGTACCTCATTTTATTTAACTTCTTTTAATGCACTAATCCCGTTAAATAACAAAGTGGAGATATTTGTACGCAATCGGTATTAATATATAAAGCTTTAACTGGGCATCTCGAATCACATTTTCACATCTTTCTTGACATACGTGCAGTGTTTTAAATCACGACCGACGCGAGAGGGCTTTGTTTTGAAACGGGTTTAACTAGACAGATGTTAAATCATAAGGAGAATAATTTGGTATGCTTTTTGGTTCGGAAAAGAGGCCGATTTTTTCGAAAAAAAAACAATCGCCGTCTGTCGACTTTTCCTACCTGTGAGGGGTTCGTATTTCGGTTGGAGATTAATGAATTCCGAGATTGCTTGGGCGGCAAATATCCAAATATTAAGAAAAAGGGAAGACTCCGAAGAGGAATTCTGGTAGGTTTGGGATCGGAATTCTTTTAACTGCATCAATAAATGGATGGAAACTAGTCGTAAAAAGGTTTCTTAAGCGTGGGGATAGTGCAAACTGTATTATTTATGGTTGGCTTAGTGTTCAAGACACCCGCGTGATCGCTTAATTTCTGAATATACTAAAGCAAACCATGCGCAATATCACTGAAAGAGCTGCGGACGCATTATAATATGGTGAAAGAATGCCTCTTTAAATACTGTATAGCAATCAAACGTCCATCAAAGAGGTATTCATGCCTTGTTTTCCTGTTTCGATCAGGCCGCATTTTGTACTGCGAAACACTGCATGTTTTTCAAAATTACTGGATGTTTCCCTATTTGCCTGCCGTTTGAGGAAATAAATTTTTTAAATTAGGTCACGAATGGCACGTGTTGATTCTGTCGTAACAGGATAGACACAGTTGTTTTACTATTTTAAAGCATAACTGGCACCGCATCAAGTTTATTTACAAACAGGATTTTGGCCTAGTTTAGTATGTCTTGAACGGAATGAAAGTGTGGCCGCGGCAATAGGTGCGATTTCGAAAAACACGTGTTTAGATATTAGAATAGGCACATATGTTAAGGGCACTGACTAAGTGATCGAAAGGCGTAGACACTGCGCGTCTTATTGGTAGAATCTATAACTAGAGTTTAGGGTGATGGACCACTCCATGTGCATCGCGCAGATGGTGGCTGCTCTGCACGACAACTAACTGGCATCAAGCGTTCATCCATGATTTCCACAAGCCAAGCTCTGCTTAGCGGCTACACCCCAGTAACTGCCTCGACAGGCAGGATAAACCAGGTGAGGGCATCCGGTGTGTGTCCGCACACCCCTAGTTCTGTTCCCTGTCCCGCTCCCCACCACATCAGGCTTAAAAATTCGAACGACCAGGGCGACACGTAATTGATTCGGCGGCCCAGGCTAGCTTTTGTCGTCCTTTCATTAAACAAAGCCGTGACACGTAGTACGACTCTAGTGCGACTTGACAGCTGCCTGGGATGTTTAAGCAATCCTATTTAGAAAAAGAACTGCTTACCTGCTCGTGAGCAAGGGACTACAGATGTGTCCTAAGCAAAATCTGGTAAATAGCGCCAGTTGCAAGCTGACTGTGACAGGTAGAGGTAAAACTCGTAGTCGAAATAAATGAAACCAAACCTCCTGTATCCGTCCACTCCGTCCCATCGTGCAGGCTGCTAAGTCGACCATGTCCACCCTGCAGTCTGAACTTTTCGCTCATTCCTAGGCAACAAAATGAATAGGCGCCCAAAAGGAAGGACAGCATGGTCACTCGTGAACTGGAGTCACAGGTTGGATATCGCAGCTTTCAGTGAGACAAGATACTCCAAAAAGTGTAAACAGCGGGAGGTGGGTGGCTGTTATTCTTCTTCTGGAGCGGTCCCAAAAAGGCGGAACGGCGTTATGTTAGCATCTTATTTGCCAACCGGAACGTCATCGTGGGACATCTGCCCTGTCTGTCACAGGACACCAGCGACCGTCTCATGATCTTGTGCCTGCCTTTTCGGCGAGCCCATTCAGCCACCATCATCAGAGCCTGCGCCCCCCTGCCCATTTTACCAGCTCCGGGGAGGTGAAAACAATTTCTGTGAAGACCTGCATGCCATCCTAGCGTCTGTGCCGAAGGCGGATAAAGTGACTGGCCTTGGTAAATCAAATACCAGTCTTTCGCCTTCCGACGCGGAAGAAGGCAACGTAGATTTACCCCCGCTCGCGGCGCAGACGGCTTCAGGACTGCTTTCTCGTCCGTAGGCCAGACCGCCAAGACGTACTGTTGACATAGGCTATCTGCGACGCCAACGGCCTGAGGGACCACAGCCCATTCAACTCCGAGATGAGGTTGCGGAGCCAAACCTACAGGCGACCACAAGTCATGCTACCATCGGGTGAGGCAAATAGTGTGCCTTTTTTCGCACATCTTTCAGCAGTAATTTGACAATTTTCCTGGAGGAGATGCAGAATCTTGACGACAACGCCACCGTAGAGAGGAAACGGGACCAAGTGCAGAGAGTCACTCACTCCGCCGTACTGAACGTTCTCGGTTTCGCAAAATATCAAGATCAAGATTGGTTCGACGGTAAGGAGGAAGAAATCGGAGATCCGTTCTCTGAGGGGGACAGGCTGCTGACAGTCTAAGCCGACCACAAGACCGACGTAAACGAAAAACCTCCTTCCACTGTGTACGTCACGTAAACCAACGACTAAAGGAGACGCCAATTGCTTGAATGGGTCGTAAGGCTGAACAGATACGAGGAACTGGGGTTTCAACTAAATGAGGCATTGTTTCGCGCTAATCGAAATGGTCTACGGTCCGATAAAACAACACTCCGTATAGAGTAATTGTAGATTCGGAAGTACTAGCGGAGCACTTCGACAACATCTTTAACCGGCCACTTACAGCATCCAACGACGCCACCGACAGGTTTCCACAACTGGAATTGAATGTCGCCCACGATCCCCCACCTTCGCTGCAAACGACCATCATAAGCCGTCCGCCGGATGTCCAAATGAAGAGCATCAGAAGCCGACGTACGGCGTGGCCACTGTTCATACATACAGGCGAAAAGAAGCCGACAACAGTCACGGAAACATATCGTTACTCAATCTGGCAGGGAAATTTTCTACCCACGTTCACCTTAATCGTCCAGACAAGCACTTGGATCAGAGACTTTTCCCAGAAAGTCACTCCGGATTTTTCGGGAGTCGTAAGACCATGAATTTCGTTTTCGAAGTCCGCTAACCATAGCAGAGAGATCAGGATATAAGGATCAACGTCAACACCAATTTTGCGTCGTGAACGATTATGCAATCTCTTGGGCATGCGCGGCGAAAAAATTGGGTGAAGTAAGGCTGCGCATTCGTCCCCATCCTGACAAGTCTTGTGTTCTCTGCTATGCTGATAAATGCTTGAATTGGGTAGCGGCCGAGGATCGACATAAAATACGAAAACGATAGAAACACGTTCAAAATTCGCTGCCCGAAAGCACCTACAAGGGTATCCAAAGCCAGTTTTCACGACGTACTATCCGCAGAGGACCTTATGCTAAGCAACATGACGGAAAAGTGTATAAAACGCAGCGTGGACATCTCCGCTCCACTTGCTACAAATTTGGACCAATTGTCAACGCGTAGAAGACACTGGTCATGGGCTGATCGACGACCATCACGGACTACAAATGCCTAATAGCAATGGCACCCAGATTTCATCAGTGAACAAGTATGCATACCTTAGAAGTCTAATCTCAAGGGATATTAGGGCCTACGGTGGAGTGGCCAACTGGATCTCCAACGTTGAACGATCTTCGGCTGGCTGCAAGAATCAGTTTGGAATCGACATAGACTCCAACTCGATGTATCTAGCTGTCATCCTAACAATGCTGCTGTACGGTGTAGAAAAGTGGGCCGTGTGCAAGAACGAGGCAAGGAATCTCAACTATTTTCATCTCAGTTGGCTCCATAGAAAACTGAAGGTGAGGTGGCAGCACAGAATTCCAGACACGAAATACCAGGACCTGGACGGAAGTCCACAACAATCGCGCCATGTTGGGGCAAATCCAAACATGATTGGGCGGCCGCCTTGCGAAGATGGACAACGAGCACATAGCCAAGTGGTCATTCCACCGCAACGTAACCAAGAATGCTTGATGATGGGGAGGACAGAAACGACACCAAAAGACGCTGAAAATCTCCCCGACGATTCTAAATTTCAATCCGGACACCCGAGGGAAACTCACTCGGGGTTGACTGGCTTAGGGAACAGCAGTGAAGAATGGAGGGGTGATCTACAAAACCAACTGGATCGCCGCTGCCAAAGACAAAGGAACGGCTCGCAGGTCACAAATCCCTCAAACCAGTATCTCTAACAGACAACTCCTCGCATCATGTCTACGATACCAACGAACACACCGCACACGTATCTGCCTCGTCGGACATCTTCGGACACAATGTACTGCCAACGCAGTGTCCCTACCTCCCCTCTCAGGAGCCGTTTCCACCTCCACGCAAACTATTCCAGCCTCCCCCACATCGACGATCGTCACCAATGGCGAGGAAACTCCACATGCTTCTTCGCCCATCACCATCTCTATCACCAATTACACAAACCCCGTGCCGACGGCGAGAAAGACGATCATCAACACCATCAACTGTGAAAACACTCCGAAACCCTGCCACCAATTACAAACTCCGCCATTACGACCGCTGCTGCACCTGTAATGAGGACACGGTCCTAGCCTGTCAAAGCTGCGGTTACATCGTTATGACAAAAATTGACCTGGTGGCTATTCATGGTACATAATGCGACTAACAACAATTCGCCTATCTAAGCCCTGTGCCTCCGGAGTAGAATAAGCGCAGTTTTATTTTCTTCCGTCTTCTCAAGGATCACGAAGGCATCTAGTTAAATTTCGTTATTACCTGTCTGGACATAACTGAACTGTATCGGTTGAGATATGGCACTAATGCAGTTTCAGGTTAACTAGAGGGATAAGGTGGTCATGCCTGAAACATATAAAACTGCTGATTTGGGACAACTGCGAGATGCCATTACCATCAGGGCAACTATCTCTCAACTACTCAAATGCAATCGCGTATTCCCAATACATTTCCTTTGCCTACAACTACTTGATCTCCTCGCCTATGCGTTACCACAGGTCCCGTATTACAGGTGGCTGGGTTTTGTTTACTTCAGATGGGGCTAAATAACAACGTGTGAACGAGTTTACCATCAGAGCATCAGAGACGCAAGCATAATCAAAACGCTGTCAAAAAGAAGGTGGCTAATGGATATCAGAGCATCAGAGACGCAAGCATAATCAAAACGCTGTCAAAAAGAAGGTGGCTAATGGATATCGGTAGTCTTCCGAACGTAAACATACATGCATAGTAACTTTAAAAGAGTATTGGCCCTTTTAGAATATTCTCGGGTTTGTCGCCGCGTGGTAAAAAGCTGGTATCGGATCAGTTACTAAGGGGATCAGCAAACGGAATAGTATAAAGGCAAAGTTCTGCGCCGGCCGATTGGACTGCAGTCACAAGACTCCAGGCTAGGAAATATCCGGCGGTTGTTCCCGAGGCGGGCTGACAGCGGTCGACTATGGCACCATATGAAAGGCCCCAGTTATAGTATGCAGTTAGTCTTACTTTGACTGCCTCCAGCTGGGCATGCAAAAGACTGAAGAAAAAAATACTGAGGGACCCCTGGCCTCTAGAGGGACAAATATTTCACTCATAACTGTCCGGTCTCCAAATTTGCGTTGAACTGAACTAAGCCTAAGTGTTACATCCCAAAATCGACAAAACGGACTTAAATCAGAGCAGGAAGGTTTTAGGCGCCTGCAAAGTGCAGGCACCTATAAAGGACAAAAT
Organism: Spirometra erinaceieuropaei; assembly: GCA_902702965.1. Lineage (NCBI taxonomy): Eukaryota > Metazoa > Platyhelminthes > Cestoda > Diphyllobothriidea > Diphyllobothriidae > Spirometra > Spirometra erinaceieuropaei. The sequence goes on along the minus strand of CACRXP010000181.1, from coordinate 975,061 downwards.
TTCAGCCCTATCGTGAAGTCAAAATTAGCAACGGTAGTCGAAAAGATTCAACAGAACTAAAGCACAATACGAAACTGTGATAATTACAATTAGTAGGGAGGAACAACGACGCAAACCGATTTCTAATAAGGAGGAGCGGGCCACATTTATCGTTTTGGGAGAGGACTGTCTAAAGAAACAAGCCAGACTTAACTTAATAAGGTACCGCAAAGGACGATCGGAATAAAGGTGGCTTTAGGCTCAGTAAAGACAAGGAAAATTGAGAAATCTTGGTTAACGCAAAGGCGAGTTCTGCTACTGAAAGGGTTGACAAAAGGACTGAGCGCAGCATTTAAGAGAGACACTGCCACTCACTTTCACCTCAACGTTCACGACAACGAATTTGACGACTGGAAGAGGGTAAAACGAGTGGGCAGATGTAGTTACCCTCCTTTCTATGCTTACTTCCCCGTCTGGAGTCTCTCTACCCTATACACGACCTCCACTCTCTTGTCTTTCGTACTAAGATTTTCCATGTGGCTTACTCAGTCTGACATGTATCATCGACTGCTGGAATATTTGTCTACAACCCCTTCCGGATAATGGCGTCTCAATATTTGCCCTGCGGACGAGTAAATTTTCTCATATTCTTTGATCTGTTTAAAGTTTTAGATCCGTGGTCGCTTACTCTGCGAAAAAACTCTTATTCTACGATCACACTGAAACGACATCAACGTAGTCAGTGTGTTTTGCAGAATTTAAAGTAACATGGAATTTCCTACAGGAAATCAGTCAGGAGATTCTGGTACAAAAAGTATTCGCCATTGAGTATTATCTTCTACTTCTAATCAAAATGAATACAATTTTTGTTCCGACATGTGCAGTTCAGTCTCAGGGCAGTGTGTTGTTTTTTTTAACGACAACGACATGCACAGCAGAACGATTATCTAAATAGGAAATTTCGAATGTTCAAGTATTTATACCACGATCTAAGACCGTTGCGCGATTGAAGCACTATGCAAAAAGTTGGCTTAACCGCGCAATAGAACCTGCGCACGCGCTAAAATGTTACTTTCTCTTTTTGCGATCGTAAGTAGAACGAAAATTGTATAAAAGGGTATCCATAACAGGTTTCGAAAACATTTTTGACCGCTTGCCAGCAGATATTTCTGTTCGGATCCAGATAAGGTTCGAAATTGCCAAACTCTCGGCAAATGTTCAAAACACCGATGATACTTGGATAGATAAGTGTAGAACAAGAGCCGGGTGACCTTGTTGGTTTGCGACAAAGTACTAAAATTTGCAGCAGATTTCACTTGAAAAGGGTTTTTCAAAATGATCTTTAAAGGTTTATCATGCGTTTTGAATGCTACAGTGAGGCACGCCGTTCAAGTACCGCATACACCTACTCAAGGAATGAAATAAGACTTATACTTTGACGCCGCTGGCAGACAGCCAATTAATCGGAAACACTGTTAAAAAGTCCACGAACTGCGGGAATTCTAGTGCTCTAGCGAAAACTTAAATAATCCTCCATTCGCCCACACGTAAACCTACAAGCCAGATGATAATCCACGTAAAAACGCACCGATTATGACAATTTTTTCATTCTCGGAGGATGAAGGTGAGTGTTGGTTAGAAATGGGATATCAGGGTAAAACAATAAGCAAGGAAATGGCTGGATGCATGACTAACCTCACCTCTCAGGAGCCCTCAGCCTCTATTCATCTGGTTCTAAGCCTTTAAAGTTAAGACTACCTCTACACACATCTAGTCGTTTACCCACTGCCATGGAGCAACCAATACTCATTGAACCCGATGGTCGCTTAAAAGGGAATCAGAGAATGTGAACCAGCTCGAAATGAGAAACGTAAACGATGGGAAGTGGGTAGCTCCATCTCAGTGCTTTCGGAAGATGTTTGCGCCAAGTTACTCGAGTTTTGCAACCTGATTGCCTTTGTGATACAAGCAAAAAGGTTTTGAAATTGAATGTTTGTTCGTGACTGTATCACTGTTTTCTTTTTTCTTTAGCTACGCGAGTTTTAAGGCAATATTTATCATCTATATGCGATTGAATCACGCGAATTCGTCCTTTGTACTCCAGCTTGAATCAGACAGTGCACGATCGCTCCAAGTCAACAGCGAACGATGAGTCAAAAATCTACACAACCGAAAATATTTGGCTTTTTTATGAAGGTGTCCGATTTATTTTCCCTAGATCTACCGCTTTTAACTACACGACCACCGAAGGGAACACTAGTATGGACAGGCATGCCACATGAAATGGGTCAGAAGTCAGCTGGTCCGATTTTGGGACGGAGTACGAAATTTCCATTTTGCCTAATGCCTTCAAAGAGGTCAGAATAGGAAAATGCCGCTGTTCTACCGCACTCAGAAAAAAGCGGACTCATGACTCAAATAACGGGATGTCCTGCATGATTGTCAAACAGAATTGCAAAATCTGTGTTAAATGGTAAAATCGGAAAAGTGCAGTTGTTGATGCAATCTAACCATTATTTCTTAACATTATATGCGACAGTTTTTAGATATGCGAAGAGAAAAACTGAAAAATGTCTTAGACCTGTGGTGTTTTCAATAGGCCTATCTGGTTGACCCAAATATTTTATCAAAAGAGCATATTTAGTCTACGACTGGTTACCAGCCTTGTGAGACCAGTGATTACCGCCTCACCAAAACTTATTAACTTTTTAAATATATTGGATTAAATTGTCTAGATAAATTTGAAACTAAGGGTCGGTTTGCCAACTAATTTTTTCTTGGATAATTCTTACAATTTTCTTTCTTTAAGACCGTCTGGTGCATTTCTCTAACTAAGCCAACAAGGGGCGTATTCCTCAACCAAATTTATCTTCATCTCTGTGTTTTTCAGTGAAAAAAGCATGCTATTTACGTAGACAAAATATAAACATTAAAAAGGTTTCATTTTAATCGTACCACGGCAAATGCAGGTGTCTCGATCATTTTAGTAAGGAAGCAATGTCTGCATCTGGAGTTTCGCTGTAAGCCATTCTCGTTGCTAAACATTTTCATAATTACACTGCTGAGGGAACCGCATCAGCTAGACAACGTCACTTTCAACATAACCTCCTTGCCAAACACCCCTTGAAGGTTGACTATAGAGGTAACTAACTATCTCGGTTGTCACTAAATGCGACAGCTTTGTCAGGAGACAGGTTGATAGGTATGAAATTACGGAATTGACTGACACAGACTACTGATGTTCGAGGACCAGAGGCAGATGACAGACTGGGCTCTATCTAAAGGAAGACCGAAGGTGCAGAAAGCGTACGGAATTGCATATGTTTTCAAACTCGTTCGAGTCTGAGGAAAGCAGAAACTCAGTGCTTGCTTAACACCGATCTCCTTGAACAAGTCGCTACGTCGAAAAAATCGATATCGTATTTACCCGCAGTCGTACAATAACAATGATCAACAGGAACCTCTCAGCGCGCAGAAAGTTCGAATCTGAGACCCCAGACTTCAGTCTTCTTATGAACCAAGCAAATATGAACTCTAGAGGGATACTTTTGGGTTTCAACCGATATGGTTAGACATTAACCGTTTATGGTAGCCAATTCCACTTACTGCAATCGGTACTGGAATTTTCTGCCTTGCATGCTGGTGTCTGCCTTCCTTGCTGTGCGTAAAAGGAGGGTATTGGGAGAAATCTATAATGAATATTTTGACTCATCACAAATCAAGGTACGACGTCCGCATTAAAGTTAGCTATTTTGAAAGGCATCAATCAGATAACAACTGCCTCTCCACTGCTTCGATGGCTGCAGAAGGCGTCATACCTAACAGTTATTATAAATGTTTTATTGTGGTGTCTCTTTTTGACATGTGCATTAAGTAGTCTTTTTTGAGCAGCATTTTAGTCATTCAACATGTATTTTGGAAGAAAGCATTTTATGGCAACATATGCTAGTGGTAAGCTACCGGCACACAATACGCTGCTGTTTGTCCTGTTTTTATCAAATACCTTTATCCATACTTAAATGACAATCACTTAAAAGCAACCCGCTTGACTTTGAAAATATGTGTGCGTCGTCCCAAAATATTTCAGTCTATAAACAAGCTGCGTAGGTAACTGCCTAAATCCTATGTCTAAATGTAAAGGCAGCCGACTTTCCTGAGATTTCGGGGGCTGTTTATAGAGCCAGCCCATTTCTCGTGAGTTATTGAAATGGCGTAGTAGGAGAATATCTGCTTTGACCATATTTTGAGTTTTAAAAATAGGCTTTCCTGCACAAAGTGATCATTAAGAATACGCATTTTCTTCTTTATCGACAGCATAAATAGCTTTACATAAACACTTCGTCACAAGAAACGTGCGTACAGCGCAAACGAAGGAAATGAAGGTTGTGTGAAAAGTATCATTCTTTCTTGAATAACGTGCAGTAGGTATTGCATATTTAGCAACAGAAGCGTTACTGGGGTTATCCCTCCCCAACAACTATCGATGAGCTTTGAAAGTTTTTCCGCCTTAGCCTGCAGGTAATGCCATAAGTTATTAAATTCTAGGGGTGTTCTATTACTTCACTCAATATATTTGATAGGCTTACTGACGTTAAAATAATAGTGATTCCTATCCCTTTTGCCTTCGAGTTTCCATTTTCCAGATAATGCAAAGGTTAGGGTATGGTTATCCACTATCCCCGTTGTTAAAGCGAGGTCTTCCTTGGACGTTTTGAGTGCACTGTCAGACAAGTAGTCCATGCATTACCATGCTGATTAAAAACTTTTGCGACTCCAGTGTGTTATTTACAATAACTGCCAGATCAATAATGGTATCCACATCGCAGTAAGTGAAAGGTGACAAGAAAAGGCTTTTATCCACGAATGCAGCCATGTTTTCTAGGGAATAATAAGCAGAATGCGAACTCTAGCATAATTTTAAGGATCTGAAGCATAGAAATTTGTGCGTGCTTAAAGAATAAACTACGCATCATTAACGGGCGACCTGTGTCTTTAATTGCGCTGTCAAATCCGCCTGATAATAATCAGCTCTTACACAACAACGCAAGACGTCTAGTAATTTGAGAATGATAATACTCAATGGTAACACATTCTAATCAAGGTTTGAAGGGTACAACATATGAATAAACAGCTATAAGTCCTTGGAGTTTGGGTAATTATCTGTCAGATCAAATTAAGTCTTCAGTGTACTAATATGAACTTATGGCATTATCTTATCTAACGATCTACCGACCAGACTAACATATTTTTGCAATGTTAGGCTAAAAAGGAAAATCATGCTCGTTCAAGTTCATAAATAATGCTTTTTAGACTAGGGGAAACATCGAGGACGATTGACGCTTTCACATGTAGAAGGTTTTGAACTGAAGTGGGACACCACTTGGCCGGAAATAAATTATATTTTAAAGGGGGAAGGCTAGACATTGAGTTATTTTATTCTGCTTCCAGATACCATTTGATAAATTGTGTTTTAAATTGGAAATGACGTGAATACGGTATGAGTACTCCCATTCGTTCGACCGAACTATTGTTATATATCAGGATTTGGAGCCTTATTTGTTATAGGCTCTTCATTTTCCATGGTTTTCTTTTCGTTTTAATATGGCCGAATGCATTCCGTAAATAGTTTCATTACACATTTGCGTGTCTTCATTTTCCCCAAAATGTGTGTCTCTGAAATTCCTGAGAAAAGTATTAGCATCTAATTGTCTGCCACATTTCGTTTATTCAGTTACTCTATCTAATGATAGTCTACTCCACATGTGATATTGCTCGCGAGAACAAAGAAATAATTAAAGATAATAAATAGTGCAACTATACGACTAACAACTCAGAGTCCAGGTTTTGTGTGACCGTTTGCTGGCTATGTAAGCCCTAGGCTTATTTAAGCCAGCTGATTCAGTCTTTGGAGATTGAAGCCCGTCAGTAATTGTTATTTTTAAGACTGGACGCACATCTTATTCCATTTTACTAGCATTCAACAGGTGTTTTTAAATCCGCCAAGTGGCTTATTAAATACGACCGGCTTTTTTAACATCACCGAATCTAAGGGAAAATATTTATAATAAAACTTGTCCTACCTGTCGAATCTGATAAAAAGTGTCGTCGTTTCAGCAAATGGTTTAAAGGTAGAAAATCTTAACTTTGCCAGTTGTAAAGGAAGGGAACCAAATAAAGCTACACCGCATGCTCAGTACCCAGTTACCCCATTTACGTCGTTTGAACTGGCTCTCAAACAGACTTAAAACAAGTTTTTAAGGATTTTTTGCAATTTCAATATTAATTGACAGTAATTGTTGCAACATTTGAATGGCGATGATGCATGATGGGAAGAGATCGCCGCGTTAACAAACGCGTTGTGTGCAGTATTTTGAACAGCGAACATTAGTAAGGCGTTTTGAATCAGAAGTCGAAATGATTGCTGCACGCACGTTAGCATCGTATTAGTCGATTTGAGATGTAGCTACGCAGTAGGAGTTCGCCACATAGCATACACATATGGGCCCAGCTCAAACTGAAAGGAGTATTCAGGCTCGTGGGAGAAGTTCATCCAGTATGAGCCTCGAACAATGATAACATGCCATGTGCGTCCGTATTTCGACTCTAGCCACTTTTTTAACTCCTTCGTTATAGCACTCTCATCCGTTGTTTGCTGACTTTCGCCCAGGGTGGTGATGTCGCGGACCTTCTGCAGGATTGCGGTTTGATCCTCAGGCGACATGTTGACAGTGACGATGCGAATTGCCGAAATGTCCTTAGCCATTTTTTCCTGACCCGGACGTTGGTTATCGTGGTGCAGATCACTGCTGTATAAATAAAAAGACGGATGGGTTTTTGACATATCCTCAGAGCGAAATTTATTATTTTAAAAAAAGTGCTCAGACAATGCAAAACTATCTACCGTGGTTAATAGCTTGAAAAAACGGAAAGGGATTGCATGCGTATAGAGAAGCCTCGGGGCGAGCATGGTTTGTGACTAAAAATTGTGTTTGTGGCGGTGTTATGGCGTGGGAAAGAATTATGAGCATAACTAGTGGACCCGGAAACAACAGTTGCTGCAGACAAGAAGAAGAGAGAGGAGTGACAATAGGAAGAAGAAGAAGAGGGAAAGGAAGGAGAAATGGAGGTGGGGAGGATTAAAGCCACGCATCTGGATCCTCACTACAGATCAGAATGTCAGTGTAAATATTACTGATCTGTCATGAATTCGTAACGATTATAATGCACACAAATCTGACATAGAACACCGGTGTGAGTCTTCACCTGGCTGATGAACTTGTCGTCCAGCTGCATAATGACTTATTAACTAGGGAGTTTTAGTCTACATGAAAAAGAAACAGCATATTTTACATAGTTCTAGGCAAGCCTGTGACTGTCCAATAAGTTTATTTCAATAGTTATTTTGCTCCCTTCCTAAAAACATAGTATTTTACTACTGCAAGCGGCTAACTAGACAGGAATGTGTTATTTGCTGCTGAATGGTACTCTAGATCATAAGTGACATTTGTCACTATGAATCAGGAGCAATTTGTACTGCTACAAAAGATGGAAATATAAAACCAGTCTAGTCTTAAGCATGCGCCATTGGACGAACCAAAATCGCCAGCACCCTGAACGGGCGTGGGATACCTCATCTGCAGAGATGGAATGTCGTGCTTGTCAGTGTTCCTACTATTTGAGGGATGGGTCAAGGGGAATCAGCACTCTGCAGTAAAGCGGGGTAAGCGACTTGACTACCTCCAGCGAAGCATAATTTCCGGCCGACTGACTTTTTTTACTTTTCCCGGTCATTAACTAAACAAATTATGCAATTTTTAATCAAACATGGGCGCTCATGTTGAGCATGCAAATTGTGACCCCGGTGTAGAGTAATTACGAAATCAAAACAGGTCGCAGGCAAACATGCAGTTCAGTTCCCATGTTCCAAACAGTTCGATCTATTCTCCTGAAAACCCGCAGACTTTGTTTTTACTTATAAGGCAATTGTCGTTTTAAATGCATGTTCTACTGCTACTTTTTGGTGGCTGCTCAAACACTAACAGTAAGGACTGTGTCCACCGTGTGCCCGCTGCCATACTGAAGATAACGCCTCGACCGAGCAGACAGGTAATTTTGCCAGCACTTGGTAAATGCACCGGTGGCTTAGTTACGCCGACTAATCTTCCTCTTGTGGACCCGCTTACATTTTAATCTCTGTCTCTGTTGAATTAGTTAGAAACTGTAAATTCTGAGCCGCTGACAACTGTTATTTTCGCATCCACTTCTCGCAGGCCCAATGACTACGCGAGGTAGTGTAAAACGTGGTCTGGCGACTGCCTATTCTCAGGAGCGCATGTTTTCCGACCGTCTGTCTACTGCATTTCTGGTTATTCTGAGTGCATCCTCTTAAATTATTGTTCATCGATACACGGAGGCTTGCTTTACAATTTCTGCAAAAAGGTCGCTGATATTATCATGAACTCGCCTAATGTTTCAAATCCGTGCGAGTATCAGTTGGAAGTGCAACTGGGAATCGCGCCCCCAAAACTCCACTGGCATAGTACCTGGAGCGAAATCACAGAAAGTTGGAGTGCGGTCAGAATGATGGTGGCACAAAGCAATATGCTGCACATCGTGGCTGGCCTCCTCGGCATGTGAAAGAAACCGTTCACCTCACACCCGACATTTCTGAAACAATTTAACAATTATTTTCCTCTCTAACAAATAAACCACAGCTTGTTTTCATAGCCAATGAAAAACCTCGAATTGGCATATTGGAAGAAATGTATGCAACCTTAAGTTTTATCCTCTTATAAGAGTATTATGGATTTGACTATGAGATCTCAGAGCACTCAAATGCGTGAGTGTGCCTTAAAAACCCATTACTGCCATGAATTTGGGACAGTCGAATTCGAAATGTTGGTCGTTCTACCTTAGCATTAAACTCTTTTTGAAAGATTCAGTCCACATTTTATTGCCTTCCACATTAAGTCGGAATTAACCATGATTTGAAACGCGATTCGCATGATGGCAAAAGTCCATGTTCACATCTACATTGTTGCCAAACACCTTCCCTTATCAGTAAGGCCTAGCTCACCGTTGGTTTCGTGCTTTCTAATATTACACCGAAGAGTTGAACGCCGAATAAAATGAGATCGTTAGTATGCTGCAGTCGCGTGCACGAAGCATAAATTCTAAAATAGTTATGGGTTTAATCGTCAGAAGCACAATAAAAAATACTAAATAATAGGAGGAATGTTAAAACGGGGAAGTGGAATTCTATCGAGACTTTTATATGAGCCTAACTTAACTCCCAGAACAGCACAATAAAATATGTCAGACAGTAGAAAAACACTCCATTTTGCCCACTATTTAAAGCCAGAGTATTTTTGCGTGCCACCGGGCGCTACTTATTCTGAGATGTTGAAGACGACGAAGGTTGATTACTGTTACACAGTGCCTTTTCCTGGCCCGGACTTCATTTGGTTGTCTTGGGCCGTCAGGACTGTTGGTGAATCTCCTTCACTGCCGGTATGTGGACAGTATGCAGTTGTTCGTTACCAGCGTCTAGTCGGCATTGGTCAAAAATGCTATATTTGGCCTTTCCAAACTTATTCAGCGGTTTGCGACCATACCGGTCAACAGTACGATGAAAGATCAACCAGAGGAATCGTACACGCACAATGAAACAATGATGCGAACACTGGGATTATAAATGACGTCTTAAAAGCAGGGCAGTTTTGGCCCTTGTCGCACAAATAGCCTCCATTCCCGGAGTTTTGGGGATGTCCCCTCCCCAGCTACCCTGAGTCTGAACATGTCTTCGTGAAAGAACTTCGCCCTACGACCCAACCCGAACAGCAGGGAGACTGATATCGTGGCTGATACAAATTTTGACGAATTTCGATGGACGTTTTCCAGCATTCGAACCGTCAAAACAGCAACTGATGGCCCTTGAGATAGCTTCGTCTTCTCATTTGGGCCCGGTAAAGTGCATTTTAGTTTGCATCGGTAGCGTTTTTTGCGTGCAACGGTAAAGCCTCAACAACTCTGGATGCCTTCACGCATCGCGTGCCCTTATCATACGCCCAAATCTAATTTCCCACAGGAGACAAAACCCATTCGCTGCCAAGCAGCACTTCCTATGAGCCGAAATCAAACATTGATTTAAATAAAAGTTGATGTTGCGGACTGGCAGTTGCGTGAGCCGGGTGCTTTTATGGAAAATTAGCGCCACAATTCTCAAAAAGCATCAAGATCCTTACAGTAGGATTCAAAGTGCTCACTGGTCGTATATGCAGTAGGTGCGCTAACTCGTCAAATGTCAACCGAAATTCCGAAATGCGTTTTCTTTTCGAAAAGATTAATTAATTGGGTTGTAAAACTAGCCAGCCTGCAACATAATTCTATAATATTACAGTTACCTCAGGATGTCGGCTTTTGAATGAACTTCCTTGCGTCTGCACGCAAAAACTACATTCTGTAAAAAATGACTACTTATGTAGCATAAATTTTTCTCATTGATTCTCGGTGACCCTAAACGTTTAATTAAATTTCGTGGAAAGCATGCATAAAATATTCATTCTTTTGCTCATCCCATAGACCATAAGGTTTTCGTCCAATGTTATACTCGAAAGAAAGCATTAATTTGGTTTTCAAAAACTTTTTCGATTCTCGAATAATTTTGAGCCCGCACTACCGTTACACTTGGATTCAGGGTTTTCAAACCACAAGCGGTATATTTTCGCGTACAGAAAACCATACATTTCTCTACGGCAATGAAGGAGAACCATATAGATTTATAAAATTTAGCATTGGATTTGATCCATATTGTTAACGTTTCAAGCCACCTTGATAAATGCAAAGACATTACGATTTATGAACGGCCATTTCACGGTCTTTAAAAGCCCCACAATTAGAAAATTTTTCAAAACCGAATGATGTCTCTCCTTCGAGTGTAAAATTAGAAGAAGACTCAATGTTCTACCGAATGAGCAAAAAATTAATATTTTATGCATTCTTTCCACGAAATTTAATTGTACATTTAGGGTCCTTGAAAATTAATGAGAAAAATTCATGCTAAATAAGTAGCCATTTTTTACAGGGTGTAGTTTTTGCATGCAGCCGCAAGGAAATTCATTCGAAAGCCTGCATCCTGAGGTAACTGAAATATTATAAAATTATGTTGCAGGCGGATTAGTTTTACAACCCAATTTAATTAATCTCTTCGAAATGAAAACGCATTTCTTAATTTCGGTTAATATTTCATGAGTTAGCCACCCACTGTAGAATATAGAATGACATGTTAGCACCAGATGAGGGTCAGAAATGTCTAAAACTTTGTAAAGCAAGCAGATCATTACGTTGCAGGAACAGTTAAGAAAGTTCATTCCTTATTCACAAACAGCGGACGAACGCGTTGTTGCAACCTGTTCTCTATAAAGTTTTCACAGACGCTGGGCTCATTTCCGTCGCATGCATCACGCTCTGGCATCACGGACGATGGCCTGATTCGGCTTGCGAATATTGCAGAAACAAATAAGAGGAGGAGGAAATCTTTTGTCTTGCAGCAAGTTGTTTCCTTGAGAACGTCGTACGAACTGTGGTTTTATTTTAGGGGATGAAAACTCGTTGTATGTTTACAGCTCTTGCGTTATAAATTCGATCAGGTAGGGGACTTCGACGGTTGCCTTGAAGTATTTCCATCAGGGAGAACAGCAACTATGCATTCGTTACAACGGAGATCGCAGTTCGCAGCACGGCAGTCTAGTGCTAGCAACGGCCGCCCCATCAGCGAAACCACAGATTTGTGCATGTCACTTCCACGATCTTCCCAGACGACAAATGCCCGTACATTTATTCGTTTCGTATTATCACCGCCTGACATGCCTAGGTAGAAGTTAGCGGTTTGGAGGCGTGAATGCTTTTACGTTGAATCAAAGGCAATTGATTACTCGCAAGCGTAATTGCTGCGGCTTCACCATTCCCAGGGAGCATGGAACAAAAATCAAAATCCGAAAAATTCGGGGCTGGCAAAATCCATTAATATATCCTATCGCTCAACGTTCTTCGTTGACCAAACAAGCTTTTTGAAATTTAATGATCTGAGGAAACAGATTGGTATTTTTGTTGCACGATCAAACTAGGTAGGCAGAACGTAAATCGCACTGAAAGACCACAGCAGCCCTTCTCTTTGAACCACCGCCAAAGACAAAACAAAATTACAAGGAGAACTTATCAGAAAGCATGTAAAGCAAGACAACGGCTCTATGGATGGCACATGCAGACTCACGTTTTTCTTGGTTATAAGGACTACCGAAAACCCACTAGATGGGTCTACCGATACGAACTACTCTGTCAATAATGAATCTTCCCCGACATAAACCTGCACAGTGGCCGGTTAGAAAAGTTGGTGTACCGATTCAATGTAATCTAACTATACGGGCAGGCCACCATTGGCTTCAGTCAACGACTGTCAACAGCTTGGATCCCTCACCATCTTTTACAACCATCCATCGCGTAAAAGTAACCTACCTTCCATGCCAGACAGTGACCATGGCAATATAGGGAAGATAATCAGAGCTCTAGATGGGGGGCAGTTGAATCGCGTTGTCGCACTCGCACAATCGACCCTTCTTTACTCTCTCCTCCCAAGACCTGAGCATTTCAGGCTGTTACTAGGTTTCATTACTAAATACATTCACATTCTGGAATACCCTCTCATGCTGCTTATCGCTCACAAGCATCCGTGCTGCCTCTCCCCGTTTTGACTATGGCTCATCTGATAGCGTTTAGTAATTTCGCATGAAATGCAAAATTACAAACACTGTTCGCTCTTGGATATGAGGCTTCTAAATTTGACGATCTCAGCAAACTCTGCAGTTTTAATCATTTTAAAGCCCACAGTCATTTCCTTCTATAAAATCTTAAAGCTTTCCATTCAGAAAACAAAATGATTTTGTCTTTTGAACTTCTCTGCGTTCTTTTCCAAGGGCAGGACTTTCTCTCACGAAAACCCTTAAAGAAAATTAATTGGCCGCTATTTTTGGTTAAATTCGCTGACAACATTAGCACACCAGTAATAAACCCCAAGTATTCTGAAGTAGGATTAACTATGTGGTCCGAAGTCTGCGTCTTTTCATGAGTCGCTAAAGTAGGAAACTCCCTACCCCCTACTAAAATGTTCCCAGAACCTAACTTCCCCGAATATCCCCGCGTTCGCTGTCAACAAAATTTCACCTTCGCACTGCAGCGAGATAGGACGCATCGCAAGTTCCAACTGATTTTCTTTGAAGATCCAGACTTTCCTAGTCTTCTTTTTGCCAGATAGTGATTTTTGTTTTCGAAGTACACGGAGCTATCGAGTTTTCTGAGGTCTACGAACTGTCGCAGTGCTAATGTCTAGATCCCACGTCGCGCTTCGTTGGCCTATCTCACTCCTTTCTCGTCCCCACAGTTTTCGAAAATTCATTCACTACCTCTTTGCTTTTCTCAAAGCTTTTCAACCGATTGCCACACCCTCCTCCCTCTATTATACAGTGACTGTTTTTTTCGATCACTGCACTTTCGATGGGCATGTGGCATGTCTGCCCAGTGCCTTTTCCTGCAGTCTGCGGTAAATCTTTTTGTGACTCTGATGTCCACTGTCGCTGCTTAGTTTATATTTTTGTGGACTATTTCTCTGACAAATACATAAACAGCTCCTCAACTTATTCCCCATCTACTGTGTCACAGAGGGAATTTTTTAATCTTACACCGGTGAAGTGCTCGCAGCAGTGCCAAAAGTATGTATCCGAGAAATTGTAGTGTTAGGTAGTAATCGCCAAGTCAAACACTCCGATCAACAGATCCTATAAGACAGGATTTGTTTGCCATCTATAATCTCATGACGCATCAGTATCATGAGTTTCGTTGGGGGAGAGCAAAAAAATCTCGTTCTCTCTCCGTTTAGAAAACGTGCGGAAATAATAAGGGCAAAATAAAATAGCCATACTCTTTTTCTTGCTGTAGTCCCAGGCGCTCTAAGTATGCACTCAGTGTAATGGTTTCCGTATGTCCACCGTCGAAGAGCCTCATCCATGACTAGAACAGGAAAATAAGGATAAACAAGCAAGCTTAGGAAAAGAAGGACGAAATGGCTGGTTCCCTCCTCTGTGTAAATCTTGTCGTTGATATTGATTCGGTCACTTGAGCGACAGGTATAGACTCAAGTATTGGCGGTCGTAGCAAATTATCGCTTTAGGAGACTCAATGTGCGCAGATATTTCGGAACGCTAGCTAGCATACTCTATGTAGAAAAAGTGAAACCTAAGGAGTAGGAGTCCGGCAAATTAAAAAATAAGAATTTAACAAATGCCAGAATTTCAAAATATAGCTTACGCCTAATATTCTCCAGGAATATTTGTTTACAGCAGATTATGGAAAAATAGGAGACTTGTGCAGTCAAATCTCCTTTGATATGATATAAGCTCAAATTGTCGACCCTCCGGAATCCGCAACCGTTGAGTTGCGTCTTCCCAACCGGGAGGAGGTAAATAGCGCAATTAACACAATTAACTGCTAAGCCAAATTGCGTCAGATCGGCGGTAGAACGTTTAAGATAAATTCTACAGGGCGCCGGTCGGTTGATCTCATATCACAGCAAACGAAGTCTTGCGGCGACACAGCGTCATGTTTGCTAATGTCATGAGCAGGGTTATTTTAACTTCATGATTGAGATATTTCCTTTTCGACTTTAGCAGATGCACTTGGCACGTAAACAAGGTACGCACGACAGCTTAGTATTTATTTTCAATACGTCTGTTTAGCCATCGACGTAAACTAAGTCATCACATGTTCAAAAAGAAGAATTCTGACAATGACTCTTCAGGCAATTTGCCTTAGGATGTTATATATGTGAACTTCCGCATAGTAAAATAGGAAGGTCAAAAAGTGAAGAGCATTAAACAATTAAGCGAAGCAAACTGTCAGACACTTTAAAGTTCAGAGATGGTCAGAAAATACTGTCATTTAAACACGCTACCGAGTTCTCCGACAAACTCAGGCCTGTAAACTTTCAGTTTGTGTTGATTGTTCGTCGCGCAGATGAGGGCAAATTAAAGTCCATCAGCATTCTTAAAAGGACTATTCTGTCGCCTCAAGTCGAAAATTGTTAGATGGGCGCAGACAACTCCTATATTTAAATATACTGGGTACGCCATGTAGCCGTCAGTTAGGTGCCAGTTTTATTTGGCGATTTCATAGGCACCTTCCAATGAACTAAAGCATATTCTTAATGTGTGGGAAAGTTCTCTAGGTTGTTGGTTTTGGCGGCTGGTTGAAACGGCCCTTTTATCCTTCATTCGAATGGCGCTGTCTCATGCATCGGCATAGAACGTCGCATGGATACGAATCTTTAGCAAATAATTACAGTAGATTATTTGATTCCACTTTATAGTATTAATTGCCAAACCGGAATACCTCAACCAGACGAAAAGTGCTGTTAGTGGAATCTCACTCTTAAAAGATTTGATAATTACTCTTATAACGCAGCATGACTTCCGCGTCAATTTTCTTGATTTATGACGTGACCCATTAGATTTCTGTAGTGATAGGCACCTGTAAATTGTGGTTTTTCATTATATTTACTTTTTGCCGCATATCCGGTTACATGAAATTTGGTGCAGGGCTGTAGAAGAGTGTTCCCAACAGACACGTTTTAGAAGTAACGAAGTTACCATTTTCGCAACGTTGCAAAGATCTATAGTTAACAATTGAAGGAATCGTAGTTTCAACTTTGTATCATATCAACTCGACAAGAAAACCGGAGATGAATGAGCAGATAAGGGAGAAACCTAACTGTCGATAGCATTCTTTGGCACAATGTATGTATAGATCTTGTAAAATTAAATCGGCTAATGAACTAACCGTGCAAAAGCTGCTAGAACCAACTCATAAGAATCTGCTGCATCCGCTGCTAAGCCGAGCCTCTCACAGTTACGCCACGCAGTAGCCAAAACATCGGCCAAACGCATATCTAACGTTTTAGCTAGTACCCATGTTGACTGTATAATGGATTCGCTATTCTGCAAAATCAAACTAATAATAGTAGTATTAAGACGCGTGATCATCTGCGCAGGAAGTTACTTTCTTCACTTGAATGTTCATTGCATTCTTCGGGCTGTCCTTTGGGGTTTGCGCAGAGTAAAATCATCAACTAGTTCTTAGATCGCTAATTCCAGAATTAATAATTTGGCATGTATATCTAAGGATATACCCCCGGTCAATTATAAAGAATGATTTTTCTTCGAACATTTTCGAGATAACTTTTTCCCACTGTCAATTACAGGCGTTCACACTCTCTAGCAAATATCACATTCACTTCGAAACCCCACTAATATTTACTTATTTTCTAGAAGGGAATACACATCCATATGCGCAAGTAATGTCTTTTCTCCACAATAATGTTCGGGAAGAACAAGGAAGCGTTATCCGGAGATTCTTGTGAGAAGCTATTTTCCGAGGAGCAAAATCCATGCTTACACTGCGCACAGAAACCAAAGGCATGTTGCATAATTTATAAGACACCATCTCTACTGATACAAATTGCCGTCCCCTCCGATTAAGTCAACACATTCACAACTGAAAAATACAACTTCACACTTAGCATTCACAACTCGCGAAGCGTGGACATTTGAGTACTCCATACGAACCTTAGTACAAAATGTAGCAAAAAATAACAATAAATAACAATTTATTGTTACTTTAAGAAGGTTTTATTTCGATTACTTGACTAGACTAAATCATGTACATGTACGTGTTTTCCGCCTGTGTAAACAGTTGCATGAGATTATTCGATTTAACCTTTTTTCACAAATTACGTCGTTAAAGAAAATACCGCTTTGGTTCCATGAGGTATCTTTTTCGTCATTCAATATGGTGAACCTAGTTATTCACCACAGTACTCCTTGTGGCAGGCAGCATCTTAAGTTTTAAGTAAAAAGTTGGCATTTTCTCTGCTAGTTGCCGCCATCCAGGTCTTGCAATTTTTCCTATGCTTATTATCATTACATTTGCACAGTGTCTAGAAAAAGTCAATTTTAACTTAGAAGTAGACATGGTTAAAGCTTACTGTAGTCCGAAACTCATTTCACACTTTAGGACCACAGGTATTATTATCACTCTTCAACATTCACATTATTCGCAAAGTCCAAAAAGCACGCGGGAATTTTCTCGGAAGGCTGGAGAAGAAAGCTGGCCCAGCTAACACCATCTAAAGGATCCACTTTCATGTCTATCAATTTCGCAACCACAATAAAGAATCATTACAAAACGCGCCAATACGTCCTCTAGAAGTAGGACGTGGTTTTCCGACAGGAACTAATATACCCTGTAGCAATTAATGAAACAGAAATTCTCGGGATCTGATGATAATTCATCTGATTTAGTGCACAGTTCCCAGTCTGCCAGGGTTTGAACACCGGGTTATCCGATGCAAGAACCGAAATTTGGCTGTCTGACGATGGCCACTAGGCCATTAACAACCGGTGACACCTCTCTTGCCACTTTCGGTGTTTCTTCTGGGATACTTCGCTTGACAATGTAACTGTTTCTGGTTGTCTTGATTAACATGTCAGGACAAAACAGGATGAAAATGCTCCGTATTTTAACTAAATAAACAAATAGCTCGCCATACATACTTATATCTTTCTTATTTAGTTGAATATTTGGTAAGGTGTGGTTATGTAGCCCCACCTGATGGATACAATACTCTTGGGGTTGGGATTAAGGGTTAAGGTTAGGGGTTAGGAGTTTGGATTGGGGGTTAGAGTTAGGGTTAGGGTTAGGACAAATATTTTTTAATCACTCAAAGTACAACCTCACAACCCAATAGCTTATCTTTTGCATACAAATGTTTGACCCCGTCGCCTGTGCGTTCTCAGGCCCCACGTGTAAAAACCCCTAGTAACACCGGTCTCGTAATACAGGTGGCTGGAGTTTGTTTACATCAGGTGGGGCTACATAACCACATGTAATCAAATATTTTTTACAGGGAGAATTGTTTTTGCTATTTTTACCGAAAGTAGTCAAAAATACGCTAGTATAGCAGCGAGACCACTCTCTTCCATGGCTGCTTTTATCCTAAGCTGAAAAGATCGGAAGGGAATAAGCAAGTCTCTCATAACGTAGAATGTCCCTTTAAAGTCCTCTTCTCCTCTAGATACTTCCTTGAGACATAGTAGATGTAGTTGATAAACCTCTACGGCCACTTTTGTATGAAATATTTTAAAACATTCATATACCCTGAATGTCCTTTAGCTCTAAATGTCTACATTCTTAATGACGAAAAAAAACTGCTCAAGAAAGAGGTAAATTTTTGAATGTCTTGTGAAACAATCTTACGCAGAACCATCGCCTTTTTCTCACGCAACAAGCACTGCTATCAGCCCATAATCACAAATTTTCCATAACCAGTGTCTCTCTTTCCCTTCAGCCCTCTATATTCATGCATTTCTTCAATCTTCAGACATCTCCACACTCGCTGTCCAAACAAAACCCGACAATAACTTGCCTGAGACCATAAATTATGCTTCCAAGTAAAAATACTATTTGAGCGTGAAAGCAGTTCTGGTCCCTATAAATGCCGGCCCAGAATATTTAATACGAAGTCAGATGATCACTTTGTCCGGACATCTATTCAATCATCTTCGTTGGTCATTCCTGTCGAAAGAAGCTCTACTAACCCTATATAGTTACATTGATTCGGTCATTTTTCGGAGAGAGGACAAAAAGATTTCATCTCCTGCACATTTTTTTATGAAATAACAGTTTGCCTAAATATGACGTTTATGCTGTGAGCTTCCAAAAATTATTAATTATTATGCATTTTCGTGAACAATCTGTTTTCTACTTATTTGTGCACTTTTAAGATGGGTCGCTTTGTACTGTCCACAAGCCAATGTCGAAAATCTCATCGTCTTCTCTGAAAAAGGCATCTGGTGCTCTTGACATATGAAAAAATATGAAAGTAATATGAAAGTATATGATAAAATTGTATACCTTGGCAGGAGCGCTATTAATGTTAGGTATTTTAGGCTAAGCGAATAACTATCATGGAATCTCAGAACAGTTCACACTAATAAACCTTCCCGTGGTACAAAGAACCCGCTTCTTTCGGTACTTGCTTCAAAGAAGAAGTTATACTTTCCAAAATGAACGTCGACATTAAAATCCTTTATACCTGTTACGATATTGTGGTTGAATGTGAACTAATTTTGAAACAATAGGTTTCTCGAGCGATATCAGTACGCCACTGTGAATTGATTAACCGAAGGCAAGGTTGTATGCGGATCGGCATTCAAACATCAGTTAGTGCTTGAGAGAGGGGGGAAATCGCTTTATTTTAAAATCGTAATTTCAAAATTTGCAGCAACAGTAAACTCTAAATTTTCAGTCAAAGAACCATGCCTAGTGATGTACTCTCATGATTTGTTCGGATTTCATAAAAGTCTTAAAACTTAATGCAAACAAAACTGCATACTCCG
>CACRXP010000181.1:944276-955539 GCA_902702965.1 Spirometra erinaceieuropaei | reverse complement strand
CAAAACGCGCCAATACGTCCTCTAGAAGTAGGACGTGGTTTTCCGACAGGAAATAATATACCCTGTAGCAATTAATGAAACAGAAATTCTCGGGATCTGATGATAATTCATCTGATTTAGTGCACAGTTCCCAGTCTGTCAGGGTTTGAACACCGGGTTATCCGATGCGAGAACCGAAATTTGGCTGTCTGACGATGGCCACTAGGCCATAAACAACCGGTGACACCTCTCTTGCCACTTTCGGTGTTTCTTCTGGGATACTTCGCTTGACAATGTAACTGCCTCTGGTTGTCTTGATTAAAATGTCAGGACAAAACAGGATGAAAATGCTCCGTATTTTAACTAAATAAACAAATAGCTCGCCATATATACTTATATCTTTCTTATTGAGTTGAATATTTGGTAAGGTGTGGTTATGTAGCCCCACCTGATGGCTACAATACTGTTGGGGTTGGGATTAAGGGTTAAGGTTAGGGGTTAGGAGTTGGGATTGGGGGTTAGAGTTAGGGCTAAGGTTGGGACAACTATTTCTCAGTCACTCAAAGTACAACCTCACAACCCAATAGCTTATCTTTTGCATACAAATGTTTGACCCCGTCGACTGTGCGTTCCCCGGCCCCACCTGTAAAAACCCCTAGTAACACCGGTCTCGTAATACAGGTGGCTGGAGTTTGTTTACATCAGGTGGGGCTACATAACCACATGTAGTCAAATATTTTTAAAGGGAGAATTGTTTTTGCTATTTTTACCGAAAGTAGTGAAAAATACGCCATGGCTGCTTTTATCCTAGGCTGAAAAGATCGGAAGGGAATAAGCAAGTCTCTCATAACGTAGAATGTCCCTTTAAAGTCCTCTTCTCCTCTAGATACTTTCTCGAGACATAATAGATGTAGTAGATAAAACTCTACGGCCACTTTTGTATGAAATATTTCAAAACATTCATGTACCCTGAATGTCCTTTATCTCTAAATGTCTACTTTCTTAATGACGAAAACAAAACTGCTCAAGAAAGAGGTAAATTTTTGAATGTCGTGTGAAACCATCTTACGCAGAACCATCGCCTTTTTCTCACGCAGCAAGCACTACTACCAGCCCATAATCACAAAGTTTCCATAACCAGTGTCTCTCTTTCCCTTCAGCCCTCTATATTCATACATTTCTTCAATCTTCAGACATCTCTACCCTCGCTGTCCAAACAAAACACGACAATAACTTGCCTGAGACCATACATTATGCTTCCAAGTAAAAATACTATTTGAGAGTGAAAGCAGTTCTGGTCCCTATAAATGCCGGCCCAGAATATTTAATACGAAGTCAGATGATCACTGTGTCCGGACATTTATTCAATCATCTTCGTTAGTAATTCCTGTTGAAAGAAACTCTACTAACCCTACATAGTTACATTGATTCGGTCATTTTTCGGAGAGAGGACAAAAAGATTTCATCTCCTGTACATTTTATATGAAATAACCGTTTGCCTAAATATGACGTTTATGCTGTGAGCTTCCAAAAATTATTAATTATTAATCATTTTCGTGAACAAGCTGTTTTCTACTTATTTATGCACTTTTAAGATGGGTCGCTTTGTACTTTCCACAAGCCAATGTCGGAAATCTCATCGTCTTCTCTGAAAAAGGCACCTAGTGCTCTCGACATATGAAAAAATATGAAAGTAATATGAAAGTATATAATAAAATTGTATACCTTGGCAGCAGCGCTATTAATGGTAGGGATTTTAGGCCAAGCGAATAACTATCATGGAATCTCAGCACAGTTCACACTAATAAACATTCCTGAGGTACAAAGAACCCGCTTCTTTGGGTACTTGCTTCAAAGAAGAAGTTATACTTTCTAAAATGAACATCGACATTAAACTCCTTTCTACCTGTTACGATATTGTGGCTGAATGCGAGCTAATTTTGAAATAATAGGTTTCTCGAGCGATATCAGTACGCCACTGTGAATTGATTAACCGAAGGCAAGGTTGTATGCGGATCGGCATTCAAACATCAGTTAGTGCTTGAGAGAGGGAGGAAATCGCTTTATTTTGAAATCGTAAGTTCAAAATTTGCAGCAACAGTAAACTCTAAATTTTCAGTCAAAGAACCATGCCTAGTGATATACTGTCATGATTTGTTCGGATTTCATAAAAGTCTTTAAACTTAACGCAAACAAAACTGCATACTCCGCTATCAGTCTTAGAATTATTTCACAGTCACTTTTTGCTTCTCTCTTTTTCACTTTCATTATACCTCCAACCGTCATGCTTGGTTACAATTTCACAAAGCCCCTAAACTAGCTGAATACGCAATAATTAGCGCTATTCTTCACATGGTTCCTTCCTAGCATTCACTTATGCCTAGTGATTATTGGAAGGACTAGGCTATGTTGAGTCGCTCTTATTGCTGTACGGCCAGTTCATAAAATGTTTGACTTGATCATAGTAGGCACTTGCATGTAAATATTGTTTTGTGTACCTCTTAACAATTAAATGAGCTTGCCCGGTTTATGTAACAAATGAGGCCTCAAACTCCTCACAGAGGAGGGTAAATTCCTTCTCTTGTTCAGGCATTTCATACCCTTCTCGGTATCAAACGGCATTAAAGTGTGTTATTCAACTCCAAACCCATTCCACGCCTGGAGATTTTGAATATCAGCATTAGACAAGGGACTGTTTAACATTCTATAGATAATACAAGAATAGGTTTCTGTTGTCATTTGACATCGGATTTGAAACTCCTTAAGATCATTGACAGTTGCGCGAAATGTGTAACATTCAGCAAATGTGACCGAAAAATCAAGGGGGGGGGGCGAGTCCGACTGATGCACGTACCTCAACCATGTCATCCTCAACGAGGCTATTTTTCTGAACGAAGGTCTGTAAATCCGCCTTAGTGATGATCCCGTCACTGTTTTTGTCGATTTCAAAGAATGCACGCGTAAAGGGTTCTACATGCGCCTCCACGGTCCGTAGAGTACGTTTTTCTCGGTAAAAGCTCTTTGTACTCTCCCAAGTCCCCATGGTACTGAAAGAGAGTGACCGAACCTTCTAATTACAGGCAGGCACTAAAATATGTGGACAAGCAGCTTCTGGACTCGATATAGCTCAGAGGAGACCTATTGAGCACCTATGAATGAGCATGAGAACTTGCTTGCGTGCGGTGCCGCCCATTCAAACTTGACCTCGCGCGCAGTGGCCTCATAGGCATACGTTTGCCAGCGAAGCCATTTTGCTCAAAGCAGACGGGCCCATGATCTCGGTTAAGCAGTTACCAATCAGAAGGTGGTCTTCGGTGTGGCGTCTTGGGGGTTTTTGACGCGCGGTACACATACGCTTGTGCACACTTTGAGCCTCTACACATAACGCCTTGTCTGGACGCGAGAGGTCCACATGTGTGCACCATTCGTGACCTCTGCATGCAGAAATCTGCGTTCGCGACGTGCAACAAGAGAATGCCTTTTAGCGACGGAGGACAATCAGATGCAGGCGTGATTGTTAGCACAAAGCTTGGACTACCTTCGCACTTACAATATGTTAAAGTGCTCAGATGAATTGGTGTATTTTTGGCTCCAAAACCAAAATGGCCCATTCACAAAGACTTTTAACCGACATTTAATACACATTTCGTCCATGTAATACTAATATATACGTTAAGGGATAGATGCATTCACATATACGACGTAGCTATATTACTTCAATCAAATTGGACAGAAAACATATGTCCCTCAAGTTCTCAGAGTGCCTCCGTCTGTTGAGCGTGAAATTGCTTACAGATAATCGCTCTGTAGCCGCGGAAAAGTACGGCAAGCAATCTGAGGTTGCGATATTGCTGTACAACTGGAAGTTTGACTTGGACTCTCAACTCGTGTTCTGCTGCATTTTGGATTGACGTCTGAGAGTATTAGCATGATTTCTGTGTTGCTGGTTTAGATCCAGAATAATACCTAAGCCGAGCTACAGAACGGCCTTTGGGCGTGATGTCCGTCAAGTGAATGAATTATGTTTCGAGACATTGCTTTCATGCAGCTGGTTTCGCTTACTCTCCACAATGGTAGCATTTTCTCATATGTTGATTAACCTACAAGCTTTCACCACCGGACTGGAAACGTTAAATAAAAACATTGGACCATTTCGAAAATACAAAATACGTGTTTTCCACTGCTTTTGGCCTCAATCGGCTTCTGTAATGCATTCACTATCGATGGGCATAGAGACATGTTTGCTCCCTGCGCAAACGAAACCAAAGTCTGACGACATTTGTTAAAGTTCATATTCGGCCAAACTGTTTAATAGACCAGAAACGGAAAACGGAAAAGTTCAACAGCAACATTTATTAAAACAGCACTCAGGGAACGAAACTGTTAATATCTGGAATGCTGACAGCAGACTGAATTTTTGAGGTTATCAGAACATTTATACATTTAGAAATTATGGCTCTTCTTCAAAAAGGTATTTGCCTACAGTAAGCTGACAAATGCGTGACCATATACTTGAGCTCTTTTTTCAAAACTGTGTTGGAGTCTCATTTTACTTAGAAAGCTCATTTAAGGAGGGTTTCAATAATTCTGTTGTCTCGATCACCGCAATACGAACATTGTGTGTGATAGTCAGGTGACCACCTTGACAATAAGAAACTTGCTGTCAGCGGAACTAGGACTCCACTTAGATTCGAACGTCCATTATTCATTTGTTGCAAAAAATATTTCAGCACCTTCTGAACCTTAATATAAATATGTAACTTTTGTCTTCTGGACCAGGCCGAATAAGTTGTTCTCGTTTAAACGATCATCTGGGCAATTGCCATTTGATGTAAGTGCAGATAGTCGGACCCTCTTTGTTTCAAGGTTAACTCTCGAGAAGCTGTTTGGTCACGTTTACTGAAAATTGAAAAGTGGGTCGAAGTTGAAAAGGGCAGCAGCCCAACTGATCTGTTTACAGGTCGGCCTCCGGTCGTTCCGGTATGTCACAACTAAAATCGCAATCGTTCTTACCAAGATTGTAATGTAATTGACTAGTCAGAGCGTATACGTTAGAGATCCCCCACTGCATTCTGTACCGTCCACCCTGCCAAAACATGTCGATTGTGGAGGGAAGTTTCAAACCGGTCAACTTCGAGTCTGCCTTAACGTTGTTATGCATTGTTATTTAAGGAACTATCCCGGTTTTATCCGAAACACATTTTCCACCGATTACTCGTAACACATTGCTATCGCCTGGCGCAATATTATCTGGATGAAAACGAACTACGTTAGAATTCCCCACGAAGTTTTTCTTTTAAACGGCCGACCCCGTAAGGTGTCCGATATCACCACTAGTGTCTTTGCTTTGTAGACTAGTTGTTTGCCAAAAGTCGATATAAACAGTCGACTAATTTTCCAGGGCGTTAAATGGGTGACTTGATCAAACGCCATTATATGCCACCTAACCAACCCCACCGTTTGTATCCCGTTGTATCGCCACAACGGACCACCCGGCAGATGCAGTTGGCCACCATGGGGATCAGATTAGGACACGGCACGCGCTAACCAGGCAATGCAGGTTTCGCCTATCCCATTACAACTTCCACACCTGCGAGGTGTGTGGTGGCACGGCCTAGACGCAGACTTCACGCCACAACAGCCGTTTTCGTTCAACCCCATCATCAGATAGCTGATCGGCCAGGACTGCGGGCTAGTGAATGGGTGAGGAGCGAGAGAGTGAGGTCAATCCTGGGGATTCCATCCCCACGCATTTCAGTTTACCCCTTACTACAATAAACTTGACGCACCTGGGAACTTCCACGATGGGCTAAAAGTTGTGGCTTAGAAGGCTGCCAGCAAACTGAATATGTCGGTTCACTTGGTCAGTGCGGTGCGTGTATGTGGGCTGACCCGCACGAGGACTGAGAGTGCGGCTCAGTGGCTCCTTCTAAATATGCGCTCTGTGGCGCTCCCGCGAACGCGAGGTCTAAGCCCGCCCACTCTGCAAAAACTCGTCATGCAATACAACTTAAATGTCGCGTATGACACGTGCAGACGGGCCGTTAAGTTTTGTCCGACGCTGTGACAGATCCCACCTTCAGTTTGTTTTTGGAATTTTGTGGGTCCTCGAAATCAGTATCAAACGTTTGTTTAGAGTGACTGGCTCAAGAACCGAGGGTCAGGCTCGATGACTTCCACCTAATGCGGCCTCCATGGCGTTCCCTCGAAGACCAAATGCTAGGATCAATAGCTCCTCCCTAACGTGATCTCTACTGCATGCCCCTTTATTCCTGTGAAGACACGGAACATTGTTTGAATACCAGGTCGTGTGAGGCACGCGTAGACGGGCCGTTTGTCCTTCCCAGCTGCTAAGCTCGAGCCTAACACCGGTCGTCCTGACTCTGCCTTGCCATCAGGCTCAGGTGGGTGGGGTAGGAGAGAGTGGGCAATTGCACCATAAGCCCGCCGTCACTACGAGCTAATTCATGCGTACGTCACCCTACAGCACCCACCGTGCTCTGGGACACACGGTAGACCCTTGTCATCCCCGACGGATGAAGTGGCGTATCCCACTGAAGTTAAGCTTACCAACCCAACTCTAGCTATGCAGTCATAACGGTCGTCCATTAGCACACACTACAGTTGCAAGCAGACCGGCATACATGGCTGTTCTGCTATTGATGGTAGCCTAGTTAATTCGCGGTACCTTAGTTGGATTTTAATCTTGAAACAGAAGTTATTACGTCAAGTAACTCTCCTGCGGCAGATGGCATTTTGGTGGGAGTTGTGGAAAAAGCTACCCCTTATCTGAAATCGGTATACGTGCCCTCTTTATCTCCTCTCACCTTTAGTGGTAATGCGCATTTTGTTTGCCTGCACGCTTTACTAACGGATTTCAAAGCGCACCAAAGAAACGTCACTTTCCTGAGGCAAGCGGTTGTCAACTTTAATGGCACAGTCTAAAGTTCTGTTCCCTCTGAGGTTTTTCACTTTTATTTTGCTGTTCTCCAGTGTATAATATAGGTTGACCAAAGATGCGTTGAAAGTGTTTTGCCTCCATTAGCTACACGGGCAGTAAATCTTACGTCAACGCATCTGTGAGGTACGCTCACAATTCGGGTGTTGGGCTCATCTTAACACAGGCAAGCTAATGTTTTATTCAGCAATCCTGCCCTTTCTCGCGCAAACATCTCCTGGTTTTTTCCTTTTCCCAGAAATGATCACGCGAAAAACGAGTAACCTTTAAATTCATTCTATCGCTGTAATAATCTTCTGTATTTGCTCGTGGTTTAGCTAATCAAACTTCTTCATTTGGACTTCAGCTATAAATACCGTCGATTAAACGCAAAAGGCCTGTGGCCTTTTCCGAACCTCCGTCTTGTCATAAGGCTATGCATCACTGGTCCCCTCTATTCCAAAAGTAAACAAATCCACGTGTGGACGAGTATGAAGATTCGCTTCGGTGGAATCAATCCAACCAGACGAAATCATCATTCACAAGAAACAAATGGTTATAAGAGTAGTGCTGCTGGTGTCGGCAGCGGCGACCGTTGGGACAGTAGTAGTAGTAGTAGTAGTAGTATTAGTAGTATTAGTAGTAGCAGTAGTAGTAGTAGTATTAGTAGTAGTAGTAGTAGTAGTAGTAGTAGTAGTAGTAGTAGTAGTAGTAGTAGTAGTAGTAGTAGTAGTAGTAGTAGTAGTAGTAGTAGTAGTAGTTTGAACCTCAGACGTCTCAAGTCCGTGTTAGAGTTTTTCATCAGCGAATGGACAAATGAACTAGTCCAGATCAGACGCTCCCGTTGCCTTTCAAACACTATTGTAATAGGACAATATGTGTTATAACTTTACATTGCCTAATTAACGAAGTTGACAAAGCGACAACAGAGTCGCGGCGATTCCCATTAAAGGATTTAGAAGACTAGTTGGCGAGTGAACATTCGCTTACGATAAGTTTTGACTAAGCCAGCGCGTTTATATGGGAAGGGAGTAAAAGTATAATATGTGGGTGATATGATAAATCAGATTTTTTCCATTAGTTTGGTGTAGGATTATGAGGATGTCCCAGAAATGGGTGAGTTAGAAGGCAGAGAGGAAGTGCCATGCCGGGGGAGAGAGGAGAAGGGGTGCGTAGGAGTACGCACGGTTAACCCATCCTTGGCCACGAAAAATTCAGAGTTCGCACGAGGATCTTCTGTGCACAGAAGACCGGCCTACGTAAGCTGACGGCAGCCACTTTCGCTGTTATTAGCAGACGCTGACCCACTGATTCGGTAGAGCCAAATTAACCAGATAGGAGGCATCGTTGGCGTCTACTCGATGCCCGGAATCAACAATGCGCTCCCCATATTTCACTTTTTCCCAGCCAGACCGGAAGTATTCCCGTAATACATAAAATAGAACAGTGTTTTATGAAATAAAAATTGTCAGGTATGTCACGGCGTCTGGCTTTGTAACGTGAAAACAAAAAGCCACGTTTGTTCCTAAAAATTAGTTGTTAAAATGCAGGGTTGTTGACTCAAGACTCTGCAGACAAGTTTAAGTATATTTTTCCTAATAACAGCCCGATTTTCGTTTTGGATTCTTACGCACCCACAAAAAACAAGTCACCTCATATACAGTCTATTCTGGGTTACCTAAGAGATGATGACTGGCTTCGGGAGAAGCAACACGAGTCTGATTAATTCACGCCATCCGAACAGACTATCCAGCGCTAAAGGCAGCAGTTTGCCGAGTGATATGCTTCACAATGTACATCTCGTGGAATTTAAGCATTTGAATTGGGCGGGTAAACTCCAGCTCTATGCATAGGGATAGACAACCTACTTGCCCCGCCCCCCTAAAACGAAGAGGATCAGGAAGAAGATTTGACGCGTGTACTAATGCTTCAGATGAGAATGGACGATGAAAGTTTAAAAATCGAAGCTGTTATGACTTATTTTTCAGCGACCAAAACAGTGCAGTTATACTGAATGAAAGATGCTTGAAATATGTTATCAGTTAGGTTCCTTAGAGGAAGATTTGTGAAACGGGGATTACTCTGGTTACAGAAAGCCTGCAAAAATAAGATGATGTACCACATAGACCTCATTATCAATCGAAAGATGGTAATTTCCCCGGGGAAAGATGACCCCTACAGCGATGTCTCTGCCTTCTAAATGGGTATTACAACCCAACAAATTTTACCTTCGGATGTGCGTCCCATATTTCATGGTTTATTGTTGAAGTTTCTCCTGTGAACGAATGGGAAATTGTATACTAAATGTTATGCATGTCCGCACTGTGTCCGGTTGTCCCATGGGACGCGCACATTCGTATTTTACCGTAGCAACTGAACTTGGAAGGAGCACATTGCATAAATCAAGCATCAACTCATATAAATAGTGTTTGAGTAACCGCACACCTCCATGGAATCGGCGGAAATTCAAAACCACGGCCAGGATTGCAACTTTACTTTTGTCAAAAATTTATTATTCTAAGAAGAACGGCATTGAAGCGTAACCATTGACAGCCCTCTTAGCATGCAATTCGGCAGTCGTTTTGTAAATTTCGGATTATTCGGATGCGCCGGGAAATGTTCCAAATAACTCCACTAGGCTGTTTCCGATATGGCGGACTAAATGCGTTCTCGAGCTCAGCTAAGCTACTGACCCTATAGAGGTATACCCGTCATTGTTCAAACTCGTGCGGAAGGCGCAGGTCGAGGCCTATTTCCTTCAGGTCTAATCTACCGGTTAAAAAGGGCTTATCGAAATATTATCGAATTTGTACGTAGCTGCCTGGTGCTCAAATACGAAGAAACTCCACAACGTCAAGAATATCATTAAAGAATTAGTCGGCCAAAAAAGCGAGACCTATCGAAGCGCTGAACACCTGTAATCGTTGTGTCCACAATAAGAGATGCTTCCGAATTTTTAATTAATTTATTCCGAACCACACGCTAATATTAAGATGGTCGCCCTACCAACTTATTATCGGACTCTTACAGGACATATCTTCATTTTAGATCCGTATTTTGCGTTTCTAAGGGAAAATATTGGTAAAATTCTCACATTATTGTAACTAAAAGAGTCACAGACATTGAATCTTCTTCAACTGTAAACGGAGAAGTGAAAACCAACCGTTTGTGAAATGTTGCTCTGTCAAATGACAGAATGCTGCTTGAAGCGACAACCCCAGCCTACCTTAGATCCAACAGGAGCTACTTCAGAACGACGTGCCTGAATTAACAAATTCACATGCTGTTGACAGTGACTTAGGTCGCGTTTATTGATGTGATATAATATATTACAAACGCCTATTGTAGAACACGTAGGAAGAGCCCCGAGCGTCACCGCCTGTCTTTATCCCGTCGGCTGAATTTCAAAGCTAATTTACTGGCACATTAAGAAGTTTACCAATACATCTAACATACTTAGAAGCAAGGATAAATTTATACATCGAAATTCCAATTGTTACTTCCAAAATGTGTCCGTCAGTGTTCCTGAAAACTGTAGATCGTTCAGTTCGCTTACGAAAAGCCTTTTGAAAGGTCGCGGGAGTAATTATTACACTACATCCAAAAGCGTTCTCTGATGGCGACTAGCGACTTCTGTTTCGACCAAAATTTATGGACAATTTAGCGGCATACGTCCCTTTGATTGCACACCATTAATAAATCTGTTTGTCAAGAAATAACCGAGATCTCTCAATTCGCGCAAAAAAACTGCAAAGGTCTTCAACTTGATATTACGGAAGTCATCCTAGCATTATATGAATTCAGACTGATTCTCACTAAACCAGACAAGACAGACTGATCACTCAACTTCACCACAAGTATCAAATGGCAACACACCAGTGAGTCTGATGTGCTCCATCCAGCTGTTATTTTGGATTTGACTGTAACTTTCTCCGCAACTTTCTGCTCGAATCCCATAAGATTTTTCATGCAGACTGTGCAGTAATTTAATGCGACAAGGCCCTACCCTTGGCACTGAACACAAGATTTTGCAGACTGTCATTTTCATTATGCCGAAATCTCGAGGGTCCTCCCTGGTCGAAATTTACGGCTCCTTGAAAATTATGCATCGCAAAGAATTTGCGAAGAGTCAATTTTTCCAGATCTGTCTTTCGCAAACACGACGGCGTGCCCAGCGAAGCCGGCACGCCTGAATTCTTGGTCGAACTAACGAGCATTCGCTTAGATTCAGAAAAAGAGGAGAGCTAGGACATGCGAAAAACTGTCCACCTATAGTCCCCAAGGGACAGGTGCAAAGCAACATGACCGTGTAGGCAGTTCGGCATAAGGTGAGGGAAAGGAGACGGA
>CACRXP010000181.1:898370-941149 GCA_902702965.1 Spirometra erinaceieuropaei | reverse complement strand
CGATACTGTGATGTCGGTTGTGCGAGCGCTGGACGTTGGTGGTCAGATCAGTGGAGCGGGCGACGTGATTCTGCAGCCAGATGACGGATCTGAGGAAAGAGCATCCACATAGTAACTCCAAAAGAGGGTGTGATTACTGATTTTAAAAAATGACATTAAGCATACCTGGCAACCCCAAATGCAGATGAAGTGAGGAGGTTGAGGCGAACCTCATAGGGGAAGAGCACAGAGAGTCGACGGGGAAGATTAAAACACCAGTCGGGCAAGGTTGAGCTGACAACTGACAAAGGGTCCATCAGCTGACGGATCAGTTTTCGCGAGATGGCATACGATATGAAGTGTTCGGGAGCCAAGTCGTTGTTCAGACCAGAAGTCGCAAGGAAGTCGTACGCACGAGTCTGTTGTTCAGTGTCTACCTCGTCATCAGGCGTACAGAAGGCGGCTCTGACGGGCTGTGCAGCGTTGCCGAGGTCTGAGAGGGGCCGATTCTGTGTGCCTGATATTTGGTATATGATGCGGATCAATTCTAATAATTGCTCAACCTTGCTGGTGGTGGTAGTGCCTGTAAGAGAGGCGGTTGGCTCGGAGGCAGTAATATTTGCGGAACTGCTATAGGTTAGCTCCCCTGGCAACTTCCCCTGGCAGGTAAGTCGAATACACTGATCTTGGAATTTAGCAAGGCGGATGTCTCGGTCAGTGAGCATTCGAGGAGAGTCGGCCAGGAAAGCGGTAGATATCTGGTGGAAGGGGAAAAAACAGAATAATCTAAACTGCCCAAGGAATTTAATTCGATGAATAAAATTCAACACTTAAACGATCTTTTTTTCCGGGGAAAGGTAACAAATAAGGTAGCATTAGATGGGGTCATTGCAGTTTATTATTGCATTTGTGAATCGCGTGGGTTGGTGCACGATACTTCACCCGTCGAAAAGTACGATGAACACTGCTGTCCCCCAACCAACCAATTGGCAAGTTGGTACCTGGTTGGATAATACGGAAACGGACTTGAAGCACCTACTTCAGTCTGTCATCCTAAATCTACCATGTTCCCGTGGCAAAACAAGATTAGGAAAACTGAGGATTGGCGTGGGTACAGTGATTGATGTGGCGTGCCACACGTGACGGTCTTTACACAGAGGCCGGTCAGGATTCATAAAATTAAATAATACGGGACTAGAAACCATTGGTGCAGCATTACGGAGCCACTGAGCTCTGATCCGCAGCCTGCGGGAGGACCGAGTTGTCCCGTGAGCTGGTAGTCTTCCCAGTCGCAAACGTTTGCCTGTGGTTGCTATTTAAAGACATTCTATATTTCTGACGGCAAAAAAAGATAAGCACTGGACCGGCGTAGATGAGGAGGCCGTGCGTTTTGGTTGGCGTGACACAAAGTCCCGTCTAACGTGCGTTGCTTATATGCATGGCCCCATTTAGGCCTCTGGCAAGATGTATCCTGCGTCGGGGGACAAAGATAGCATAAGCACTGAGGTTCTGGCTCGCTATAGTGCAAAGCCCGGATTTACCTGACACCCTCACCATCTATGTTTAGACATGTTCTGCAGAGTCGGATGATAGCTGATGGAGGTCAAGGCATTTTAATTATAGACCATTAACTAAAAACGTTTACGCCGGACGGATCGTGTAGGAGTACAAAACAGTTAATAGCTAGTTGATAACCCTTCTAGCAACGACTAACGAGGTTTCTGTCAGTTTACATGAAAGATTCAAGTAGAATCAGCCCCTACTCCCGATCTGTGGGTTTTTAGCTGAAAAAAACGAGTAAACGCGACTTGAGGTAAGACAGGTCGAAATAAATGACCGGATATTTCGTTCTCGTCCTGCATGTGCAACACCAGCGTTTGCACTAATTTAGAGAATTATTTAAGTACCTAGGCCGCGAGAACAGCGGCTAAAAAACACGGCGCAGTTATAGCATAATGAAACGAAATCCTTTATCGTAATCCACTGACGTTGGCCTGTACATTCAACACGACGACAGCCACTACTCTTGGGGATGCAGTAGTGTCTCTCGAGGGAATTCGCGTATGGGGGAGATTTTCGAACAGAATTGGCTTCACTCCATATTCTCCCCCCCCCCCCCACTTTACACAATACAACCGAAAGACTACGTCGACTCTTCTAAAGATAAGTGTGGACGCATTGGTCGAAAGTGCATTATCCTCCATCCCTTGTACTGGTAACTCGGTCCCAAACGGACTGGGCTAACGTTTAACTAAACCCAAAACCGGAGTTATATTCGTACACGGCATGCTGCATCACATCTGCGTTAGGCCCTAATTGGTTACGCATATGCGTTACACGCGTTAGACGCAGAGTCACGTAAAATCACCGCGCAGAGGTTCATCTCTAGTTGCCTTAATTTTGTCTTCCCATTGAGGCACGGCGGTCGTGGGAATCGAATAGGGCAGTGCAAGTCAGTCTCACTATAAACAATTTGATGGGCAAGTCAGTGTTCTGTACTAGGGATAGCGATGGACCTTTTTGGTCACAATGATCGAATATTGGTTTCCTCAATCCGTGTGAACTCAGACAGACCCTTAATCCGGAGGAGGACTGAATACTCTGGTCAATTGTGAGCCTCCAAAGTCATGAATTTCAAGACTCTTGGAAAATTCAGAATGCGTCACATCACTTATAAATAGGAAAGTAAGCTCCAAACAGGAGTGCGTACAGTCCGCGAATAGCAAAACCGCTAACGGGTGAGCACGCAGGCGTTCGCATGGCGGCCAGCAATCAATTGCCGCGTCGTATCAGCCCCAATGACAATGGGGACTGGAATGACTATTGCCGGGTTACCACTTGTGGTCGTAAAACACCCTAACTTCAGTCCGCCCACCACCCCCCGCCCGGACGGGAAAACCCCGTGGTTTGAATCCCTGTTCAGGTGGTCAACTAAACATGCCCTCCAAAAGTGGGCCACCACGGGCTGGCGTGCCCTCGAATGTCACGTAGCGGTGACGTTCACCGGTTTACATTTATTAAAGAATCGACTGGGACCGGGCCGACTGACGAAGGCAACTGGGCTTGAAATGACTACTCCAGTTTCCCATGTCAGCAATACTTATCGATAAAAGCCTTACCCTGTCCCCGGTATCATCACAGTCATTGGTGGCGGCTCCAGTAACTTTTACTTCCTCCGTTTCGTCCGCTTTGTCGTCTTCTGGAGTGCGGAAACAGTAGTTCACCTTAACTGTCAGTCTCTCGGTTGCACCCTCTTCACCTGCTTCTATTATCGAGTCCAGAAGCGGTGAATTTGTCAGCACAGATGAGTAGACTATCCTTTCGGCGAGTTGCTGCAGAACAGAAGAAAGTACAGTATAAGAAGGGGAGGCGTGGGAAATAACAGACTTCGTAGTGACAGATCTACCTTAGGGAGAAATATGCGGATACTTCGTACGCACCCAAATGAATCAGGGAATAAACACGGACTAAACTTTAGGATGGATAACTCACGAAAAAGTAGCTGAAAATTGGACGATTGTTGTCTTCAGCCCGGACAGAGGCAACCAGAGATCCATCACGAAGGTAGGCTTTGAGGGTGATCACGAGCTGCGTTTTATCTGAAGGCAAGGCAGCACATAGTAAGCTATGCGGGTTGGAAAAATTAATGAAGGCTTATTTTTAAGAAGACATAGTTGCGGGTATAATAGGTGCTTGACTAGCCGCATTGCCCTGAGCAATCGTCCCAAACGGACTGACTCGAGCCAGTCAAAATATGTGAAGAAATTGTTTAAAAGAGGCGATGCAATAACGACTGCTTTACAGTCATTCCCGGTGATCACAGCGTCTGCCTCCTTTTCCGCAACCAATCATTCAGCCCCAAAGTCCTAGACTCACGGCACCATATTCAGAGTCATAAAGTAAAATATGAAACTATACGAACACGATCACTTCGGTATTTAAAGTTCAATATGACCGAACAGTATGCGTCCAATTGAGAATAATCGGTCGGAAGGTATGTAAAGCCCAAGGAGTTCACGCAAGCCAGTGCGAATGGCTTCTGGTCAACATCGGCTGCCAGTTGTTTTACTCCACAGAAAGCCAGGGGTCTCGAAAATCACACGGGAAACTCATTAATTGATTAGTTCTGATTGGAGAATGGGATATGTGCAAGTTCATTTTGCCTTGGAGTCCGGCCTATGGCACCCGAGTGCTGTCGCATGATGGCATGTGATGACGTCTTTCAGTCACCACTACAACAAACCTCCATAGGTATCCCTTCAAAATACGTGTGCCTCATGGAAGATGGGATATGTTAAAGTATTTTTTAGACTGTGTTACGCAACCATGGAGCATAATATCCGAAGCGGTTGTGATGTCTCAGTTTGTAGAAGTCCCCAAACATAAATTTGACGTAAAATTTACTGTAACGGGTGTACTCCGCATCGACGTAAACTATGTACACACCTACTTGTGAGAATTATTGTTCGGTTTCAGTTGACAATGCATTTGTCTCGTACGTGAAAAAGAATAAGAAGTTCAAAAACGCAAGCCGGTTTTCTCTCAAGTACACTTAATTAAACTGAACTTAATAATTGATGAGAACTGTCAAGAAGACCGGGGCTGGAATGGCCATTCCCGGTTAACTAGTACTCGAGCGGCATCCATGCCCCGAGGCTACTGCCACACGGCTTAGGATAGGTCGAGTATTGTTGCGCGACGTAAGGTAGAAAAAAAGCAAACCCACCCTGTTGTGTCAGCTTGACGGCGTAGGCATCCGGAGGAGATGACGACCCCGGCGGATGGCTTAGGATAAACTCCGACGACGCTGACGCATTTCGGTTTCGCGGATTGGGATCAAAAGCTGGTATGAGACCGAGTGCGAGGTTGTTGTGCTCATTGCTGCAGTTGTCCCGCGAGTCAATGACGCCGGTGGTAGTTCGTCTTCCACTCTGCTCTTGCATTGCCTCCGTGTTTCGTGGCGCCCTTCGGTCGACTGCTGTAACTCCGACATCCTCCGGACTGCTGTTGGGGTCCCGCGAACGCACCGTCTCCGGAAGTATGGTGTCACTTTCAGCTTCGGGGAAAGCCTTGACCGAATTAAAGTAAAACGCGTGACTTACATTGTCTGTACTCCCCTGACGTGTCAAACATCATTTGGCAGATAATTTTGTGAAGTGAATAAACTCAAACAGAAAACCGATAAAGATCTCCATATTTGCATGTATGACGTTGGGAGGCTTGGCGATTTAGCTCCATGGCAGTGGACACGCAAGTTTAACTGTACTACTAGTGTATATGGAACTCTTTACAAGCAAAAATAGCCAGGTCTGGGGACCGGGTGTCTACAGCTTTTTGCGTAGTCAACTGGTGCGGTGACTTGTAAGGCAGACAAGGATCTTACCCTCCTCAGATGGTCGTGGCCAGCCTCGTCGGACGGACCGTCGTCGTTGGCGTGGGCGCCCAGTCCATCAGCAGTCTCTTCACCATCGGTGGCGGCAACATCCGCAGGAACGGTAGTCGAGCCAGCGAAGATATGTTCTGCGGACTCGTCATTATCCGTGTCGTTATCGCCGCCAGCCTGGATGTCACTGTTGGCTGCGAGAAGGGCGTCACTGTCGTCTACGGTCTTGTCCTCATCTGACAGGTTAGCGAAAACATCCTCCAAGGTGACGGCTTCCTCCTCCTCCTCGTCATCATTATCCCCAGCATCACTCGCAAGCTGAGGTGCTTGCACCAGCCCTTCCTCCTGCGAGGTGTTGGCGATGGTAGAAAGAGTCGTGCTGAGGATTTTTTGAGTTTGATTAGCAGGGCCGTCGCCGACATCGACTGTGGTTACCGTGCAAGGTGAGTCGGTGTTCATCTGAACAAGGGCGTCCACAGCCTCGGCAAACTCCAAAGCCGCCCCATCGGTCTCCAGAAAGGCGTCGTCTGTGTCACTGTAGGAGATGAACTCAGTCGCCTGTGAATAAGTAAAGGAACGCCCGTAATTCGCATGCAAATTTTTCTTGCCACAGCCCAAAGTAAGCGTCTGTTTTCGTGGGCTTACTGCTCTGCAAAATACGCAAACATCAAGTGCATATGGCCACCCACTGCTGTTCGATGTACTTTCGAGGGCGTACAGAGCGGAGACAGGAAGAGCACTTTGCATTAAAATGACGATTTTACAATGGTAAAATGTTTTGCAATGGAAAGACGCGGAGTGGTCACCAGGAGCAGAACTCGTGTCGAAAAAATCTACAGCTGGCGAAAGTCGATTGCATAAAAGAGTACTCGTTTTGGAGAGGAAAAGTGATTATGCTGTACAAATAGAGGCAACTAGTCGTGTTCTGGGTACCTGCTCCGATAAAGAAGTTGACTGGACAACAGCACTACCTGTATACCTGAGTTTTATAATTCTCACAGTAACACATCGCCAGATATAAGGCAACAACGAAATGGTGACTGTAGGAGAAACGAACCAACAACTCTTCAGTGCTGCATATCTGGAGATGACGGCACAGGACTCCGTAGGAGGGCAAGAGGTCAGGGTGCCGGTTGACTGGGATTTTTTCAAAGGTCAAGGCTTCAAACAAGGCGCATATGGCTTGCTCCAGACTAAAGCAATTATTGCCGTGGCTGCAAAATTGAACTAGTAATTCGTTTTAAAGACATGGAAAGCAAACTGGGATAAATGAGTTCCCTCAATGTCAATGCATGCGGATCCCGGGTTTCGTATGCTGCCACCCGTGTTATGTATGCCGACAATATGTTCTAGGTTGCCCTAGCAAAAATGGGACTGATCTATAACTTTCTCAGGAAGGCTTAGATCGCGTCCCAGCATAATATACACATAGCGGTATTCCGCCTAACAGACAGAAGTCAGCTCAGTGTTTTTCAATAACGACCTCCTCCTAATCCTGATTAATCTGACGTTATACCAGGCCAAGTTGCATCTTTTCGGTACCTCGACATTACCCAGTCTCCAAATATCTCTCTCTCTTTACCAGGCGAACGCCTTTTTAGGAAGATTAGCGAACTCGTTGACTAAGTTTGATTTTTACATCTCTACGGTACCTCATTAGTTCTTGATCCGGCGACTTGTTGATGCTGTCCTTCCTTTTATACTCTTTTTCTGTCATTCTCCTGTTAAGACATATCCCTCACATGTGCGCCTCTTGCACCGTGTGCTTAATTCCTTTCTAGTTGATATCACAATAAGAGGACATTTTACAACTGACAGACAACTGATAATGGAACTCTCGACAACACTGTCCACCGCTTCTATTCTGACCCAGCTGCTGTGAATTCACTCCGTCCGAATCGACGTAGCGTCTGTCATATCTCCCACATCACACCGAGGTATAAACGACAATTATAGTATATTGAGATTACTTCCGTAAAATGAGGTGAAACACAGAAGTTGTGGGTGAACTTAGTACTTCAGGGTAACACTTGTAATACTTTATACTTCAATCCTTCAGTCATTGCTTTCGTCGCGGTCAACACGACAGTCTACGGTCTGGAAATCCAATGGGAATGCATCAATGCATAGACAAGATGGAGCAACCCTACAGTAGAAGGCTCAGATGCTGGAGCGCTGGACCGCGTATTTGCGGGGCGCCTCAGCTGCCCCATCTGAAATCTGCGAAAAAGCCATCAGCCGGTCTCATTAAGTGAACTCGACTGCCGACCTCGATGGTTCGCCCGAAGTCAATTTATTGAGGGAATGAGGCTTTTGCCTTGAGCTCCCTATTCATATTGAAAAACAGCAATAATCAATTTTTACACCAATAAATCTGGAAATTTAAAAGTTAACGGTAAGTGTGAGCCAGGCGCAAACTGCCGCCACTAACACAATCGTCGTTATATGTACAGTAGTTTTTCAGAAGATGAGAGCCTGGTCTGCACTTAAAGGATTTAACAGTTTCCGATAGAACCACCGCATCAGGGAATCCGTTCCATGCTCCAATGACCCTCTGCAAGAAGGCGTTCGTTCCGTCGGACATCCGTACGGGCCAGATTCCCCTGCGGTTTAAAGGGATGACCACGCAGACGGTCTGTCCCGGCCAATTCGAAGAATTCGTCAAAGTCTGGGGCACACTGACGGCCTCATCACCAAGAAACACAATTATTCTGATGTCTATATAAAACGTTTGTTTTCACTTCCAAAAGTCATCTCAGTAAAATTTTATGGGTTTCAAGTATTTAGATGCGGAAGCAGAAAGCAGAGCTAAGAAACTGCACATACATGAGAAAGTCTGCAGATTGAATCGGAGTCCCGGGCAAGATGATTGGTCCTGACACTGGCCGGTGAGTCTTGACGCAGGCGGTCTAGTGCGGAATTATACTGTGAAGCTGGGTTGGGAAAAGGCAACATAACACATTCACCCAAAGACATGCTCTCATAACAACACTGTAGAAAGCAAAAATCAGGGGGGTTGCTTACGTTCTGCATCCTCTCCCAATCGCCGACGGCGCCTTCGCAAATTGAAGCTTAAATCAGGAATGTCAACAGTTGCTGCTCTTTCCTGAACATATCGAAAAAAATAATAAATACCCGACTGGAAAGAAAACATGGTGAAATTTGACGGCCTTTCGGCGGTCAGGTCGGAACTTACACGAGTACCCAATGAGGGAGACAGAGGTTGAAGAAGATCGACAGAGGCAGACTTGCGCGTTGTTCCGATGGAATCGCGCAAACGGCGGGGCAAGCGGGGATCACGAACTATGAGGTCTAGCAGTTCCGACAGGGGAAGACGAAGAGCGTCGCGTGCGGCAGCCAGGGGACGCAAATTGAAGGCATCTTCTTCATCATCGTCATCATCATCGTCGCTCTCATCACGTCTGCCTTTTTCCGAGTTTGCGGCCAGGCCGAAACGGTCCAAAGAGAGGGCAAGGGACTCCAGATGGCTAGCATTCACTCCGGCGCCGATGCTAATCAAACGACGCCACCAGGAGGGGGGAAGCTGGCGGATGGGGTCGTCACTCTGACCACTGTCGACCGCGGTAATGGTGTCTGCGCATCTACTATTTGTTGGATCGATGGACAAAGAGGCCCGTGTTGTGTCGCCCGAGTCTGCAGTTTTATGATGCGCCTGCACGTGTCGGCGTTGACCGGAAATATCTGAGGGGGGAAGTAACTGAAGAAAGAAAATTGTTCATCATTTTCAATGCCGCAATGGGTAGGGGGTGTAATGGTTTACGTTCAAAACAATGATCAATGTACGAAATACTGTTGTAGTTGGGTTTGGTGGCATATACAGTAGTAAAGACAAAATTCATAAACAGCTTACTATGGCGGAGGTGGACATGAGGTGGGCACAACTGTGACTTACGTGTAAATTTCTTTAGAGCGAAGCCGATTTGTACTACATTTATTTCGCTGCCCCTTCCGATACCCACTGTGCTCCGATGGCAAACCGGTGTCAGGATCAACGGCGGTAAGCGTGAAAGCAGTGGTTTACAAATCTACACAGCCTGTCAACGCGTGTTACAAATGAAGCCGCATCTAGTTCTACGTGTACTGAGGCTTCATACGTTGTCAGATATCACGTTGGTGTCATAGAGGTCACGTTGAGGAAGAGGCCCTGCAGCATGATCTTCTGCCCTCAGTAGGGCAAAGTTAATCCGTCATTTTACAACATCCAAAGCCACAACTGACAATATGTCGCGAGAGGCTCAAGCGCATCGGGATTATTATATTGAAAAACTCGCTAGTTTGCCGTAAGGATGGGTTCCTCCTGAGTATCGGCCTCGATGTCTCTTCCATCGTCCATCCAACAGTTGACTATCCGAGCTCGCCTACTAACTGGTGATGAGGACGGGCGCAGAGGTCCGCGTGACACGAGAGCTCCCGCATAAGCGGCGTGGCACATGAGTGTACAGTGAGTGACCTATCTCATGAAATGTTGACTGAAATTCTGAAATACGTTTTCGATTAGGAAGGATTACTTGGTCGCGGTTGTAGTACTGATTATCTTGTGGCATACTCTTATAGCATGTCGGACTAAAAGAAAGCATATTTTTGTTTATAGTTTCAACAAAATATATCTGAATTCCCAAGACCATCGGAAATCAATGGGAAAAATGCATGCTACTTAGGTAGTCATTTTTTACCGAGCACGCTTTCTACAGGAGATTGAAAAGAAGTGCATTTAAAAGCCAACATCCTGCCAAGTCCGAAATGTTATAAGAGTATGCCACAAGATAATCAGTATTACAACCGCGAACAAGTAATCCTTCCTAATCGAAATTGCATTTCAGAATTTCAGCCAACATTTCATGAGATCGGTCACTCACTGTACAGCAGTAGTTAGGACCTCGCAGCGCAGACCGCGTGGTTAAGGCATCTGCTCGCCCAGGCATCTGGTTTGGGTGGTACCTTTTGGTTTTGTAGATCACGGTGAAAAATGCTTTATGTAAGTGGATATATCATCGTGCACAACTTGTTAGCCCCTAACACGGACCACGCGGCGCATACAATGAGGTCAACACGGGGGCCAGATCAGGAGCTGACACACGTTATTAGGCTGCGCACCCATAACAAATGTCACACATGGAAGATGTGATAGGTGGGATGTGGTGGCACGCTTAGGCGCCGGTTAACGTCGTGCCAACCACCTGCGTCCTCTCCCGCCTTAAGTCTCCTTCACTCTGTCTTCAAGCGCACGAGAGAGGAGATAATGTGGTGGACACAGCGCGGGTCTACTATCACTATACACTAATTCATGTGCAATTCACCGTCCCTGCGCCTACCATGCTGTGAGGCACACGGGAGGCATCGTCGGAATCAACGGTCGGACTGTCGTATG
Organism: Spirometra erinaceieuropaei; assembly: GCA_902702965.1. Taxonomy (NCBI): domain Eukaryota; kingdom Metazoa; phylum Platyhelminthes; class Cestoda; order Diphyllobothriidea; family Diphyllobothriidae; genus Spirometra; species Spirometra erinaceieuropaei. The sequence goes on along the minus strand of CACRXP010000181.1, from coordinate 930,398 downwards.
CGCCCTAGAAGGGGTCACGCGGCAAATGTGCTGGGCCAACATGGGGGCCAGATTGGGGCGCAGTACGCGTCCATCCGTCTGCGCGGAGACTGCGCGTGTCATAACAAAACGCCATACATGGCACGCGTAGACGCAGGCCAACGCCGCGCCGGTCACTTGTGCCCAATGCCAGCATCGGATGGCTGACCGGATAGGATAGTGGACTGGTACATAGGTCCAGGAAGAGGGGGAGGGGTGTGTGGTGGACTCTAAGTAACCCATCCCGGCGGCACTTCGGCGAATTCATCTCTATTTGAAGCGTTTTTAGACCACTACGGTGCGCTAAAAGCTGTGGTCTGGAAGACTGCCAACTGACGGGATAATTCGGTTTTCACCGAACAGGTCGTCAGGCTGCAGTGGTTACCAAATGTGGCCTCTATGGCGCTCCCATACAGTTGAGATCCGGGTGGATTACTTGATTCAGTGAAAATCTGGTCTACCGTGCGCAGAGGTGGCACGCATAGATGGGAAAATAAGTTTCTTCAAGCACTACGCCTGATACCGCCTCCGGTCATCCTGACTTCCTCTTTCCACCAGTCCCCAAGAGAGTGAGGGGGGACAGAGCGCGGCAGATGCTGAGCAAGTCACCGTGCCCGAGCCCATTATGCTGTAGTACACATGGTTGATATCGTCGTTCGCGACGAGTAAACTGGCGCGCACTACTTGCTTGCATATGCGGGCATTATTCAGCTATTTGCAAATGATTTAACTCTATTTCAAGTGCATATTTGACATTCGAAGGTGACTCGAAAGTTCGTCCTCATCGAAAAAAAACAGTCAGTTAGGAATGAATGGTCGTTAGTTAGACGGAAAAGCAAAGACGCACTGCAGGTAGTATTACTTTGGTTAGGAATTACATTTTTACCAAAACGAAAATTCATCTGACCCAGTTTTGAAAATCTCGGCGGCCTCAGTAGGCTCGAGCTCATGGCATTAAGTGCAAGGCTTGTGTACAGCCAACGGTACCTGAACAGCAGACGAAATCTTAATCACATTTGGATCAAGTTATCAGCCCAGCCGAGGCCACTGAGCTTTTCTGAATTATGTAAACCTGCCAAAAACGCCTATTAAAGACACAAGTATCGAAAACACAAAAAATCGTGTCGAAAGGATGGAACTGAATTATAAAATAGCGCAATATATGCTCATTCGGTTAAGAAACTAACTGAAACAACGTAAGCACAAAACATTTCTAAAAATGTTTCCGAACTTTCCTCGAGTAGTGGACGATGCAGTATGGCAGCTACTTAACTGCTAGATGTTTAGTGTCTTATCTCAAAACGGCGTTGTGGGAATCACATGTTTTTTTTTTCATTTTCGTATAGCTTGAGATGCGGTCAACTACGGCGAAAAGGATTTCGCTTTATTTCAATGGCGGGGGCATCACAGAAGCACACCTTCCCATATGTGTTTATTAAGAGACCGCCGTTGGCGCTGTTAATGCTTTTGGCGCATAAAAATGTCCAGACCTGCAGAATGCAATCTTTGAGTAGTAACCTTTTTTTTTCAAAATAACGTGCCTGGTCACAATCTTGCCCCACCTAAATCTTGCATTTGCGTTTAGGGTTCAGAGTCTACAATCAGTGCACTTCCCATGTAAGGGGAATCACACAGTCCTCCAGTTCATTAAGAAGACACCATACAGGGCGCGTAAATTTTTTCAATGGGTGTGAACTATGCTGTGTACTCCACCTGGAGTCTTCTTCTTTTCTACTAGAACCCTCGCAGGCAGTCCCGAGGGTTCTAGTATGAGACCCAAGGCACAACAGAGCGAGCACGTTCCCTAACCCGATCGGCGAGCGCCCATCTATCATAATTAACATTCCCGACCACAACCAACAGGACAACGAGTCCGTGGCTATATGGTGGAGTGTCAAACTTCATGACCGAAGATCCGGGGTTCGAATCTCAAGTGATCAAGTATTATAGGCATGCCTGACGCACAAACTCTGACCTACCTTTTGGCGGGCGATTGGCTGTCGTCTCGCCGTGGCCAACCGCTGGCGCGGTCGTGTGACCTCTGTCCCCTGCCCGGCCGCCCTTGTGGCTGCTAGGTGCATGTGACCGTGGCCCTCCCCTCATAACCTGATCGGCTGATAAGCTGCCGTTGCATGTGCGAATCACGCTCGGCTGTTTGGGCGCATCGACGGGTCGATGTCTCGCGTTGGTCGTGTGACCTCCGGCTGGCTCTTTCCCACCGCTGTGCAGGTGACAACTGTTGGCAGAGCTGCGATTTGTTCGCCAGTGCTGTCGGCTCCGTGTTGACTGACTGGAGCCTTGCATGTAGCGCCTGGTAGGCCGGATGAAGGTCAATGACTCTGTTGATTGTGCCAGCTACGGACCTACTTTCAAGCTCCAGCCTGGCCATTTGTCGGCCGATGACGCTTGTAGGGGATCGCAAACCAGAACTTCGGCTTCTCACCGTTAGATCGTTCACGGATAGGCCCTCTTCGGCACTCACGTATGAAGGATTGGGGGTAAGCATTCGATGTGAATAGGGAATTTAGATATTTCGCTTCCTCCTTTCTCTCGTCGTCACTACCGTGTGTTTGAACTTGTTGGGAAGGAGTCCTGACACAACTCTGCTTCCGAGCAATAGGGTGGTTACTTCGGAACTGGATGCTACACATGTCTGCTGTGCCCAGTCTGTGGGGCACTCACTGGACGTCATCCGTCGCAGCGTCCGAACTGTCATAATATGTGGTTGTTAGATGCCCACCCGATTAACCAGCATAATCACTTCTGTCAAACTCACACAAATCTGCGAACACGCCCTGTAGGGGAGGGGGTGGGTGACGCGAGGCGCCCATTTCCTTAGGAGGCCGAATGCCGCGACTTACCTGGCACCTGTCTCGAAACATCTTTCTGACTATGTGGGGAAAGAAAATCATACAGACTCAGGGTAGCGTGACAACAACTGCAGCAGCGGCCTACACCCTCATAACGGATTCTTCAGCCTCTGATGGTGAACGGTAGCAAATGCTGTGTGAATCTAGACCTGAGATAAAGCTATCTCAGTGATCGTCTCCTCATTGGAAAGAGAAACGGAACGACACACGAGGTAGACTTAGGTTTGCATATCAGAATGGAAGCTTGTATTAAGGCCAATTGGCTGATGGGTTAATGGATCTGCCCTTTGAGGCAAGGAATTTGGTTCGATGAAGATCATGAGGAACACTGTGGTAACTAGATAAAAAAAAAAACAGCAAGATAATGTTGCTAAACAGGCGGGCAGCAACATCTAAGTCGTTATCGCCCGTTTCCAAATCAATAAATAGCTTGTGAGTCAGTAGTGTACTGAGCTGGTTTTAAAACATCTCCCAGTCAAATGCTTTGCCAAGGACTTCAAATACTCCTAGACCAGACTTCTGATGAGAATGAACTGCTTTAAGATACCGAGGTCTTGAGCTACGCAGTGCAACGAACGCTCGGTCAGAAAATGGAACGCTCGTTTATAATAGATGCAAACATTCGCGTACAAGGTTTCCCCCTCACCTCGTCATGAACGCCGACAATGCGACCGTACAGTTCTAGAGCACCGATCGGAAAGACGCAAGTGCCTAGGCTGTTGGGTCCGGTAGCCATAAGACGATAGACTCGCCATCCGCGAGATATGACGGTAGCGTCAACTCCTTCTCTCTCCTCGAGCACGGTTTTGTGTTCCTGTGCAGCCTTTTCCTTCGAAGTGGTGTGCTCGGACGGTGCGGACTCCGCTAGGACATCCTTTCCAATGGGTTGCGACTTCTGTGGTAAAGAGGGCGTTGCAGAACACGGATCGAGCGTCCAGGTGCAAACAGTGCCTACTTCGGGGTTCAGAAGGGTGTCATTAACATGCGTCCGGAGGGTAACCCAATCTTGTCCGTTGTTGGAAGCCTAAGTATATAAACAGAAAAATAAACTGGCACGTTAGGAAAAGACTACTATAGCAAGCTAACATTTTGGGAGTCTAGTGCTATAATTAACGGGAAGGAGCGAGCAACTGTTTAAAGGGCAACGGCAACAGTGCGGTCGCCAGCGTGAGCACTATGCCCAATATGCTGTCAGGACTAACACAAGCTAATGAGATGCATGTCCCATAGCTCGTGCTATGGTTGAAATCGTACCCATTTCCGTGTAGTGAGAACTGTGGTGAAAACTTCTTTTAAGAGAGACGTCAAAGACTGGCTGAGGCGCCACATTGAGTCAGAAAATATTCATATTGACCCAACTGTGAAAAACTCGGCGCCTCGGTGGGATTCGAACCCATGCAGTAAGGGGAAGGCTTCAGTACAGCCAACGCTCTAACCACTTGAGCTACGTGGCCCTGCCGGACGACGCGAGTTAAATCACATTTCGGTCAAGTTACCCGCTCAACCTACTGCAACATCTGGAATCCACCAAATCTGATACAGTAAGTTGACTGCCCAGGCAGGATTTCCGAAGTAATTCACCTAGAATCCACCAGATGACTACCAGGCTTACGTAAACATACAGCGACAAGCAGAGATGGAGTCAAAGACACGTCTCATCAGCGCCTCCGTATCTCAGTGGTTGTGATGAGGATGGATAAGCCCTCCACTCTTGGATATCTCGAGGCACGAGTAGGCACAAACCGTGTCGCAAATGGTTCCGTTATGTGCATATGCGCACCTTAAAAAAGTATTCGCTTGTGCTTTACTCTATGTTGCTCAATCAAGGTGTTTGAAAGCCCAAAAAATTGAGGAGGGAATTTAATTTGGGACTTCAGATAGTGTTAAATATTAGGCATGATCCCATCAAAAATGCCCACCATCATAACGCAGGCGGCGTGCGTGCACGATAGTTGGGAGCTCATGCAGACTTCACGTAGTCTCATTGACGCAAGCCATGAATCGATGCGACCACTGCGTTGGTTAAGCGCAACAGCAGTGCGGACGGTTTGGGAGGCCCCACGATTTACAGTAATCACTCCATAGCATGCGGGACGACTTTTGTGAAGTTCTGATGCAGTGGAAATAAAAAGGCCATGTAATACACCACAACACAAATCTGAGGATACCCTAGACACACTGCTTAATTCGCGAATGATGGATGCTCTAGAGGCTTTGTCAGTCAATGCCTGCGAGTTACAGCAAGGGCGTCGAACACGAGCCCTGTGGCAAAGTCATAGGTCGCCCTGTCCAGCCTTAAGAACGTGTCGGAAGCAGTAGAGCTGGGTTTCGGCGTCGCCCTTCGCTTCGACGTCCTAACCAACAGCTGAATCGTTCGGATTAAAGAACAAACAGCCTATGCTCGTTTCTTGCGTTTAATGAGGCAAATAGCCCTCCCAACAGAGGTAAACGAGCCGTAAATCCGTAACACGACTACGGCAAAACAATGGTGCAGTGGTTAATTAATGAAAACCGTTCATCATTTGATGGATAGCAATCATGCACTTGACTGAAGGGGAGGGGTTGCATGCGGATAGGACTTCGGAATTTGCCCCGATTGGTGGACCTTCCATACACGAAGCATGTGTCGGTGAAAGCAGGCAATGGTGGAATTGATGACCATCGTACGAAGGTAAGATTTTTCATTCATCGTGAATTCTACCACGAATCCGAAAGTGCAAATAAATAGATTAAGCGTGCTGCAGGCAGAACTATGTTTCTACTTCTGAACTAGTTTCTTGCATACGAATTTTAATTTCCATCGACATTCTAATTTATGCAATTTTCTATTGACTCTCCGCTAATCAGCAGAGCTGTGCTTCTTAATTTCATTCTAGCCGGCCTAGTGGCATTTCCCGGGTTAGGAACACCTCGCTGCACTAACCTTCCACAGGCTTGCATTTTCTTTGCCTGAGCTTACCAGTGTTCTGTCAGCCGCAAAGCTTTCCCATTATTCTTCATCAAAATAAAGCACTAATTCAGGAAAACCGGCACAGACGACCGACCTGTAAACACCAGTTCCTCGGGGCAACTGGCTCAGTTAGTTCGCGGAAGTTGCCACGGAGTGGAGCGAGACTGTAGGCGGAAGGTATCAGCTGAACACCCAGGTCAACAACTATCCCGGGTCGCCGGTCCTCCTCAGTCTTTTTGCCAGCTTCATGTTCCTGCCAGACCTCGAGGGTTGAACCGACGAGTAAGCCCACTGCATTATCCCGGCCTGGTTTTGAACCGGATCGACTGAGCCGCGGTGCGAAGGCGTCCGTCACGGTCCCCAAAACCGGCACATTGGAGGGAATAACGACGGCTTGAATCAGGCCGAGATTTAAGGGGTGCACCCAATCGTTGATTGGGACGTCCCCAGCGTTGGTACCCAACCAATCGATGACGCCCATTACGGGGGCGCTCTCACCTGGAGAACTGGTGGTGGCGTTCTGCACCTTACTTTCAATGGGATCCTTTGTGCCAATTTTCGTTGGTGGGGCCAGAAGCACCCTTGTGTCTGGCTTGTCTCGGAACATACGGAAGAAGGCCATTTCTGTCCGGGGCAGTTGATACCTAGCACAAGGATAGGAGACGCAATATCACACGCGAATATGTTGGTGAAACAATTTGAAACAGGAGGAATCATTGGGGAAAACAATGAAATATTAGAAGCGTGCGGGCCAGTGAGGGCGAATTAGGCTACATGTTTTTTGTATTTTGACTGAGAGAAATATTGCATTTACGTAATATCTATTAGCCCGGAAACGTTGCAGAAGAAGACTAAGAAGAGCGGAATATCCGCTACTTGATCACCTGCTGTCGCAGCCAGTTCCACTCCGATTGCAAGAGGAAGAAGCAGATTAAAGTTAAGCCCGGAACAGAAATTTCAGCTCCCACTTCCCTAATTCACGTGAAACGAATGTGACTGAAGTGGCTATTTCCAGTTTACCTTCAGTGTCCAGTCAGCGGAGGACCTGGAAGTTTCGGTGGTCCAACGTCGACTCGCTGGTGGGCAATGGGTCCACCGCCCTGTCAGCTGCGACTAGAAGCATGTCCCATGAAAGTGGCAGGTAGTCGGTTGCCTTTGTCTCGACGACAGACTGCTCTTTGCTAGGTGAACGTCTGTGTGAACTCCAGGCCGGAGGTTCAAAGCAAAACAGAATCCCTCGTATTCTGCCCACCAACCGGGAAATTCTGACGGAAAGCACTTATGTGAGATCTGCTGGTCATCCCACCTAACTGGGGTCTGCGTGCCACGTCGAATGAAATGTGACGGATGTCTACATGTGCACATTTCTCATCTAGAACCTGATTCAAGAGCACTTCAGGTGGACTTTACAGACATAAGGGTGATTTTTATTGACTTTGATCGCAGTTATTTGTGCGTCATGGCTCTGCACTCTGAGCAGTAACTCCCCCCTCGCCGCATTCGGCCGCAAAACATTGTACTTAACTTTCAGACTTCAATGAGGACGTTTCACCTATCTCTGCAATCGAACCAGTGACGTTAGGTCGGGGGTAAAGATGTTTGCGATTCACTAATTAACTACGTTTGCATCTAGAACCCAGCGTTGAGGGAATCGTTCGCTGGGCGCATTACCTCGACCAACAAAGATCACTCGTTAGACCTAGGAAGTGTCCTGATTTCGCTATTATAGGGTCCTATGGGATCGAGTGCAATGCGTTGAATTGGCAATCATATCTGCCGAAGAGATCCAGTCTGCACGCGTAGACCAAAGATAAGGAGACAGGGTGGAGCAAGGAGAGTGGGTCAAAAGCATCCAGTGTGTCGTACTGACACTCAATTGTAAGTTAGAACCCATCAGGTGTCCTTTAGAGGACATGTAGGCGAGCACTTGACGTTCTACCACTATCACGTCTACCTCCCTGGCAAAAACTGCCCACTCAGACTAACGTGGAGCATACTAGGATTGGAGTTAGTTACGTTTACGATCGTACAGTTTGGCAATCAGATCTACCAGCCTTCCACGCCCTGCATTCCCCGAGTGAACCGTTTCCGAGCAGTAGCCCAATTGCTGTCGGGAACCACGAGGAGAGAGTCTGAGGTGTTGTGTAGTTGCAAGTTATCCTGTGCGTCAACAGGTGGAGGATATCCGAGCGGTCTTCTGCAAGGGCTTGCTGTGAAATCAGCAGGCCCTGCTGCCTAAAGAATAAGCGCTTGCGGACTGTACATTGGCAGTGCCTTCAGACGCGACTTGGCACCGATTTGTCGGTTACTTGAAAAAATGCATATGAAGTGGTGAACGTCTCCCATCGTCCAATAAAATTCTGTTCATTGTCGTCGTCCTAAGATGGGGACCCTATTCCTAGCCATGGCGGGGCTAAGCGCATCGCCTGTCTCAGAACACCCTTACGATAATTTATGATCGTCTATACAAGCTGACCCCCCACCCTCCATCGGGCTCACTAGAACCGACGCATCCGGACGTCCACCAGTGAGACGGATTTTCGGTATGCAAGGTGCTATTCTCCGGCAGACAAAACTCGTGCTGCCTGCTGTAACGGAGGCACTTACAATGGGTCAGGCACACAATCACCATATACCTCGCCAACTACGATAAGTCAAGGTCTGTGGATCCTGTACAATAGAAATCAGTGTCAAGATATGATATTCCACACTAGCTCTATTTCAGTGGTGTGCATGGTAACGACAACAGGAATAGTATTGCGATTCCAATTAAATGAAATACGGACAATGGGCTGAAGAACTAGGAGCCTATCTCCTTTCATATAGGCGACAGAGGGTAGACGGGGCACCGCTAACACAAGAGCGCCGAAAGCTCAACGCAGATAAATGTGAAAGAGACACATTTACAACCACCTTCAGATATTTCTGTCATCCATTCCCCACAGCCACAGCGGCATTTTGGAAGGAGTTGGAGAGTAAGCCATGGCAGAGCTGAACTGACGACAGATCATGCTCCCCAGAGTTTTGTTATCAGCAATCCCTATGTCAGTAATGACCAACGTCTTTAATTCGCTGAATAGTGTCATGGTTGTAGTTACCACCGAGTTGCAACATCAGAAGAGATACCCTTTACCTGCGCAATCAAGTGTTGGCAGAAAAGTTGCAAAGATGGACTGTATGCTTATGGTCATTTGCTGAATGGATGCGGCCTTCAAGAGCCAACTGACAGCGAACATGAATCAGAATACACGATCGTGGTGGCGCGACTGTGCTTGCACCACAAACTTTAGTCCAAAGCTATCCGGCCTCGAAAAATCCCCGTTCAGAAACGCTGGTACGCCAAAACAGTCGCCTTGCCTTTCAGGAAAATGGTGACGCGTGGTTGTCTTTTGTATAAGAAAGGCGGCCCATACTCAGGAGCGTCACTGATGAGGCTTCGCTTACTCAGACAAAGACGGCACCAATTTAAATACTTTAGATTTACGCATTAAGGACTACATGCCCGAACTGCCGACCTCGTCTCAAATGCGGCAGTCTACACTGGCTTGGAAAACGCCATGATTTCATCAAAGAAGGGGGCTGGTGTGGTTTGGAAACGCCATTCGCCGTCAGTCACATGAGTTCAGCACCACTGTCTTAAACTTGATGCAGCGCCTTGAGTGAAATAATGAAGGTATAGGCCGAAACCTGCCTCGAAACAGTCCGCCAATATGACAAGGTGGGTCTTGAACCTTAGCCATTGGGTCTTCACACTGGGAAATAGAGTAAGTTGGACACAATAAATGCGTTGCCGCCAAACGCCTCAATGAAAATGAGGCAACCACTTACCAATATTTGGCTGTTAGTTCCTTCATTCGAGACCTCAGGCGACCGACACTGGTCAACGTAGTGACAAAGATAGTGTGGTTTGCCATCCTGGCGAGGTGCAGTTTGCCACCGGGAGCTTCACACTCAATCCCCACTTCGGCCCGCTCCATTAAGAGGGGACAGCCCTGTTGGAGCTGCATCATACCCAACCGGCCGGTGCACATGGAGTAGGCCGAGGAGGGCACAAATTCACCCAACACCAGGTTCACCTGACGGTCCAGAAGGGCACGCACGCCGCCACCGTTTAGGGATCGATGGGCCATCTCCCACATCTCCGAACGCGGACAGAGCAGACCAAGGGGCAGGGAACTCATCGGTGTCGCTGGATCGTCGGTGGGCTCCACCAACCGAAACGTAAACACCCCACCACTGCCACCGCCGCCAGTACTTGGAGGACAAGAAACTGGGAGAGGACAGAAATCTCGCGTCTGTCCGGGCAGCTCTTGACCAATGGAGGATGGGGGTATGGTTGTGATTGGTGCTGGTTGCTTCTGACCACTGACTGCCCCACCGGCTGTCTCTTTCAATTGGCCATCGACCGCTGTGGCGCCGTTAGGTTTTGCAGGTTTCGTTTTGATCTTGCGGGAGGGTGTGTGTCGGACAGTTTGGATGCGCTCAAACAGGTTCAGGGGTAGGCGCTGGGTCTGGTCAAGAGCCTCGACCAGCCTCCGGACGAGACTAGTGATACCGGTCCCGCCAAGGCTGGGCATGAAGGCACGGCAGAAGGCAAGACGGCGGGCCTGGAGAAAACGGACGTGCATACTAGGGTCCTGTGACTGTTCGGGCTTCGAAGCAATCTAAAAATGGCATGTTGGGGCGGTCAACTTAGAACGAAAGCAGAGATGTGACTACTCTCTAGCAAAACTGGAATAAGCACTTTGTGTTTGGTCGTTTTTCGGTCCTTAGGGCTCCAAGACCGTGGGGTCTGGGCCTGATTGCTTTGCCGTGCACAAAATTTTTTATCGAGAGCGAAAGGTCGAACAATTAATTATGGGTGTTTACAACGCCCATGGAGCCATGTCGCAAGTCACGCGACGCAGAACGAAAAAAGCCTATACGCCTCAACCTTTCAAGTGTGAAAAATAAAACATGATAGGGAGCGTAATTTTTATCAGACTGCTGGTCGTTCTTCTTAATCAGGAAGGACGCTGCGCATGTTTTACCCGCAATTCGAGGGAAGGGCGGTAAACGACAGTGTATTTGGCTGACAATAACACATTCCCACTTGCCTTGAGACTGCGTAACCACTTGCTGGAAAGTCTCAGTCGTACAGCAAGAGGACATTTAATGCGAACGTTTCGTTGCCTTTTGTCTGGCATTTCCGAATAGTGGATTTAGGCCTTTTTGCTCAAGTTCGCAGCCGCTTAGTTGACTAGTAGAAGAGGGTAGTTAATAATAGCAGTGTCTAAAGGATCTATAGGGGACTTTAAAATCCCAGCTTTAGTAACGCAGGCAAGAAAACCTCCACGACTGATTGTCTTTCATGTGCTTTATCGGAAAATAAAGGCCAAAACAGACCGGTTAGGCACCCTTCCACGAGTAAACAGTACTGTACATCTCGGTCTTCAACACGTTTCCGACAACCCTCATGACTATGCAGTTACTGGCAGCATTAAAGTACTAACTAAGACAGCAGTGTGCAATAGACGCGGTCAGCTCAGAACGGTCAGCCCTCTCCACGCGTCTAGAAACAGTGAACGCAATCGTCTTTCTTAAGAAACACACCTCTGAGAGTCAACATATTTTTACATTATAGCAGATTATGGGGGAAGACAAAACTCCCGCAACCAGAAAACGTGAGTCAACAGCGCGAAAAGAGGTCGATAGTTTAATCGCGCCTTGTTTTCCACGTTTTCTGGCAGCGAGTCTCTTTTTTACTGGCAGCTCGGAAAGCTGATTGCCTTCCAGGTAAGTCAGAAAAAAGGACGGATCAGGAAACACGTGAACTCGGTCAAGAGAGAATTAACATCCGTCTTCAGTGAAACGTGCATCGTCAAGGAAGGAGGAATCAACCAAACTTTGGATGTTGCAAGTTCCTTGGAGGCAACCCCAGACAATACGAAGAGGGTGACACATAGGAGACTCTCTTCATTACAAACGACAATATAGGGAGACTTAATGTCCTCTCGGAAGGAGGCTGCAACCAACTTATCCTGTACAGCTACAAGTAGAGGGATTTACGCCCCGTCGATGACCAGTCGCGGTGACATTGGTAACCTGCCTTCGTTCCTGGATAGTTTGGTACACCGGTTGGCTGTGAGCATGTCAACAAAAATAAAGTAATTGATCTTCAAAGCGCCGGCAACTAACTCCAGACAAACAAATGTCTAGGTGAAGCATAACGCCCTTATTACAAACATCAAAGCTCGTTCCTCCACCCTCTCCCCTCCCCCAAGTTGCAAAAAGACGGCGTAATTGAACCCATGTTCGCATCCCTTCCGGTTACTAGAGCACATGATCAGGGTAGATCCCCGTGCCACATCAGTGATTGACTATTAGCCCTGTGTGAGTTAGTGAGGGGGAGAGGAACGTCATTGATGGGGGTAACCAGACTATTTTGGTTCTTCGTACTGGCAAGCCGATAGCCGCATGAAATCCCCTATTTCCTATGGCATAATGCCAACCGGTATTATCACAATTAACTATGCTCTGATCCACTATTTTCGAAAATTGTGATCGATGGAGGCGAAGTTTATTCGGAACTAGTAGAAACGAGGTCAAGCACATAAAGTGCACACATTTGCATAATTATGGACAAGGTAGGATTGCTTTGGCGTCAAGTGTTAGGATTAGGACAAAGTGGATGTGGCATGAAGTCCACGTTTTTCGGTTAGTACCGAGTGAAAGAAGAGTAGGGAGATGACGACGACAAGAAGGTAAAAATGAAGAGGTGTAAACCTACCGCGGAGGCCCAAGACAGAATTCTGGCGGGAGAGAGACAGAGGAGAAGGGCGCTGGAGAGGCCACTGGTGATGACTTCGTAAGCTGTCAGCGCCTCCTCGCCGCCTTCGCTCAGGATGGCGGAGATGCGGCGGAAGATGTCCTCCAGCCGAGAGGACACTGACTCAATGCAGTCATCGCCGGACGATGTGAGACGAACAATCTGTGTGGCAAAGTCACGCAGGACGCAGAGACGATCGTACGAGGGTTGTTGTTGTTGTTGCAGTTGAAGCTCGCAGCTGCGGTCAGAAGTTGGTTGCAAGTTGGCAGGCGTCTGTGGCGCAGTCGCGGAGGGAGTAGTGGGAGTAGACACCAGTTCGCGACAAAGCAATTTCCAGGCAAGATGGTGTATCTGGAAGCGAATCAGCGTGCTGCTTTCCTGCGCTGTGGTTTGACTAAAGGCAAAATACGGAAGGAGCCTAACTGGGGGCATTACCCTCTGCGCCGAAAATGCTCATTCTTGGCGTAATTTTAGTCATTAAACGCGTTAGTAATCAAAAAATATATTAAACACCTGTTCATGTTGACCCAATTGTGAAAAACTCGGCGCCTCGGTGGGATTCGAACTCACGCAGTAAGGAGAAGGCTTTAGTACAGCCTTTAGTATAAATTATTTAAAATCTGCCAAAATACCTATGAATTACGTGAGCCTGGTAGTCATCTGGTGGATTCTAGGTGAATTACTTCGGAAATCCTGCCTGGGCAGTCAACTTACTGTATCAGATTTGGTGGATTCCAGATGTTGCAGTAGGTTGGGCGGGTAACTTGACCCAAACGTAATTAAACTCGCGTCGTCCAGCCGGGCCTCGTAGCTCAAGTGTTTTGAGCGTTGGCTGTACTAAAGCCTCCTCCTTACTGCGTGGGTTCGAATCCCACCGAGGCGCCGAGTATGCTCAAGAACTCCAACCAACTAGACATTAATTGCTGACAAGTTGAATTCAAGGACGTGCCCACTACGTAAATAAGAGCGGAGGGCCAAAGCGTTCGGCATTTCAAAAACTGTTCATGAAAACCATCTCAGACACAGTGCTGCATTTTTACCGATGATAGTTCGGCCGTCGCGAGCGACGACTTCTACCGTGTGCCCGACGGAGTGGGCGCAGCATCGGTACCCTGTGCATATATTAAAGTGTAGCAGTGGAGTGCTCAGCAAGTACGCCACCCTGCCCCCCCTTCCTCCACCCGGCTCAAATGGAAAGAAAAGGTTAGGACGACTGGAGGTGGGCACAGGAGCAGTGGTTGACAAAGTTAAACAGCCCGTCTACGCGTGCCCTACGCAAGCCGGTCCCCACACAATGTACCAGGTTTTCACTGAGACGGTGGCTTTCTGAAGCTACTGTCTTATAGTCAGATATTCCTCAATGACCAATACGGCAACACGGTTTTTGCCTAAACATATATAGCATAGCTGCGTAAACAGTCTCTGGATGGTAGAGGGTTAGGCGCCTCCAACGCAATTTACGGGGGCATCCATTTTTACTTGACTAACCTCAACAGCCCCCACAGCTGGCGCATACTGCAAACGTTTCCTGCCACGGCAACGGCTCTTTCGACCTCACTACTTGGCGCTTGATAGTTGCCTCGGGTCGGCGCGCAACCCCAGCTCCAAATGGTTTCCGAGGACAGATGAGTGTCCCCGAGACGTTCTTGATTAACGGTAGGGTTCAGCAAAAATTATGGTCGACATGGGTTCGTTTTTCGTCTCGTTTGTGCATGCGGCAGTTGGCGTAGTTGCCTGTGTAACCGTTCACCTTCAGCATCTGTCGAAAGTATTCTGGTACAAGAATCTTTCTTCGCGACACATTTCAGTGCGTCTAAACACGTCGACAGAGAACCCGTGCTGTAATCATTGCTACTTAAATCTTTGTTGTCAGAGCTCAGCACCTGCATCGTACTTGCCGCCTTCCTGTCGCTTTCGACTACCCAATTTTGTACTTGTTTTCGATCGTGGATCTAAGCGTGAATCCGAAAGATCATGCGAACGGAATTCTTGCTCCAACAATCAGGTCGTCCCCTTCTCAGCATGGAGTATATCCTGCTTGATCTACTGCAGGTTCGCGCGGCCAAACTGTAAAAAGTTACGGTACAAAATGTGTGAACGAAAGAGTTGCACAACGTAGCATAAAAAACAAAAGCCGAGTTACGCTAGCAGAATAATCAAGGGGTTTCGAGGAATTCTAGAGATGTGACGAGAGAACCTATGACTCGATTACAAACCACCAGCCTCCACAATTCTTAGAGGCAATTCTCACGCCCGCATTGATGGTTTGAGAAGGCGTGAAAGGCTTTCTTAGAACACGCTCACAGTCTGGCAGGCATAAGGGCAAGGCACCTCAGCATGCAAGCCTGTTGGCTGACGACAAGTCAAAGACACGGCGTGAAGGTACACGAGCAGATTAGACTGGTGTGCAAACATTGCTTGACATCAAAGCGCACAAATTGCACATGTTGGTGAAATAATTGCAGTTAATTTTCGACCTCATAGGATATTGCCGACGATCCAGACTATGCGTACCCTGAACAACACCTTAAAAAGACTTCAAAGGCAAGAGGCGAGTCCGTAACAAGTACCAGTCAGGTTATAAATAAAACGGGGACAATCGTTAATTTTAGATTCATCCCAGTCATCTTATCCCCCAACCAGTGCAAACATCGTCCTAAATTAACCTAGTGGGTTGAACGACGATCAACCAAAAACGTGATTTCGCCTCAAACGGACACTTCCAAACGCATAGCAATAAGGAAACTCTAGAAACACTATCGATCAGAATGTTCGATGGCACTGCTCATCTAAATACCACAATCCGTTGTCAGTGTTGTTCGGATGTATTGTAGGGCAAACTGTCCAGCGCGGTCTGCCGTACAGACTTCCAGTTGGGGGGAGAGAAGGGGAGGAAAAAGAGGTTATGATCGGTAAAAGGACAAACACGTGACCGCGGTGAACTGCGGTACACGCGAAACCGGAGAGCCCGCTGCGGTAGACTGTCGTCCGGTGTGCAGCTATGACAAAAGCTCCGATGGTGATAGTTCGACTAAAAAACTGCCACTACGGCTGTCCGCGGACTAAAGACCAGACTTCCTCAGAACTTACGAAAATATGCTAAAACCCACTCTGAATGCTCATGCCTTCCGAGTAGGCAAGGGTTAGACGATAAAAATCGCCTCAAACCATGCCTCACTAGCATGCGGATCGAAAGGCTAAGATAATTGCTGAAGTACTTCACAGGCCGTAACCAAAATAGTGAAAGCCAACTGAAACCCTTACGTGAGTTTCTAAATATACAAACCAACGATAATGTGAGACCGTGCAGCACATTCTAGCGTTCATCCATTTACAATGACATGTCGGCTTTCGCCTAACAGTTTTCCTAAACATTTTTCGAAAATCTCAATTCGAATTCTATCATCACCTGTTTCGTGATCTAAAGTGGCAATTAGGCAGTAGTCTCTTTGTATGGTCTCAGGATTCCGGCATAGTTAACCGCTTTTTCTTATAGAAACTTGACAACATATGTTCTAACCCATCATTCTGCAGGGCATTAAGCCTTCCAAAAATGAAGTCATCGAATGTATAGAATGTCGTCGCAAAAAGCTTGCAATTTGAGAATTTCAGAAGCATGTGTCGTAAGTGTTACTCAAAAAATTTACTCTCGATCAAGCCGAAATAAGGTCAATTAGCAGCTTCAATTTTTGATTACTTCCGATTTTTCATCTAAGCCAGGTACTTTTGGAATACAAAAAGTTGGGAACTGGGCAACGATATCATGCGACTACGCAATGCAACTGAATAGTATGACTCGCTGCTGCGAAGGAGTTTTAAAAATACGAAGTTCGTACAGCCAGGAAAACATAATTCGCCCGACTGCATGAAAATTATGTGTAAGTTAGTCACAACATACATATCATGAAAACAAAAAAGCTAGATGAGGTCGTGATGCTAAATGTATACTTTAAAACCGCATTAACAACGAAGTGTATTTGCTGCCGTAAGTTTCGGGCACTTGGTAATCAACTTCTTCATCTTGACAACGTCAACACATGCATAAGCGGTCGCCGAAAATGACGAGCGCGCTTCCGTTCAAAGCCGCTTTTAAGAGATGTCCTGTGAGGCCAGCCTTAATGCCTTGCGAAAACTTATACTGCGGGGCCCGCAGCGGGACGTCTATAAGAATTGGTAAGTGTCAATGGGATAATATCTCGACGAGTTATAAATCGGATGCCTACTGCGAGGGCCAACTGAAAGAGGGGAGTAAATCTCAGCTAAATTATTTTATTGGACAAAAGCCCAAAGCAAGTCCTATTACTAGCCAAATCCACAAAGACATCCCAAATGCCTACGTCGTACTTCCGCCAAATTTATTTGGGAATAGGATGAAAAAAAACGTGTGACACTTTCTTCTTCGAAAAGCACGCCAAATTAGGCAGGAGACTTATTCCTAGAGGTTATTATCAGCTATGGAATTGGTTTGGACTGATCAGTTTTCTATCGAGGAACCGTCTTTTCCTCTGACAGGTCCGTAAGTCTGGCAAATGTGGCTAGCACTGGCCCAAGAACTCGCGAAAATGGAACATAATCAGGAGGGATAATAAAAACATGATTTGTATGGCAAGAAAACAAAGCCAACGTTCAATTGGGTACGTCAAACGGGAGAATTTCAACAGCAATGCTTTCATCAGCCTAGGCATCACGACACCCGAGTCCAATCTGGACTCTGTGAACTCTCCTATTCTACTTATTCTCCCTTATTTCCTTACCGTGAATGTGCTTTCAGGGAACATGATCAATGAGGGGGCGAGACGCCTCAAAAATGTGTAAAGACACTGATCGTATTCCGATAATTACGTAAAGCATAGAACTTTCTAATGGCAAAGGTGTTTCGAAAAATACAATTTATTCGAAAATGGCATAATTTCCTATGAATTGATAGTAAATTACGAAGGTTCTGTTGGTATTTTTACAGAAGAAAGATTTGGTTTACATGAGCAAAAAAATAGGTGAAGGAGTTAAATTACTTAAGTAGCAGTGCTATTCGAAATGAGATTGTCGACAATCCCACAGGACCATTTGACTGTAACAATACAGAATGGGAAGCCAGCATAACACAATGCATAAAATAATATAACACCACAGTGAATAGCCCCTACTGTTGAACCCAACCGAGGCAATTGGTTAGCTTACACAAGGGGCAGTTAACGTCATTAGTAAGTACACCGGGTACTTTTGGCTTAATGGATGGTTGGAGGTCATTGAAAGTGAAAATTCACCTAATCGAACGAGCATACACTAGTCTAGGGCCATTTTCGCTATCCGCAAAATAAGGCTGTCGTTGTGTCAATGGAGTCAATGCTATGCATACTGTTCTTAACTCTACAAACCTACGCGTCAAAGCACAGCACGAAAGAATAGTCTTTTTTTAATGTTCCATAGGAAATCGTGCAAATTTTGTGCAGACATTCGCTTGTAACTGCACCAAATTCTAAACGCAGATGACAGTACGACACGCGTACGTCAAGTTTTTAAGCCATTGCGTAATACTGGCGACACAACGCGTGATTGTGACGGCTCCTTGTGAGGACGCAATCCGCACAGAAAAGACGACACATGACCGCGTGGATTGTAAGTCTCGTAGCTAACGCACGTGAAAGCAACAAACAATGTCGGCTGCCAACATATTGTGAAAGCAGGGTCGGTACAGTGAAGGCACTGGTGAATATCATTGCGCCACGATTGCGCTAGATAACGAAAGACATCGGAACTACAAGGAGGCGAGGAAGCATTATAAAGGGGGTTTGTACTTGAGGGAAGGTCTTTTAAATCTGACGTTTGTTTCATTCAAAAAAGAGACGACGGCCTTTCACAGCAGACGCAAAAAGTGCATGTGTTTGTGAGTGGTCGTCAGTGCTTCGTCTCGTGGTTACGCGTCCCCAACTGTTATATTGGGGAACAGAGGAACGAGAACGGCGGCTGACTTCGACTTCTCAATTCTTCTGATCAAGTCGCCCTATCTAAACCCAGCGGCGTCCCCTAGTTGGCATTTCCAGACTAGCTGGCCTCTGAGCAAAGCCATGGGCAAAGAGCCCTCGAGAAATGCGGTCGTCGGAAACTCTCGTCCGACCAGGGGCGTGATGATTTGCTGACTTACGTGAGCCCGAAGGACCTGGTAATCCGCTAGGCGGGTCGAGTGAGGATTTATCGATGTACCACTTTTATGCCCATCCCCCTGGCCTGGGTGTCCCTGGTGGCGAAACACTGTTAAATATTTGGACACAATTCTACCTTCGAGGACGTCGAGATCATTAGCCAACAGAACGACCGTACATCAGGCAGACACTGGAGGTCCGGCATTAAAATGCAGCACCCATAAGGGCGCTGCGTGACGATCCCGGAGGTGTGTCAGGCCTTATGGACACACGTCAATAAAATGAGCACACAGGTCCAAGAGATTGTCTTTTCACATTTATACTTGAAACTGCGTATTTCTATCTCTGTCAGCGGCTTACCTAGAGTCAGGCTACAACAGCCCCTTCCTAGGGACCCTTCAGTAGTATGATCAAGAGTGAGCGCATCGTGCACATGAACTTCGGCAATGTACAGTCAGTCACTTCGCCTAATTCCACCTTTAAGCGCAACAGCCTAGCTCTCTAATTGATGGTGAGAACTGAAAAAAGGAAACCGGTGCCGTGTTAGTGTTTCCCAGCACAATCCAGTTCCTGCACAAGCCAAAAACACGCAGATAGATGTGGTTGCCATAAAGGCCGACGGGCAAAGTGGCATGGGAGTGTGGATATGTAGGATCCACGGGGGAGAACGTGCGTGGGTATATATTTTTAACAGGTCATGGGCTGGTTCATTCTTAGCACCAACTTGAGGAATGCTGGAAGCATTCCAGATGATTGCAGAGTTAGCAAAAAACAACTGTTTGAAAAGGCTCGGGTGAAGTGGCCGGGGAACATGGGGCAAAGCAATTATCAAAGTCAACACACATTGCAACAGTGAATTTGGCATCCCCTGACAGATATATCTGTCTGTTAGACCGTACTCAGTAGTATATTGGTGGAAAATGGCGGTAAATGTGGGGCATAATCCGGAATTTCACTATGTACAGTTCAGTGTATCACTAAATTGTGATGCTACAAACCATTCTCATAGGACAAAATAAGCAGACTGGAAAATTTACCCATTGCCTCCATCAAGTGACTTTTGCGGAATCCGTTGTTTTAGTTTGCCACTATGAAAAGTTATTTCCCACTCCTTGTCGTCTACCAGCACGGGTTGGCGCGGGAAGGCGATTTCTTCAGCTTTGGAAGAGTCTGTAGCACTGATATTATGGGACTCGTCGATTAATGGAATGTCTGAATCAGCGACCTTCTTCGGGCCAAGTTTCTCCGATGCTGGGCGTCTGAAATCCTGCGGCGTCGTTGACCTTATTCCCTCGGTTGCCAAGAGGGATCGCAAGAAGTCGGGTCCGTAGTGGACTTGGTGCTCGCGGACCAGTGGGGTTTGTCTGCGTGATTTACGTTCGGCCAAGTTTGATGAGTGCAGGCTGAGTCGTAGAAAACCGTTACGACCATAGGCGGAGAAAAGAAGCATCTCAGGGTCTGTGCGGCTTGAAGCGTCTTCCGTGATTGCTGGCAAAGAAACGACTCGGAGATAGTGCATGCCATCGTCACCCTTGACAACGTCAAGCCGAAGGGAACCCACTTTGGCGTGGCTGGGAAAGGGCTTCTGCAATAAACCCGGCTGAAGCCGTCGAACAAATGCCGCAAGTAGCGGGCTTCGTTCAGTTGCCTCCGAAGGGGAGGACAGATAACGCCGAAATGCGACCTGCGTAGGCTTGCCCGAAGAGGATTGGTCAGCGAATTGTGAAGGTACCGGGGGCGGAGGCCGGGGCCGAGTACTGCTGTCGATCGCAGCACCCCTAGTAGAACCAATGCGTGCAACGAGCCAGGGTACCGAAAAGGAACGTTGTAGCTTCTCGTGTTCTGCCACTTGGTGCTCGTAATCATAGGTGTCAAAGTACGGTACTTGGTCGCAGCAGAATAGTTCACTGGCATAGCCATTGCCCTGGATCCGATGGTACAAGCGGAGCAGATCCGCCCTTAAGTCTGAAGTGCGCGAAGAAGAGACATACAAAGTGATTATGAACTTATCTTGACAGAGGAGGCTGGTTATCATTTCAAGGCGCCAAATTTTGGCAGTAACCAAGGGAATCTGTTACAGAATTTTATGCTACAACTACCTAGCATGCCGACCCAAGCTGAAACAATTCTGAATTTCGACCCGACTTTCAGTCACCTGGTGGCAAAACAACAGCCAGAGATTGTCGCTACAGTCGGCTCCTTCAGCTGTACGTTTAAACGACGGAGGACTATGGACACAAAAATGCCTATCGAACTAGTTATTGTTCGAGATTCTTGCGTAATTCAAAGCAGAATATCGTAGAAGACCCTTTGCTGGAAATAACGATCATCCGAAGCCTGACTACTCTCTAATATTCTGAAGAGAAAGTTGACGCAGAACAGGCAGTAACGTTGGCTACAAAGTATTTACCAACGGGATATCATAAACGTCTTTGAGACTGGCCCCGAAAAGCAAGCGAGCCCTTGGTCCAAAAACAAAGTTCCTTTCCGAATTCCCTTATGTACCTTAAACCAGTTTCGTCATGTTAAGAATGCTATTCAAGACTCGAAAGCCACAAGCTCCTCAAGTTAAAGGAGGCGGTTTTTATACAAGCTGAATTTTTTTCAAGTGTGACTAAAAATGCTATTTTTAAGAAAATTGTGGCGCTTTCCTCTGCAAAAGTTACGATTTGCAAATATGCGCAATCCTGTCTCCTAAAATGGGTAAATGCAGACAGGCAATCATCCTCTTTACCATACTTTCCCTTTTCTAGCATACACGACTATTCTAGAAGTAACCTCGGAAAGTTAGACCAAGTCCGCACTAGCTAAACGCCTACGTACATAGCAAGATGGTTTCTGTGCGGCTAACTTTCAGTCAGCATCTAACCTTGGAACTGGACGGGCACAGAGTAAATCGTTTCAATATTTTCAGTCTGAGGAGCGTTAATAAAATTTATAATAGAGGATCAGCAATTAGACGAGAACGCGGAAAATGGCCCCAAAAACAGACAAGATTTTACCGTTCGCTGAAAGACACGTGCCAATATTAGTCAGGTATATGCACACACATTGAGGATGTTTTAATTTTCTCTCATACTTTGCAGTGAAGAAGGACGAGATCTATGCGCATTCATTCATTCATGTGCTGAGTATCCTTGCAGTGAACCTTTCAAGGGAGAGACTTGGATAACTCTTTTATTCGATCAACGTCATATCTATAGAATGTCCTCTCTGTGGAAGTCCGTTTTTTCCAACAATGTGGTTGAGCAATTAGGTCGACCTACAAGTGCGGTTTAGAGTCACTTGAGAAACCGACTTTTCGAGCAGCCAACTAGAAAGCCGAAAACAACACAGCCTTCATTGACATTTCAAGCTTGTCTTGAAACCCAGGAGTTGCTATTGTTTCCAACAAAAGCATAATGGCTGCACAGAAGAATAATCCTCCCTATACACAAAAAATGACATAAGCATACTTGCATCTCGAACAATGCACGAAGGAAGCTCTTTGATTCGCAGCAGTTCCGCGCAAATCGAACAACGCCAGGCAGTTGACTGGCCAACACACTGCAGATGACACCAGTCCTTAGAAGCTACTTAGCCCGTGAACTAACTGGACTAGTCGACCTAAACGGTTCTACGCTTACGGTTATTCAGTTGTGAGCATGGACGTGCATTCTGCAAATCAAGCTTACCCATTCAACAAGAACTTTTCACGTATTGACATTTCCACTTATCTCAAGAATTACTATCAGTAAACAACTCAGTAGTGGTCATAACGCCTTTTTGTGCTTTTTTGTTCAAGTCGCTCGTGTTTAACTGAACTGGGTAATGAGATAAAAAGAGAGCTTCGTGAATTTGGGCAGGTCTTATTGGTTTCACCGTCTACTTTAGAATGCCTACATTTGCGATCAAAACCTACTTGATCTGGCGAGTGGTTCTATTCCTGGGCGTAATTCAATGGGAACTAGGCCATTCTCCGCCGTCATTGCTATACCACGTAACTCGCCATCAGGACAGTTGATCTCCAGCTGCACTACAGCATGCGAGTTGAAGACAAAGAGGAGATTGCCGAACCAACGAAGGGTCCACTCTTGCCAACGGTAGTGTTGAGCACTTGATAGAATTACTGGTTCCTTGGGGAGAACGCAGCGATAAGGAAAGAGCGAGAAGGGGGCACATAAATACGGGTGGCGCGGGCTACACAATTAAAAGTCTACTGAAATAGCGTATTTATAAACGTCTGGAAATACGCGTAAGAAATGGCGTCAAAAGGGGAAAATCCATTCATCGGTGGAGGTGAATTTATTGTTTTAAGGTTTAAAAGGCAAAATTAACTGTCCAATTTATGAGACTGTGGTGTACTCTGTGCTGTTTTCTTTATGAGATGCGAGCGCCAAGTCCCATATTTGCCCCATTAATGCCGATTGTGGGATGGGTTGCTGTTAAGATATGAGTGGCGCCCTACCTGTCTTCCGGCTTATGCAACGTCATCCCAGGTGCCATTTTCGTGTGTTGGAGCAGTCTCCTTCCCTAAACTAAAGATCATCCCTGGCGCCATCATCGTGAAGACATCCAGAAATGTGACTGCTGAAACAAGAAGCTAGTTGGCCCGACGCTTCGGACTCTCACTTGAACCCATCCTCAACAACAAGCTAATCCTCTTTGAGGTCCTCATCTGCCGCAAAGACTTCGATGGCCTAACGAATTACAGTGTACAGGAAAGCGGTTGATACGACGCAGGTATTGACCTTAAACAGTAAACACCCAAACAGCCACAAATGCATCTGCGTAAGGATGCTAAACCGACATGCTGTGACGCATTGAAGTGAACCGAAGACAAGGGGGCTGGATTACAATATCTTAGACGGCTGGCCAAAGCGAATGGTCACCGGAGCAACTTCGTCAGCCCGTGAATGCCCAAATGAGACGAGAGCCAATCCAACCAATCCCAAATTTCGGTGGGCGCTTTCGTGCGTGAAGAACCTCTCCGGAGCCGCCAGTCGCCTTCTCACACCACCTGGAATTGGGGTTGCACGCAGACCAGAAGCAACCACCCGGTGCCAGGTTATGAGGTTGGAGGACCCACTGCTACGGCAAGAAACGTCCGGGGCCGTGTACCAGACCTGGTGCAGTAGAAGACAAAGCAACTACCTTGGAGCAACTAGGTGATTATTCCGGACACGCAGCAGTGAGGAGGAATGGCGCCAGCTCTCCGGTTGCGGCTCATTTGGCGGGATCCGGCCATCAGCTTTAAGTGTGGTGAGGCGTAATTCTCGCAAGAGCTGGCTAAGTCATGCTTCTTCGGTCTGCAGTCAATTGGCAAGTGCAATGACCTCCGACCTTCATATCCTGTTCTGAAACCGCCTGGGCAAATCAATTAGCCGCGCGCGTAGGGCACATGTAACGCCCCTTGGCGCGAACAGAGTTGTTTGAATGTGTGAACACTTTTGGCGCGCGGACCTGGGATGGAGCGGACGTAACTGCGTGCTGGCGAAGACGGCTGGTGTCCCCTCCCCTCGCTATCGCCGACCCCCCTCCCGCAACGTACCGTCGCTCTCGACTCTCTCCCTCTCTCTCACGCAACGTCGGCTCCCTCTCGACCCTCCCTGCAGTTGCCCACAGCGCTGCATCCCCACCGGCTGTTTTGCTAGTATCTCAGGGTCGTCTATCCATCCAGACAGGTCACCTATTCGTAGTTTCTCATTCCGCATTTATACTTACGTTTTTATACACGTTCTGCGTATCCATTTCATTCTATTATACTATATCTCATACTTGACGTACTTCTTCTCCCGTGTGTGAATGAGTATCCAGGGATGCTAACGGTCCTGTTCAGACTCTATCTCCGCCAGGATCTCTTCTCAGCGTTTCTTATTTTTGGTGCGTGCTACCCTTGACATCCTCGGCCGTTACACACAGTCGACAATCAGTTCTAATGACAGTGAGTCAAACTGTCAAATAATCATCACGCCAGGAATCAAAAACCCCTGGGGTGCGGACTAACAAGCAATCATCGCAGCGACGAAGTCGGGTGTTGCTAATTATGATAAACATGTGATAGCATGCAACCGCGTCCCACAAATGCTGCGCACCTT
Source organism: Spirometra erinaceieuropaei (assembly GCA_902702965.1). Classification (NCBI taxonomy): domain Eukaryota; kingdom Metazoa; phylum Platyhelminthes; class Cestoda; order Diphyllobothriidea; family Diphyllobothriidae; genus Spirometra; species Spirometra erinaceieuropaei. The sequence continues at coordinate 905,535 of CACRXP010000181.1, read as the reverse complement.
GTGCCTCTAGTGCCCTTATCTGCGACTGCCTTTGGTGGCGGATTCAAGTGAAAATCTGGAAGGTCAAGCTACTGAATTCCTTGTTCTAGCGATCGCATTTTCTTCCTTCGAACTGCCTCCTGGGGTTCGCCTATTCGCTTCCGTTGGCAAAAGACATCTGTTACACTGCGAACTACGCCATCACTATTCGCGTTGTCCGCAGCTACGATCGACAAAACCCGATGGTAGCACGTGTCGATTGTCTTTCAAATTTTGGCGCGGGAACGCGCAAACCGCAGACAGGTCGAATGATAGACTAAGACCTCATTTACAGTCTCAGGGGTGACAGCTCACAGCATAATAAGTACTACCTACGAGTCGACGCACAGAGGTGGCGCAGGGGTGACGCTGCACACGGCACAGGGGACGGGGGAGACTGCACCAATGAGGAAGCATCGCCCCCCATAGGTGACCCTAGGGGAGTAGATTTCAGCTTCAACGGAAAAAAACTAAGGAAGATCCCAATCTCTGAAGATTAGTTGCCGATTTAGTTGGCAACGCTAACAGTGTTTCCTCTGGCGGAAAGGTTATGATCTACAGATTTTTCAAAGCCACCTAGGACACAGCCATAGAATAATCTATAAGATTGCGCCAAACTTTAAAGGAGGTTTGTAGGTGTGATATTTTTCGACAGGGGTACGAACTACTGCCAAACATATTGGCAGGCCCTTGTCGGCGGCGTAGACCAAGTATTTGTCTCAAGTTTCATGACTTTTGGCAAGGGTCGACTACGCTGTCCTTGTCCCAAGTGTGGACGCGATGTGGGCATTGAAAGTAAAGTAAGTCGAAAGGGGATGCTGAAATCGTTAGTGGGGAAAGTAGCCGAGGCTGAAACGGAAGAGGCAACCTGATGTATGACAAATCTGCCGCGAGATTGAAGGAAGCCTAGAATCCCCGCAAAAGACCTGCCCGGCAGGAGACGCGGGGTAGCAATACCACAAACTTAACAGTAAACCTAACCGTAACTTCAAAAGTAAACCTAATCATTAATGTAATTATAGACCTAACCTGCCACAAACTCTAGCCCTAACCCTAATCTTAGCCCTAACCTTGACCTAAATCCTGACCCTAACCTTAGCCATAACCCTGGCCTTAACCATAAGCCTACCATAGTCTTAACCCCAGCCATAACACTAAAAGTAAACCTAAACCGCAATTCAAGCCCTAAGTCCAACCGGAACCCATAAACTTAACACAAAGCCTAACCCTGAACTCAATTAACAGCCTGACACTAGCCCAGACACTGAAACTAACCCTACCTCTAAACCGATACACCAAGTTGCCATTTTCCGTTTAAGCTTCGGCTACCTATTCCACTATTGATGTCAGCATCCTCCCTCGGCTTACTTTACTTGTAATGTCCAAATTGCGCTTACACTTGGGACCAGGATAGCGAAAACGACCGCTGCCTTGTTTTCCAATAACAACATATATACACAACACATAATGTCCTAAAAGGTGCCCTGAAATGCTAACAAATTGTACCTTAGAAACGCAGGTAGACAACTTCAAAGTCGAGTCCCGTCTAAACTAATTTTGGCTAGATCGCAGTTGGCAGCCAGGACCCGTATTACAGGTGGTTGGGGAGTTTGTTTACTGGGGCTATTTTGTGGGGCTCCATAATCACATCTGACCCATTTGTCTTCCGTTTTACGTTTGAGGTTAGGACTAGGGTACCGGTCAATGGTCGTGCTGAATAGGTAAGCAAATAGGTCTGCCTACGAATCCAGGTACTACAAGAGGCCATTCCTCCATTTATCAGCACAACGCACTGGCCAGCAAGCCGCGGCTCAAGGGGACGTTTAGACAACCGAGGGACAGTGGTCCGCGCCCTCTGGTTTCAATGCATTTGTAACGATGAAAACCTCACAAACGCCAAATACGCTTTTCCGAAGGTCAGTTAAGAGACTTGACAAGCTGCATCCATCCGGAAAAAAACTTCGTCCACGTTTTGTAGATTCGAAAAATTGCCCATCAAGAGAGTCCGGGTGATAACACGCTTTTTAATAGATTCTGTGCGGTACCAATGGGAATGACAGAAGAACGCCCGCGCAGAAGGTAATTACAGGCATCTTATCAAGCTTTGGTAGATGGTTCAAATCAATTGCCGCTGCCCCTATTATGATCCATCCGTTATTTTGAATTATAATCATTTGTGATGACTGGCAGCTCAGTATGTATGCATTTGATGATGTTCTTAAGAACCACATTTAAGTAATGTCCATGGCTGTATCGGGTCGTATATGCCCACCTGAGATTTGAGTACGGTTGGCTAATGATAATAATGAGGTGAGGAATGATCCTTCCAGTTTCTCTGATTTGCCGGTAAAGATTTTCTGATTTGGCAGGTGCCTGGAAGTGGAGAAACGTCTTCACCTCACAAGATAAACAAACTGCTTGTCTCCCCGGCACCACAATTCCTACACCTTTTTGTTAGATAAAAAACCAACAAGACCCGCAAGCAGAGATATTAGGAGATGTAGAGTAGAGGAGCTCGTCAGCTTGCCACAAACAGTTATATTCCTATCACGTCTGATGTGGCGACAACTAATACTACGGTTTACCCAATAGGATGATGTACGGAGTATCCCTCGCCCAATATGTTATTTTCCAGTGTTGGGCGAAGTCAAAGATTATAACAACAGAGTCAAACTTGTGCAGGTGCCGGTAACCCATGAGTGTCGAAGACCAGAGGGAACGAATGAGTCACTTATGTGCAGAGACGGGCACTACCGACGATTTGGAAGCCGTTGATTCAGTTGAGGCGGCGGCCACCACACAAAACACCGGATTAATCAACGCACTCGGGCGCAGAGTGTGGTATCAGATGGCGTTGGGATAGTTGTAAAGCAATGAGAATGGAAGAAGACGGAAGTCAGCATGACGACGGGAAAGAGAAGTGCCTGACCGAAGGCCGTGCGCGCTTCTTAAACAAACTTTAACTATTCGCTGGCTGTCGCTGTGCACTTTATTCGATGCTCGGGAGAAACTCTGTCTTTTTATTAGCTCGTAGGTAACCAAGGTTTGGTTAAGATACACATGAAGATGTGAGTCTTAGCTAAGAAACATCTAAGCAATTTATGGCGCGTCGCCCAACTGTCACAGACTACCTTTGGTTATTTTAACGTTTTAGCCTGCCTGGCTCGGACTTGCTACTGCAACAACGAGAGGGAAGAAATAATCGATCTGGCTCAGGTCCAGCTCTTAGATTGCCCGCCATAAACAACTCAACGTAATTATAAACCGTTCCAACGCGCTGGATGTTGGTGGTTCAGAATGTTGGTAACTGACGAAATACCTAAGGCGGCAATGGCTTTTTCCTAATGTGGTCTTTATATAAAACCCGTTAGAGTGATGGCCGAGACATCTCTTTTCAGAAGTCTGTTTCGTGTGAAATAAGGAGCAGCGGAGATGAGCTGGGCAAATTCTCCAGTTAATGCGCCCAACGTAACACGCCTTTAATATGCTGCAGAAAGTGCTTGTTGTAATCAGTCACTTCCATAGGAGGGGCGCTCAGCAAATCGCATTTCGCTCTAGACAGTTGCGGAGGGTGAAAGGGAGCACCTATGACGTCGACCGTTCGACTTGATCACTAGTCTGGGTGTGACATGATGGTGCAACATCCCTGTGGCAACCATTTCCGGGGACCAGATTTCTGGCATCATGTGTATAAATCCTCGTCTTCCATTGATAAACAACAGGATCTAAACTATAGCTTATACAAAAAACTAGAATCTTCAATACGAATGGGTATGAGCTCTCAATCTGCCAGAGGGTAAGACAGAGAGGGCGATATGATGACCATTGTCTCTGATAGGGCATTAAAATTTCTACTTTTTCAGAGTATTTTATCGGAAAAGCCCAATCACCTACCGACTCCACAGGTTGTTTAGGGGTCGGAGAATTCTGTTCCCCCCGCTCACCTCCATCACCAGATGCGTTAGGCTCTTCCGACTTGGCAACTTCATCAACCTGTTGGTCAGATGCCCTAACGTCCTCATTAGAATTTTCATGTGTTTCCTCGCCGTCCTCCTCTTGCGCGGGCGACCCACTCCGCGCCTCTGATTCCTCCTGATTGTCCTCATTGAAATGCAGAAGCTCCGAATGTTCGATGTGGTCCTCAGTCTCCTCATCGGCCGCCTCCTGCTCCTCCTCTTCTCCAGTGCCCTCGGTAGCCGCCTCCCCGCCCTCTTCTTGTCCACTTTTCCCCTCACCGCCAGTGGTCTCATCAGTAGGCTGCGCCTTAGTATTGCCGGCGCTCGCACACTTTGCCCGCGAGGACTTAAGTTCAATACGATTCTTCAGTACCTCGTAAACACATCGAATCATAGCAACGAGGCCAATGCGTTGGAAGATGGGCAGGTAGACGGAGCGGGCCTTGTGAAGCAGCTGTTGAGTCAGCTGGAGGACGCAGAGAACTGACTCCTCCGGCTCCTAAAGGGGAAATAATGGGAGATTGTCAAGCCGTGAATGGTGACTTTGCGAAGGTTAGGGGGACAGGGGGATTTTATTTAGGAAAGCAAGTGAGTGCCATTTTTAAGGTCATTTCTCCATGTGAAGGTTGGCCTGCCTCTTGTGACTTTCTTTAAAAAGGAATGTCATAGAGGCGAAATGAATGCCGGAGCAAGTCTGAAACAGAGAACGAAATGGTAGAGGGGCGTTCACCGACCGCATTATGGAGCTCACTCGTCCCGTTGTGCCTTGAGACTCTCTCTCTCTCTCTCTGGCACCGCCAGCAGCCGCACTGCAGCGCGTAATATGGGCAGAATGGCATTACCGACAAAGACAAGGGGGACCGGGATGACCACTTCTAGCCGTCGTCAGCCAGCCACACCCAACCCTGAAGTGTGCAACCCCTGGGGCTCGACCCCACGACCTACTGGTTGGAAATTCAACGCCCTAACCACAAAGCAAAATCCAAAAATGTACTTTCAAAGTAGCCACAGCACTTAAGTGGGGTTGCAACATGGAAATGCATGACGCATGAAACTCGTACCCCCTTGTAAATGCGCATGTGGTGCTACATAGAATGTTTACAGGAAAGGAACTTTCAAATTCTCCTACTTATGCGCCAGACACGAAGATTTTTCTGAGCGAAGTCATCGCCAGATGGTTGGGAATGGCGGTTATCAGTAAGCGAGAAATCTACGGCGTATGAATTCGACACAATGTTTCGTACTTTACTGCAAACCAAAAAAGGAATATTTTCCAGTTGAGGATCTCCTTACGAGAGTGGGTACGACCTCAATAACACTAGCTTGGGATAACAATATAAACTACGGTTAATCTGTATTGCACTCTTTGGTCCTTATCACCATGGTCGGCTGCATGGCAATAAACATCTTCGCGTTTCTAACGGCTGCGTTGGAGGACGGTCGAAAATAAAGATATCGCCGAGGTGATATGAAGCCTAATGCAGGCATCAACATGCTGAAATACGCCTGCCTCCACAGAGGCCCGGAGCAGGTTTTACAGCAGTTGGGATGGGAAATCTATCGAAACCTTAAAAACTAAACATGTGTTTCAAGTGGACGCTTGGGACTGACGCTTGGGTGTGACTGAGGTAGGATACCTCACGTTAAGCCAAGCAGAAGTACTCTAAAAAACAAAACACTTTTATCAGATACCTCAGCCAACGCGGTATAAATCATCTGAGAGAGACGAAAACCAAGACGCAGTCCGTCCTGGGTGGAATCGCTCAGGGTTTGCATATCGCAGGCGTTCAGATATCCAACGAGACGGCGTACGAGAAGTACGGTTTGATATCTGCAAAGATAAGGGACACCCGTTACCAGAAAGGGCGCTACTTCGTGTTTTTTTTAGAAAAGCAGCTGAATTTTGTAGAAAACAGTTAGCTGTAGTGTGTGTGTGTCCGTAAGAAGGTACTTGGAAGGCTGCCATCGTATGTGAGCGCGTACTTACTTCACGACCTCAGACTGAGTCTTGGCAAAGAGTGTGATGAGAACGGGCAAAATTTCCGCAGCAAAAAGGAAGAGTGTTTCAGGAAGGAAGGGGCTCGGGGAGACGGGAGTTGTTTTGCCTGACCTCCATTCGCTTGTGTGGGGGCTAAGTGATGGTGTGCGGCCTGCGAAAGGGACTTGTGACGAGTGGGCTGGACAAGGAAGCAAAATAGGCTGCAATTATTGCCAGACCTCAGCAAAGCAATAAAAGTATCAAGGAAGTATGCCGAAAATTTGGATGAAGGGCGGTGGTGGTGGTAGTGGTGGTGGTGGTGGTGGTGGTGGTGGTGGTGGTGGTGGTGGTGGTGGTGGTGGTAAGGCAGTCATTTCCGGTTGTTTTCACACTGTTTCGCCACTGGAACGTAGCAAAAGGGGATAAGAGCGGTGGCCTGCAAGTCTACGTCGTTATGAATCAATCCACATACAGATCAGCACCGTATCCTCGAGACAATGATAACCCTCATAGGGGGAAACGGGTGAAGTACCGTGTCTCCTGCTGCATATGTTGGTCAGTGTATGGCTGTCTGAATGGAGGTGGTGGTGAGTGAATTGACGCAAAATAAAAATTAAAACCGTCTGCTCCTATGAGACACAGTGCGCTGCTGTGACGCGTCACACAAGGGTGCGCGAAGAGTTGAATGCTGGGTCATGCCCCGTCATTCACTGCATCCGACCTCATCTTCAGTCGGTCTTACTCGGAGTTGCCATTGATATAGGAGGGTAGAGAAAAGCAGATGTGGCCGAACCGACTTGAATTCCACACTTAGTTATCTCATCATACAATAAATCCAACACAGCTTGAAACTACGAGGGCCAGACAAATGTCGTAATTTGGAAGGCTGGCAACTGATGGGAGAACCCAGTGTACTATCAGACTGACAGTCCCACTCTGATGACTTCCATCTAATATGGCTCTTATGAAAGTTCCTTTTCCCTGAGAGATCAAAGATACCTAAGTCTATGACCGTCATATGTACTGCAGGCGTGTAGAGGATTCTATGTCAGATACTACAGCTTCAGACTTTATGAATTAGTTTTAGTCCTTGGCTTCCAAAATGGCAATTAGTATTAAGGCATCAGGGTGCCGGCTCATGTAGGCAAAATTTGGTTAAATATGGAAAGTATTAAATGAAGGACTGAATTAAATGAACAAACATTTCCAAAAG
>CACRXP010000181.1:872351-897785 GCA_902702965.1 Spirometra erinaceieuropaei | reverse complement strand
AAGTATTAAATGAAGGACTCAATTAATTGAACAAACATTTCCAAAGCTGCTACAAAGGCAGGATCGAGATTAGGTCAGGCACTGGTTTTGAACCAGATAGAATATGCCCAACTTTCGGGCAAGGTAGTTGTTTATATTTAGTTCTGCTTTCGTAGCCATAATGTTTAACTCACTATCCAGCTTTCGGGCTCCCACCATACCGGGAGCCGGACATGCCAATTAGTCGGATCAGGGCAAAATCTGTAAAGGCCCTGTGCTTGAAGGCAATAGAAGCCAGCATGAAGGAAAGGTTGAAAGGATCATGTAGGAGAACAATAATGGTAAAGGATAAGCCCAACTTTAGCAAAAGACATTAGAATTTCCTCATCACTGGCGACGCACTTTTGCCGAAGCATTTTTTGAAATTTATAATCGATTAAGTGCAAAAATACAAAAAGATTAAAATGGAGTTTAAGGGTATTGTTAGTAGTACAGTGGTCACCTTCAAGCAACTTCACGACGGCCATCGCACTGGGATCATCACGTTTTAGGCGAGCCCGGTCGATGGGTCTCAGTCCTTCAACGTCATACAAGTTCGGATTTGCACCATGCTTGAGGAGCAGTTCGCAGACTTCTACACGACCAAAGCCGGCGGCGTAGTCGAGGGAGGTGCGAGCTCCGGCTTGAACATCAGCTCCACGGAGGCACAATTGTTCCACCATGTAAGGCGTGCCAAAAGATGCGGCCCAATTGAGAAGCGTCTGACCTCGATTGTCCAGATGATGTAAATCTAATGCTCTGTCAGAGAGCAAGCTGTCGAACGTTTCTACAGGAAAAGAAGGGTTGGTTGCATCTGCCAAAAGAGTCCCGAGCGAAAGTGAGCATGCGAAGTAAGCGAATTACGGTAGAGGCCTACCCTTGTCCTGTTTCCTTATCGCCTCCACTGCAGCACGATAGGCGGCTTCCCGTTCGAGCGGACTGAAGGAGGGTTGATTTTGAGTGGCGTCCCCCGCAGGAAGCTGGCTTTTGTCCTCCTGATCCATACGAAGCGGTCTTGGGAGAAGCTCAGGTGCATTATGAGAATGGTGGCGTGAGCGCAGACCTTCGCAGGTCTCTGCCGCTCGGCCCTCGCCAAGGATGTAGATAAGTACTTCAATCAACCGAAATACACTGGATACTATGCTGTCTTCACTGTAAAGAAGAATGGTAGCCAGTGTGGATGCAAGATGATTCTCAGGGCTTAGCAGACGTTGTGTTGCCGCGGCCGAATTGCAGCACAGAGTAAGCAAAAGGCTTGTCAGAGCGTCTATGAGAGCTGGATTTGAGAGTCCTGGATCAGGAGTTTTACCCTGATCTCCAAGACCGCCTGTAAGATCGAGAACAATGATAAAGGGGAGTTTACGCTTAAACATGATGAAGGTGAATTACGTAGGTGATAAGAAGTGACCTACCAAGTCCTCTGAATGACGCGAATGAGGCGTTCACATCGAGTTGTTCAAAGCCAGGAACGGATTTTCGGGCACTGCCACATGCGGCACCGCCAGCGATGCTTAGATGGTGAGATAGCTGGTCAATCAATTCAGCCGTGGCCACTGGGGTCGGATCACGCCCCGCGCGTGCGAATCTATTTACGATGCTAGCAAGTGACTGTAGCGCGTTATCAATAACACGCTGTTCGTGATGATTCAGTAGTGCGCTGAGTGCTTCGATCCAGGTATCCAAACTAGGGTCTGTGGGCTCGCAGTGTGAGCAAAGTGTTTTGACTAGATTCATGCCGGCTTGAAGGACATCGGCATGGATTCTTTCAGAGTAGAGTTGAACGAATCGGAGAACACTGGTTAGGCCGCCTGCCCGGTAGACGGAGGCTGGTATATGATTCGTGATTAGTTCTAACATCTAGAAGATAGAACCTGCATTTTACAAACTCCTTGAGGGCTGAAATGCGGCAAGTTTCGTGTTTACTAAAATCCTGAGCCACTATGTAAAATAAAGGACCAACACAAACACCGCAGTTTTCGACTATCTGGTAACCAAAGACACTATTGTGAATAGTTAGGAAAACTAGAAAACGTACCTTGACTATTTGCTGCCCCACTTCGTTACTTTTTTCGGACATCATATCGACCGCATCTAGCCTGGTACACATTATGCGGAGATCACGTTCCTTTATTGTATGGATGGCATTGGTGTCAGCCATCTCGAGGCAGTACGTGAGCGTGCGTGCATTTGCTTCCAGGAGATAATCGGGGGCAAGTTCATCTGCGAATACTTGGGTAGTTGCAGAAATTATTGCAGCATAGCTGTACCGCCGCATAAATTCATCGACGTTATCTGAGAAGAGGATTTCGGTACACAATTGCTCAAGCGCCGTAATTTGGAGGTCGCGGCACTCGCTGCACTTAATCCATTCCAGGACGGTGGCCGGATCGGCCTCCATGGCAATGCTGCAAAAAGTAAACGTTCTCGGGGTAGAAAATGTTTATTTACCTAAATAATATAACATCCTATGTGTGTCCGATTTTCGGGCACAAACGCCAGAAAGTTGGCAGTGGCCTGTGAGAAATTTTCGTATTTATGGAATTGTTTTCGAAAAAATCCCAAGTCGATCTTGAACAAAATCTGTGGATCAATAGGCTCCAACTACGAACGTTTTTATACAAAAAGTGAGGTATTAAAGTAGTATTGAAAAGCAAATTAAGGAATGAAAGTTATGCAATGCAAGTACAGCGTTGAGAAAAAAAGACATTTGGCAAAAGTTTAGATTGATAGTTTTTTTATGGAAGAGCGGAAGAATAACGGACGAAAGTTTAAACTAAAGATGCTGAACTACGAAAATTCCCGCAAAAAATGCGTGCGACTTCTGCCATCCACAACTACGAACCCCAATCACGCATTATCGCGGGCATATATTATGGCGAGATAATCCATCGGTCGTCCCTTATATAGCGTGGAAATAGCCACTGTCATAATTGCTTCTGCTAAGGTACGCAACGAGCCGTTTCTTATTTCAAGACGTCTCCAAAACCTCGAACAAAAAGATTTTTCTTTTGTATGCAAATGTTGTCCAGTCAACTGATGATCAACGGCTTACTTCCTATCAACTCGTCAGTAACAGGGAGATTCAAAAAAAAAACAGTTGAACGTCATCCGTTTGACTAATACAATTGCCTTGAAAACAGTCGGCGGCGAAACGCCTCCAAAATGCCCAGCCCCGCCAATCTCAAATAAGGACAGCTACATTACAATATCAACAAAACGTGCAAGACAGTCGGTATAATACAACATGCCAATTCCGCATTTGCTTTTTTTCAGTCAAGCCCCATTCCAATATTCGCAGAAGACTCGTGCAAACACACGCGAAAGACAGGCGTAATTTGCTTGACTTGTCATAAACTTGCGGATAACGTTGGCTCAAAATTTTCTTGCAGACCTTGGACTTTCACCAAATTGGTATTGATTAGGATCCGCTCGAGGTGTTGCCATCACTTAATGCAAGTCGCTGTTCTTAAGCGCAATGGTATTTTACACCAACTGCTTTAGACATGTCATCATACCGTGAATTTCACTTTCACTTTTTGCGCTGTAACATGCCTACTGATGTGCTCTATGCAAAAACAGAAAAATATCCAGCTCCGATCGTACAGGAGGCCTTTAGGAGCATACCTCTGGAAATATACTTGCAGTCGCGCGCTGCGTCCTAACCAATGCAATGGAATGTATCTGGTTATCTTTCACCAGACCTTCTAAAGCGATCAAGCAGTCTAGCACCACCCATGTTAATGATGTAGGGCCTCTTGAATTGGCTTCCAGAAACTTGAGGAGTATCTACAAAAACGCATTAAGAAATTCAGAAAACGGGTTGTTTGCGTGTTTCATCCAATTTCGCAGTATTTCCCGTATGAAAGCTAAATGCCAAGAGTACATGTTAGACAACGATTACCCGACGACCTAGTCAGATTGCAAGGCGTACCAAAGAACCCGAAAATAAAGGATGGTGACTATCTGTACGGTTATGAAACCCAAACCAAGTTGCCAACTTCTCGGCAGAAAGTCAGAGAGCCATTTGGTGGTAGGAAAGCTAGCAGAGCAACAAAAAGGAGAGGCAAACACCCTGCGACAGATGTATTAGCACTTAAATCGTGCGAAAAAACGGAGAAAGTCAGTAATGCCCGAGCGGTTAAAGACAAGACGGCAAAATAGACGGAATACTAGGGAAAATGGGCAACACGTGGTGCCAGACGAGTCGATCTTAAAATTTCAGTCAATAGAAGATTTGGCCGGCGGAGTGGTTTTGTGACCTGACGTCGTGTCCCGACGCATTCCCAAATCTCCCTTCAGGTTGCTTGCGATGAGCAGGGATCTTCACTTACCTACTGTAGCGCCCTACTGAACAACCCGTGTTAGCATTTGAACATCTTAGGTCGAAAATTGATTTGCGTCTGGCCAAAAACTACCACTAGCCCGGGCAAATGTGGCAAGTACCATCGACGGATCGTTTCGCAGGTAAAATGTCTGCAGGTCTCCATCGAACGACTCCCTCTTGTCTGTCAACGTCACTCGGGCGGCAGTTTTCAATCGGCGATGCCACTTAATGCAGTCAGAGCGATGTGTGGGCATGCAAAACTACCGAGCAACGTTTTGTTCTGCATTTGACCGAAGGTATTACGTGCCAGAAATAGTGCCAAAAGGTGGGGTACAGAGTTAACTCTGCACTGGTTCCTTGACTTTACAGGAATTTCAATAATTCGTGAATTTGTAGTAGTAATTACAATTATAAATTATAATTGCTGTAGATTTACAAGAAACCACGGCTAGCCTTTGATTATCAATAATAACAAAACAGAAGAAACAAATGTAGAGACTTTTATAGCTAGCTAGTAACCGGACTTTAGAGAGCCGTTTTTATAAGTAAATATAATTGTCATACTGGCGTACGACCAACCCGCGCAACAAGCTTTAGCGACGAAAAGTACCTCTTACCAAGAACTCCAATGAAACAGCCTGAAACCCAAAAGGCCTAAATTCAGCTCTAGCAGTTATAACAAAGATTAACTGGAAAAAAAACCAGCAAACGTTTGGGCAAATAACAGACGCTCATATTCGATCCTAGTCCTTTTAAATCCGATCCTCTTTAGAATTCTCATGTCTAACTGAAGTAAATGGCAAGTGAATGAACCACTGCGAGTCGGGTAGCCGTCCTAAAAAGGATAAGAATTCGATGCGTGAAGTGAAACGTAGACGGCGGTAGGCATTGATCGGACTGTACAGAGTAGTTGTGACGCCTATATAACCGTGATTCTTGCTGTATACGTAGGTATTTATGATACATCAGCAATTGCGCCTAATTCCTGTACCATATGGTTGACGCCGGTTAATGCATATAAAGGGTAAAAAGAATGAAACCCAGGTTAGGTCATCTTTTTGACACATTCTTGCGCTCTCCACCGTAGTATACCTAACGCGCTTTCAAGTACCACAACGCGAGTAAGGTCGTGATTTTAAATATTATCGATTGACGATATAAATTCCTCCCTTTCGGGGCTCATGGCCAAGTCAAATGCCTTATGTTAATGTGGCCTATATAAAGCTTTCACTCATTCGGGATCAAGTACACTTTATTAAACGCTTGACGCATGTTACTGGAACCATGTTATGTATGAAGCGCATAGGCGGTCTGAACACTTTTGTCTTCCCTGCGCCCAGATCACCTGTCGACCCATCCAACGCTGTCTTATCGTCGCAGATCCGTGGTGTGCAACTGATGTTTTGAACGTTTACCTCACTATAATCCATGTTGCCTGCAAGTCATCGACATAAGCAGCGGACATCGTCGTTCGCGGTGGTTGAAATGTCGCAGTTTGTGAATACCATCCATTTGCCATAATTCGATTGTCGCAAACAGTAATCCTATCATATGGCACGAGCACACAATTGGACCTAAACTAAACCATCTTAATCCTTTAATTTCGTAGGGCTTTTAAACGTACTGCTTGCTAAATAAGCCATGCAAAGTGTCTCCAGGAGAACCTTTGCATGGAAACAATATGAATTGTTAGCTGAAAGCCCAAAATGCAGATGCACGGTTGAGAAGGCTAAAAATTATTTCGGAACAGTGAAACCCTTTTAAAACCCAAATATGCCTTTTATTTGAGTACGAAAGTTGCAGAAGAAGTGGTTTGCCACCAAATGAGTGCTGTAGTAAATATTTTTGCATGTTTGCTACAAAATGTATTTAGATTTACATAGGAATTTATAATCTCTTGCAACGGTACACACTACTTCATTGACCTATCCAACGTCATTACCCATGTTCTTTGTTTTGGCCTTAGTCAGTTTACGTCGGTTTATCAGGAGAATGAGGCTTTGCCCTCGAGGTCCCTACTGATATCGATAAGCAGAAATAGAATCTTTTGTTACGTCAGTAATTCTGGAAATGGAAAAGTTATCGGTACGTGTCAGTCAGGCGCAAATTGCCTTCGTTAAAACAATTTTGATCATGTTTTCAGTAGTTACTCAGAACATGAGTGTCTAGTCTGAAAATAGAGGATATAACGGTTTTGGAAAGAATCACTGCATCAGGGACTCCGTTCCATACTCCAATGACCTTTTTTGAGAAGGCGTTCCGTCGGCCATCTCTGTGGGCCAGCTTTCTCTGTAACTTAAAAAGATAAGCATGCAGGCTATCCGTCCAGGCCAATTTGAAGATTTTGTTGAGTTGTAGGGCTCACTCATGGCTTCTGACAATCCGGTACGTTTAGATGAGATCACCGCGCAGTTGCCTGTAATTGGGAAGGAAACCGATTTAGTGCGACCAGTCGGGTTTTGTAAGGCAGATGGTCGGGTTTCTTAAACATCTTCATAGCCATCGCTTGTACTCTTTCCAGTTGTTGATAGTCCCTCTTCAACCACGATCGCCAGACCTGGACGGCATACTTTATATGAGACAGAGCCCATGCGCGTAGGTCTTCCAGAACAGGTCCTTATCAGTCTGCACAAACGCTCGCCTCAGCGCAAATAAAACCTCCTATCGCGCGTTTGGCTGCACTTTGGCACTGCGACGATGGTTTCATCGAGAAGGTCATTAAGATTCCAAGGTCTTTTATTTGCTTATTTTCATTCCTCAACAGCTGGAGGAGGCTGCGCGTCAAGGTCGTATGAAAGGAATCATCCTACTAACTGATCCTTTTTATGCGGAGTGCCAGGACCACACATTTGTCCACATTAAAATTGAGGAGCCAACGAATTGACCAACTGCTCAGTCGGTTGAGCTTCTCTTGAAGCGATTACCTGTCTGCGTCAGATCTGATGCCTCCCTACAGCTTAACATCATCAGCAAAAATGACAGCGTTGCATCCAAGGTCAACGTTATTCCTTGTTACTCCGGAAATGAAAGGCAAATCTGTGAACTCATTGAAGACATTTCAAAGGCTTCTTTCGATATCAAGATCATTCTAGGCGATTTTATTTTGCTAGAAATTGAATGCCACACACGCATTTCCTCTCGTTAATTCCAAAAGCTTCTAGACATCATTCGTATTTCGAACTTCTCTTACTTAGTCCACCTTTCGACCAGAAACGATAGCGTATTAGATTTATTTTTACCAATGACGTCTTCCCTCTATCTAAGGATTTCTATTATGACCTTTTTGCAAGTGATCATGCATTAATTCATTGTCGCATTCCAGTTGCCATTTCCGCAAAATCAAAAGTAAAACGTAGCATTTCTGGCTTTTCAAATACTTAAAAGGAATAAGTAAATAATTTTACAAGCACTCTTGTTTGGCACAATATTTTTTCAAATCCACAGAACACTTTTAAATCGAGTGCCATTTCCACCGCTCTCCCACACCTTCTTTAAAACAGACTTTAAAAGCTACAGAAGCTAGTTAAAGATCCCTCCGTGAGCTCATTATCTGTCCACCTAAGAATCGTTGGAATATTTAAATTATCTTCGAAAATGAGGCTCGCGCGAGGTAGGCGTAGAGAGTCTTTAGCTATCAATAGCGTGGATGCTTCTCAATCAGTTGCACAGATCTTCTGTCAAAGACCATCTGCTAAGTCCCACCAAGTCACTCCGCCTTTACTTAGTACCTACAATGTCTTCATTACAGAGGAGTCCGGAAAAACAGAAATGTTAAATTCATTCTTTGCCAAACATTTCACCATTGAAACGTAGTCAATGCCTTTAATTCATTGCTTGTCAGATGCCTCTCTCTTCATCATTAATTTTTCTCCTGAAACTATTCAAAAATTGATAACCCATCTTCCTAACTCTCACTCAGTAGGCAGGGACAATATCCCAAACCCTTCCTAAAAAAAGACTTCAGAGATTTTCCTCCTCCGCCTAGCAAACCCTTTTTAGTATTTCTCGTAAATGGCTTCTTCCCTGACTATTGGAAAACGTCTATTTGTATTCCAGTATTTAAGTCTAGCTGTCGTTTTGACGTTCAGAATTATTGGGGTGTCCATAAAACACCCTCTCTCGTCAAAATACGTTGGAAAAAATTATCGTCTTAAAAATGACCGATTTTGTCATAACCACTTAAGTTATTAGCCCTTGTCAGCATGGTTTTTTACCAGATCGCTCTTGTGAAACATGTCATCTGTCGTTTCTCAATCTACTTACTTCTCTTCGTAAGTCATACCAGTTTAATCGTAAACAAAAGGTTTTAGTGGAATCTTCCCTTTCCAGTGAAAGCCTTATTGTAATTGGTGTCTTACAAGGCACCGTTTTAGGTCCTCTTTTGCTCCTGCTTTACATAAATGATATCTGAGCGACAGTTAAATATTCTCAATCATTTTTTTATGCCGATGATCTCAAATGTGTATATTCTTTCAATAAATATACGGGCCTTCATTGTCTGCAGCAAATCCATGCCTACTCGTTTGCTCTGTCGGCTTGGAGCTCAAAATGGCTCATGGAATTCTCTCCGCCTAAATGTCGCTATATGTGTTTTGTACCTGAGAGGCTACTCCAACCATTTGTCTTTCAAGGCACACCTGGTACTGAATGTACCACCATCAAAGATTTAGAATTAACCTATACAGATAATCTTGATATCTCGCCAAACGCTGACAGAATTACAGCCAAAGCTGCCCACATTTTTGGCTTTATTTCTTACGATTTCTATCGTCTTGAACTTCAATTACGGCTCTATCGCATGTTTGTACTTCCCATTCTCGAGTATTGTCGTCCATTCATTAGTTTGATGAATGAGGCTAGTCGTTAAAAAAATGAAAATGTTCAAAGACGTTTTACTAGAAAACGTTTAGTCATGGAACTTCCAAATATCTCCTACTCAGATAGATGCCAGACAACTAACCTAAAATTTTTATGGGTTCGAAGACTAGTAGCAGGCTTTTGTCTCTTCTTTCGCATTAATAATAGCTCTAGTCTTCCTCGGATTTCAGCACTTGCCGCTAGTAGTCGCTCACATAATATTCGCAATTCTTCCTTGACTATTCGCCCTCCCGCTTCCTCCACCTCTAAGCGTTCTCTTTTTTCGCCTCCAGGTATACTTTCCTCTAGAACAAACTTCTAATAAATATAAGATCTTCATATAACCGACACACTTTTAAGAGAAGGTTGAGCCTTTACCTGAATAGTGACTCGATTGAATTTTTATTTTCCGCACCCTTCCTGGACAAATTTCTCTACGGCACCGAGAACGGGCCGCCGGGAATTAAGGAAACTGCCATTAAATTTCCGCATCCGCCAAAATTTCGTTCTTTTGTGTGTAGTATCCCTTCCTAGGATCTCTCATCAGCAATGTTAATTTCCTTGATTTTTCAGTTTATGCATCGTGTCCATCGCAGAAGTCGACACCCTTGTGACAAATTCTCTAAAAGAAATAGCAAACTGTTTGGCGTACACGTTCTAGGGCAGTCCAGTTTCGCTTTTCCACCCTGGTCGCCCCCATTTCGAACCCTCAACCTCCAATCATTGAATTTTGCGGTTTTTGTGGTCATCTCGTCATATCGACCCCAAACGGTCTGTCAATACTCTTGGCGGAACCGTCTGTATTCGCCGTCTAATAATATTTTGGTCGTATCTTCCTTGCCCCTTCCTCGGCTGGACTCTAAGCGGACTGTGGCCAATCGCGTCTGGGTTCATCTCGTCTAGCCACTTTGTCGTGAATGGCCTCATCCGGCATAAGAATTCTGCCTTGATGATGCAATTTCGAACCTTTTACTCAATACCACATACAGGCCAGTCCTGCCTGTTTTTTGTACATCCAGGAGCGAGAGTTTTTTCTCCTATAGTGTTAATTCAGTCATGCTCATTTTGTTTATATTTTAGGAGTTTTTTCACTACTCGCACATCACTCTTCGTAACACACTGCTTATTCAATAACTATGAATATTGTTAATTGTATAAATTCTGTATACCTCGTTTAAAATTCTAAAATCCCTCTAAAAGTTATTCTTACTTGCTATGAACGGACCCCCACGGGTCCTGAATAAAAATTATTATTATTATTATTATGGACAAGATCATTAATTTAAACTAGGAATAGCAACCGCCCCAAGACTGAGCAATGCAAACCATCACTTAGAACGGAAGTAGGAGTGGACTACGAGGCATCAACGCATACGGTTTTCAGCCTCCCTGTAAGAACATCCCTGATCCATTTAAGCAGCTTTTCTCTTATTCTAATGTCAGACAGTTTGCAGATTAGGCGTTTTTGGACGCTGTAGAACGTCTTCTTGAAGTCCGTATAGATGACATCGACCATACCTTTCTCATCCAGTGCGCGAGTCCATCGCTCAGTCGAAAGCGGAAAACTGGAAACGCACAAGCGGTTCTATCCGAAGCCATTCTGGGGTCCTGAGAGCAAGAGGTTCTCTTAAAGGAACTTCATTGTTGCGTTCTTAATTATATTTGGCATTATTTTACAGCTAATGCTAGTGAGGCTGACGGGCCGGCCATTTCAAACGCTAGTTAGAGTCCCACTCTGGTATATCTGTTAGCTATTTGCCGTCTTCCATTCGGATGGCAGCCTCTTAACTTCGAATGACGAATGGAAGATGTGCGTGAATGTTTTGGAGAGTTATTTAGCTAATTTTCTCAAGAATTTGACCGTTATTTTGTCCGCATCCGACAAGTTTGCTTCTTTCAGCTGCTGCGCCGCTCTTTCCACGACAAATGCCTGGAAGGCTATAGATTCAAGCACAGAACCGGCAGTCACAACAGAATTCCGGACACTGATTCTGAAGTCCCATTCTGCTGCTGTATACCGATGAAGAAACCATCCCAAGTGTGTTGAGTTATCGTCATTTTCGACAAATATTACGCCATTATCATTCTTAGGTACTTTGATAGAATCCTTGTTTTTCAGTCAGCTGTTAATATAATGAAACAAAATCTTGGATTTTGTTCAGACTACCGGACAATTATGGATTCATAATTTCTCCTTGTCTGACTGACGCATTTTATGCCTTATTTTCTTGACGATGAAACTCTCCGACGTGTGCTACTGACCTGCTTTCCCTAATTATCTTCCATTTCGTGTTTTCTTTTGTAAGTCTTTGTTCAGGTCTTTAGTTAACCTGGTAGGGCAAATAGTCTTTTTGTACACTCATTGAACAACTGCACCGAATCGGATCTGGGGAAATCGTCCTAAATCATCTCCTATCATCCTCTGGACCCTCCTTGAACAAACAGTCCCAATTCATCGACGTTGATTCGTTCTTCATCATGCTGAATTCTGCCACCCATGCATTTCGCTGACCGTCCGTCCCCTTCTGGCGTTGAGCGTAGAGCGAGTAACCCAGAACAGGGCAGCATGGTTACCTTCGCCGAGAGGTGCTTTGGGACACACTTCCTCAGTAGTAGATGAGTCTTTCGTAAGAACTAGGTCCAAGCAATGAATCCTATGGTCCTCCCCAAATCTCATTGATGTCTTTACATGCTGTGCCAGAGGGAAGTCGAGTTTGATGTCCATTAGCTCACGGCTGAAGTAAGTTGGCGCACCGCTAACTGCCATACTTTTCCACACTACTACAGGGGCGTTTAAATCCTCATCAGAAAGAACCCTTGGGTGGTTAGCTACTTACTTGACCAAATAGGGCAGCGACTAGTCAACTGCACTCGGAAGGTTTGGTTGTCTGTAAACCGTAATGAATTCCAGGTTTTGCGCGTTAATCTTCTTTATCTTTATCCAGACCAATTCATGCTCAAGAGAGAGGGTGTGGTTTCTTTTAACCGCCGAAATTTACGTACTTACATATACGACGTTTACTCACTGTCCAGCCTCTTTTGACGGTTACTCCCAAAAAGCTACTAACCCTGCATCGAAATTTTGGTATGCACTATTTCGGCTTTGAGCTATATTTTCGTTAAGGAAAGGACATCAAGCTTGCGTCTTGAAAGAAACGCATAGAGTTCATCTAATTTCAAAGGGAGGCTTTGTGCACTATTATAAAAAAATCTCAGTTAAATCTGAGTAACTTCGGCATATAGGCAACTGCCCATTTCTTGGGATTGAATAAAAAGCCGGCCGGTGTAGATGGAGATGGGCAGTCACCCATCACGTCTAAGCTATTAGAGACGTAGGATTTCTTCAGAGAAATGACCTCTACACACGAATAAATTCCCCGTTAAGTGTTTTGCGATTTAGCACCGACAAGCTGGACCTACTGATGACATCCGTTTTGAGCCATTTCCACTTTTCTCTTTCCGCGTGTTGAAAATTTCGCTGAAAAACCGGTCGGGTGCGCATTTCGAAGTGCAGATAATCTGCTTAACAGTAGCTGCGCTTGTTCCTAATTCTGAAGGATAATTTTTAGCGAGCTCGGTCCGTATGGCCAATCGTTTGAGTTTTTTATTCGACTCATTCTGAAAGGTTTAATACGATGAATTCCTTGCCTCCTTTTAAAAGGGATATGAGACACTTATGAAATATTTCAATTTCAGGAAATATTCTGTGTTTTGGGATGTCGGCAGCATACGCAGATCGGATCGAAGGCCATTTGGTTTATTCTTACGATCTGAGACTTCTGGTTATCATCTTATTCTGATATAGGAAAGCTTGGCGTGGCATAGCCAAGGCAAGTTTCCGCGCTTCCTATGGTTTTTTGAACATTTACGGTTTCCGGCTGCGCGATTTTTGCTCGCAGGGTAGGTAACTTCCCAATATATAAATAAATTGGTCTAACGAGAACGCCTTAAGGTACTATCAAAGCAAGTAAATATACATTTTCAAGTAAGTTCTAGAAAGAGTAAACATAGCCTGCACAGCATTCGATTTGTGCTTATGACAAATGTCCTTTATCGAAAAAGACGAAATGAGTAAGAATTGGTTAGCTTTTAAGGAGGAAAGACTGTAGTTAATAAAGGGGTAAATATGCGGGTCGGACAGGACTGGCCCGCATATGGTAGCTTATGAGGGGCTCGAAATGGACATCGTTAAGGCGAAATCCCTAGATCAGTTCAGACAGTGCGTCCCAAAGTGGCGAGACAAGAGGAGCCTAGCCGCGATCAGTCACAGTCCGTTCAGAGTCTAGCCAAGGAGCGGACATCAACAAGCGCGAAAATTCCCGATTGGGGTGAGAACTCGAAAACTCAGAAGCCGGAGTGGATTCCTGATGAGGGCCGGCAATTAGCGAAATGGAGGCTGCTTAGAGAGCTCACGTCAACCTGCTCCCGCTATAACTTTGGGAGGATTTTTCAGGAAGGATATCGCGCTCTGCGAAGAACACGACGCATGAACCGAAAATCGAAGTTTCTGATGAGAGATCCTTGGAAACGAAACCACACAGAGAGAAGGAAATGTGGGCGGATACGGCAACTTGACATCAGCGTCCTAAATTCAGATGACCCATTCTCAATGTCATAGAGAAAGTTGTCTTAGATGGACGAGGAAAGTAAAAGTTTAATCGAGTCAGTATTCAAATAAAGATGCAGCCTTCTCTTAACACTATGTAGATTATCTGGTGATCTAATATATATTGGAAGGTTATTCCAGAGGAAATTATATCTGGAAGCGAAGAAGGGAGGGCGCTTAGAGGTGGAGGAAGCGGGAGGAGGTATAATCAAGGATTATATGTGTGACCAACGGGGGTAAGAGCTGAAATCCGAGAAAGATTTGAACTATCACCAATGCAAAAGAGGAGTCAGAAGCCTGCTTCTAGCCAAAAGACCCATAGAAAATATAGGTAAGTTAGCATACATCTAGCTAAGTAGAAAATATTTGAATGTACCGTGCTTAACAGTTTTCTTATAAGACGTTTTTGAACATTTTCAATTTCTAAACGATTGGCCTCATTCAGGAAACCAATGAATGGACAACAATACTCGAGAATCGGAAATACAAACATTTGCTAAGGTCTTAATTGAATTTCAGGAGGATATAAATTGTGAGAAATAAAGTCACAAATCTGGGCAGATTTAGCCGTAATTCTGTCAGTGTGTGGGGAGAGATCTCGGTTATTGGAGCACTTTAAACCTGAGGCCTTGATGTTGGCACATTCAGTCATAGGAATTTCCTTGAAAAGCCACCGGTTGGGGTAACCTTTCAGGTCCAAAAGACGCTTAGCGACATGAAGATGGAGAGGATTGCATTAGCCATTTTGAGCTCCATGCTGAGAGAGGAAAGAAGTCAGCATGGATTCGCCCCAGGCAATGTTAAGTCGTAGATTTACTGACTGAACATACGCGTTTGATATCATCAGCATAAATAAAAGATTAAGAATGTTTAACAGCCAACTTATCTGACCGTCTGTTTTTTTTAATGTCCTGTAACATTTATTTCTGAGATCCCGTCTGGCCACCGTTTCCTATCATCAGACGCTGATTCTCATTCACACCGAGCTCCATAGACCCACTGTTTTCTTTCTCCTCGGTTGACTCAGCTGAGGAAACCGTGGTTTTTTCTGAATTTCGCATATCAACGATATCCTCGACTCAGGCAAATGACGGGGGGATTTTTCAACTTCACCTCCACTTTAGACCCTTAGTCTCCTTCTTCATTTCTAAGGATGTTCGAAGGGCCCGAAGCATGTCAACCAGGCTTCGTCTTCGTATTTGACATCCATCCAACTTATTAAACTCCTTGTCCGTTTTCCGGGAGGCGACTTCACAGTTAAATATACTGCGAGGGGTATTTATTCCATTGTTCATTCCATCCCGTGAACCGTACGCCGATGGTTAAGTGGCTACCTTGTTGGCCCCGCCACGGCAGTAGGGGACTTAATTCCGACTTGAGGCGGATTCCTTCGCATTTTCCTGAAGGCGTTTTAGCGGCTAGCACTATGAACTGAAAGAATATGGAGCGTGTTTAATGGTAGGAGTTGAACGAACAGAATACCTATTTGAGCGCCAGAGAGAAAAGAAGGACCAAGTTCAAGCAAAGTTCCGTCATTGGATTCCGACCTATTTGTTGCTCATGCCCCGAGGCAAAGCTGTTTCTTGCATGATTTTTTGGTCATACCAGAACGGTCAGACCGAAAAAGAGCGTCCGGCGATATAGGTCGGAACATATTCCAAACATGCTCGCACTGTCAACGCACGCACAATCTGCCATTAGCAGCGTCAGACTACCATTCATCCGTCGCAATTCAGTTATCCTCAATCCACCTGCCTCCCAATAGCATATCAACGTCACTCTACTGTCCACTGCGTGATAGCGCTTTCGGAGTCCTGCTCCGCTCTCGACAGTCATCACAACCGCAGCGCTAGCAGGGGCAAAGAAATAATCACCTACAGTGCCGAAAAAGTGCCAATATATCCAATCTGTTTTCGAAGGTACCATTCACGCGCTGAACTGATTGAAGGTCTGTACAATCATCGGAGAACGAGTGGCGAGCGACCACCAGAAGTCCCATCTAAAAACTGCCAGTCTTCTAGGCCAGAATAAGTGTTTCTGAACTCTCAGGTACAGCATTTTGCCTATATGTGTGCATGACGGTCAAAACTTCATCCCCCACTCAAACAAAAACCTCTGCGGTAAAGTTAGCCAAGGTCAAAAACGACAGCCGAAATGTCGCTTACCAATAGAGATAATTATCCATCCGACTTATAGGAATGTCCCTTTGCCTCTGACCACTAATCCGTTCTCGTACTTAGATGTGCTTCACGTAATAGACGTCCAGAGATTTGCATCGATGGTCAACCAGTTAACGAGTAGAATCAGTCAGTGCTACAATATGAGTCAAGAGTCATAACTATCGTATTCGCCAGTATCTTCGTCAAGTCTGCTCGCATTTGCTAAGTCGCAATTTCGACATTTTGCTTATTTTCGACTGTCTATATTTAAGGATTTAATCCGCCGGACCTATGAATATGCAAATGTTTCCGGGTTACCCCAGTCAACTGGAGAAAATGATTATTTTTGTCCACTTGTTCCTGCCTGTCAGAATCCAGCAAAAAGACTTAATTATTATAAACAAATGTGAAAGGCGCCAGACCGGGTCATTAAGCTAAGCAATTCAAGTCAAGGTCAACGACACGTACTTTTAGCTTGGACACTATGACACACGGAATTATCCACTCAACCGGGCTCAGTTTAAATGTTTGCCATTCTGTGGTCGACCGAGGTTCATAAGGGAAAAACAGCCGTCCTGGATCTTGTAGTCTATTATAAATGGTTCGGCATGAAGTAAGAAACCCCTTGTCCTGGCCATAACCAAAGACATGGCACAAGAGGTGGGGAGTATGTGCTCATCGCTGCCCTTCTTCCCAAACCGACTTCGGTGCAGATGAGGTTGACCAGATCTTCGGCCGCATCGTCTCACGACATGTGTCTTTCAGACTACGTTTGGACTGCATGGGTCCCTAACTGCTGTCGTACACACACTTAGTGCACGTTATGAAAAGATTGGAGCCACGCCAGTTTACAGCACGCAATATTATCTCCATTCAGGCTGACCCAGACGGGCTGCTAGGGGGCAAGAGAGAAAAGAGAGAATTAGCTCGATCCAAAGAAATTCATCCGCATGGCGAATCAGCCCATTCCTCACTATGATAAGGCTAACAAGTACAAATACCTCACGACGAGCAAAAAGTAGTCGTTTTGGGCGTTACCAGCTGAGGTGGTGACTCGGTTCTCCCTCGAAATCACGACGAGACTGCAATGGACTCGTCTTAATGTGGTCTTTATTTCGCCTCTTCTGTGACATCCGAACCCGTGTGAGGCGCCACCTCAAGTCATGTGAGCCACTGCGCCCAATCTAATCACCAGCCAGACTGGCTCGGGGAAATCAATGGTGGACGCGAAGGCGAAGAGATGGTAGGGTCGACCAAGTTCAGATCTAAGGTCTAGCTTTCCGACGTAAACAGCCAAATGCCCTCTAGAACTTTCCCGATGCAAGAGAGGCTGTTGGTTTGGAAGGTTGCCAAGCGACGGTCAGGCTACAGCGTCTCTTCCTTAATATAGCTTCTTTGGCTGACTCATATGTGTGGAATCCGAGTCTTCCACCATCTGAAGGAAGTCTGGTACTTGTGGGATTTGGCACCAGGTTGTCTGGAAAGTGCGTAAACCGAAAACAGCGAAACGACTGCCACCCACGCATGCGTCAGTGGTAGCAAGCAAATGCTTATTTCTGCTCAAAGACTCGGGATGTGCCGGTCGTCTTGACAGCAGATCAGGACGCCTTTCAGTCATGTTGAGCAGTGACTCATATTGCCTGACTAACTACGTGGGCAGAAGGAGCCGCGAGGCAATCGAGTTTAATGAAATTTGGATAGCCGCTTGCAGTTACAGGCACACTGCCAGCAGGATAAGAAATTAAAACAAGCCGGCTGAGAATATTAGCCAGGATCTCCGAAATCACCGACGACCTGATCATATTTATTTAGCAAGTTTTAATGCGGCCGATGTAAGTAATGCCATTAAATTCTAATCGCAAGCACATTTCGGCAGTAAATGTTGACAACTAAGAGTCAATTGTGTGCGGAAAAGTTCATTTTTTTACAGAGTGCAGAAGAGTCGTCGGACGTGGCAATATGGACCTCTCGGTACTATTGGTGGCCTCCTCTAACTCCAGTCCCATCCATAACGCTAACCCTAATTCTAACCATCTTAATCTTAAAACCGGCTCTAACCCTAACTGTAACCTCCCCTGGAATTTAGGGCAAGGTCACCTACAATAGGGAGGATTTCATATTCCCGCGCTCAACCAGAAGAATAAGTGCGTCCTTAAAGTACTGAAACAAGCGATATTTAAATATCCCCTAAATGAAAGTGTCGAGTTTGATCCGAGTTTTCGCTTCACTGCAAGTCGCCAAAATACCTGGTACTCATTATCTACAAATACTATTAAGCTTTTCTTCGTGCTCTTACGAGAAGACATACCTGGATGTCCCAACAGGTTGTGCTACCCCTGGTTGGCCTGTTCGCTTGACCAGTGCATAGTAATCCATTTGCATACTCAAACAAACGTCCAAAAAAGCACCTTAGATTGCGACTGTATTGTCAAGAAACCAAATACTGCTTTCTAATGATAATTTCGGAAAAAAGTGGCTGCCCACGGGCAAACTACTAAACAGTCCTCTGAAGGATAAATATCCGAATACATATCAGCGACTCGCACTTTAGATTAGATAGACTCCGGAAATTAGAATTCGCGTCACCGAAAGGATTTTTCCCTTGGATGGTTTCGATACACCAACTTTTCACATTTTAATCGATTACCTGCTGACGGCCGCCATGGGCTTTACGAAATTCGCTATTCCTTTTCACTGACTTGCAAGGTAGGCGCGATTCTGTTGAACAGTGTGAGCACGCCACTTACAATCAGAAGATGGACAGATGCATAGGGACTTCAAAAGTCAGTAAAAAAGACCAAACCGCATTAGTTGCCATTCTTACCATGATGATGATGTCTTAAAGACGGTCGTAACGGACAGTTTCACAGAACCCCTGGGACACTCTCTAAAGCTGAATAAACGGTAAAGCTCATTTATTTCACTCCTATATCGACCTCCTAAATCGGACCGCGCGGTCGATGCACTGGACTAACACGGACTGGATCGGAGCCTGGCAGGTGTTATCTGGAATGCCTACCCGTAATGAATGCCAACACTGTCGGTGTGACGGCAAACCAGTGTGCAGGCTCACGTCCCGCCGGGTGTGATCCGAGCCGTCTCCCGTTTGTTCTTGCGGTATAAGAACGTTATTAGTTTATGTCGTGGCTCAGAAGTATGATGGTACACTTGGGTGAGGGTTTTTGCCGTGCCAGCCACCTGTGCCCTCTCCCGACTTCGGTCTCCTTGACTTGGTCGTGACGCCTGACCCAGGTGGGAGAAGAGAGGGTGAGGTTGGCGCTGTGTAAGTACATTACCATCATGAACGGATTGACGCACACGTCACTGTCCCTGCTGCGGAGAACACGATGGACGTCGTCGGCAACGACGGTCGAACTGTTTAAGTCTAGATTGCCTAAGTGCCTTTTCCTCAATTTGATGTAAAAATTAATTCGGTAAGGGACTTTAGTATCGGAGAACCCATTCGCGTTCCCCTTACTTTCTGGCGCTCATGCCTGTCGAAACCCCAGTATTTCCAAGGTAGGGGCTAAGAATCTCCATCACATGGTGGGCTGGGTTATCAACCGACACGTTCGTTAAGGGCGCGTGAATGGATTCAGGGGCCAATTTATAAGTGATGGGGCGAAGCTTTTGATTCATTAATATATTGGAAAGACTGATGAAGAGGGGGCGTCTCCCAAAGTAATGGCCTGTTCGACAGGATCTGACCACATCTCGAAGTTCAACTGAGCCAAAATGCTTGAGATGGGTAACAATTGCGTTAGCCGCGAGCTGCCTAAACCGTCCTTCTCCAGCCTCCACATTCGGTGCTTTGGCTGAACGGAGTAATAGGTCGTAAGTTGGCCCCCAGTAACGGCATCAGTGATTCAGTTCCCCATGTAATTTTCACGCTAATCACCAACGCCCGCGATGCAATATCCCCGACCCACCAATCATCGTACTGAGTGCGACAATCTGCGATGAACGCGGGAGCTGGAAACGGTGATATTTATGTTGTACATGTCCGCCACGATGACTGCCCTGTAGATGCGCCGGACCAATAAGGGGGGGGGGGGTCAGATGGATTCACGGCAGACGTTAGTCGGGCTGCGCAGAGTCCGCGTGAGCCCACAACTACTCCCGCACATGAGACGTGGCATGTCTGCACAGAGGCTTCAGGCCGTGTCAGTCACTGCGTCCAAACTCAACACTAGCTGGCTGATGGGCTCGGACAATCAACCGATGCACGGGAGGGGGGACCGAGGCCGACATGGGAGAATCCGTCGCTGTGGCACATCAACGAATCCCTCGCTGTAGTAAATTCCTTAATCTACCGCTGCACGCTAAAAGTCGTGGCTCGGAAGGTTGCCAGGTGACGGGACAACTCGGTTCTTCTCAGGGAAGCGAGTCCGGCTCAATGCCTCCCTACTCTACTCTCACCCATATGAGGTCCGAGCCGTCTCATGAGCCTGGCAAGTGCTGTGGGGAGCGGGTCGCGTGGCACGCGTGGACGGATTGTCTAACTTTATCAGCTACTGAACCCGTGTTCACCCCGGTAGTCTTGGCATGGTATTTGCATGGAACATGTCGGATAACGGAACAAAGTGTGACATAAATACATCAAGGGCCTGTTTCACTATAAACAAATTCCTGTGCGAGTCACCGATGCAGGGCCCACTCCGTGGGACACAGCGTTGATATTGTCGCTCGCGAGGGCCGAACTATCCTCGGTTGCATAGAAACTGCATTCTGAAAACTATAAAACCTTGAGCGCCTACCACCTTTATCGGTCGTTATCCCTAATAATAGGTTTGCGTGATCTCAATGAGTCAGCGGGATAAAACCCTTACTCCAGCGATCAGTCTCCGTTTTCCCAAAGACCTAACTTGAAATTATGTATAAGCATTCTAGACTCTTCCAAAAACAACTGAGCGTGTGCTGGTTTGTTTTCTTTACATAAATTCAAAACGGCAGAACAGGCCATGTTGAATCGTCCACTGGATGAAGGAACAGAATATTTATGGCAATACTGTCCCGACTGCCAGCGCGCAGTGTGAGGCCCAAGACCAGCAGAAAAGGGAGCAAGGTCTAGAAGTTTAAAGAGGACATTCAGCATTTAAAGGCTCAGCGGGACTCCTGGGACAAAAATTGCAAAGAGGGCGTATCGCCATCCGCATCGCGGAGGTTCTTGTCTGCGCCGCGATCAAGAAGTAGCCGGGTGACCTGCTCGTGTTCGCAACAGCTAGCTAAAAGTGAATAAGAGCGCACTCAATAACAATTTGTACAGGGGGAGATCGAATATTCTAGTAGCAACACTCCCCCTGCGCAGAGAAAGCCAGAGTTAAGGGGGTTGCCAAAAGGGGGAAAATCAGAGTTAACGTGCATAATTGCTTATCCGTGCGCTTAAGCGTTAAGATCGAGAAGCTTAGCATTGCTAACGCAACTGCGGAACGAAACCAAGGCCCCAGTAGCGTACATTATGGCAGCAGTCGTAGTAATTGCAGTAGTAGTGGTAGTAGTAGCAGCAGCAGCAGCAGTAGCAGCAGCAGCCGCAGTAGTAGTAGTAGTAGTAGTAGAAGAAGAAGAAGAAGAAGAAGAAGAAGAAGAAGAAGAAGAAGAAGAAGAATAAATCAGGAGAGGAGGAGACAAGGACAACGCGCCGTTCTAAACCTTAACGGGACAGTTGTAACAGAAACACACTGATTGCAGACATGGAGGATTTGCGGTCATCCAAAAATTAAATAAGGAGATACTAATTGCCAGTAAATCCCGCCAGAGCAATAAAGTCATGTTGCGGGCAGCCATCATGACCGGTATGGTGTCATTGTTCAAGACCTCGCTGCCTCAAGGTCATTCACCCCTTGCAGTGAGCCGTCCCAGACGAGCTGACCTGAAGCCACTCGACCGAGCTCAGCTTGGACACAATTGCATCCACAGAGCGTCGCGGCTACCCATGCGCCACCTGAAGGCGCCACCCCCTGCAACCGGCTAGACAAGCCACTTGGACACCACCCCTCGGCAAATGCAACACACACCGACTGGACACCACTTGAGCTTGGCCCACGAGCCTACAAAAGGCATGACTGGACGCAGTCAACACCAGCCCTGGCTTCGCCAGTGGCCACTGCTGCCTCAGAGGACAACTCGGGGTTCTGTATACATTAAACCCCACATTCTGGTTCCTTCTGTCTTCTCCCTACATCTCGGGATCTGACCCGACGATGGTAGCGCACAGACAGGGACACACTCACACCGCTTAACCACCACAGTCATTTCGTAGGTCAAAATTATGTCATTTACATCCAAAACAGACAATTGGCTGGCAAGTAGACATACGCAATGATGCAGCGCGCAAGTAAAGACAGTTGGTGGGTAAACGTAAGTCGTGTTATTTGAAAGTGTCCTTTGAATTCTTGTCAGATGTTGGTAGGAATGCCGAATTACAGAAATCTCAGCACTTTTAGAAGTCTGCATCTGGTAAGGAGATATTTGTAGTATCTTCCCCGACCTAAATCCACGTAAGCAGTCCTTTTCTGGCTGGAAGCATGTTTGGTGATCACGTCCAGCACTCTGTAAGTACATTTTGCTGTCGACTGGACTATGACTGAGAGCTCGTTCCTCGCAGGTGACGAGTAACAGCACTTCTCGGAGAGGGCGCAATACTGACTTGCACGTAAATTTCCACACCCACCACGTCTCAGATGGTAGGACAAAGTCAATACGAGGAGTCGTGGGTGCAGTGGCTAATGAGGCCAAGATTATGTCTACGCGGGCCACACACTCGTTCATCCCTATACGTAGGTGAACCAAAATTAAAATTGAGTCCTGCATTTCTCGGGAAAGAGAGGTGTCATGAAGTCCATATTCCGGAGGATGCATTACAGTTGGACCACCAGCCCGGAGGATTGAGCTACCCCGTCAGTCGGTGATCATCCGAACCACGACTTTGGCAGTTTGTGGTGGTTTAAGATGTGTTGGATTGTTTGTAAGGAAATGCTCAGCACCGGATCAATCACACTTTCTCTCCCTTCCCGCATACCACTGGCAAGTCCCAATCAAACCAACACGAAATCAGGTTCCGTAGCTGACGCTCTCTGACCACGCGTACCCTCGATGTGCCGGTCCCTACAAACATGAGAACCAGGCATCACCTAACTCAGTTCAGTGAAGCCCGCATTGGGAGGGAGCCATTGGAGCTTTAACTCGGTTCGATTATGGGGAAAAATACTGCGCAGCATCGACCTTACACTCTGCGTCCACTACCACTGTTCCAGAGGCAAGACTGAGTTCAGCTGACTGGATCTGACAGAAGGCGTAGTGAGTGATTCATAGAAGCAGGGACCTATGAACTATCAACGTCCCTTTCTATTCTCATGTTTATCATCTTTTCGTGTCAGGAGTGAGCCGGAGGACTTGAACTGAGCTTGGAAACTGCAGTCAGACCAGCATTTTGCACGCGCACTTCCCCAAGCATGCCGCATACGTGCCGGTTGCTTCCCACCAAAACCACACGTCACACGCTTAAACAGCCATATCCGTGAGAATGTGTAAATAAGTCATAGTAAGGTGTCATCATAGTGTAACTATCGGTCTCGAAGACAAGCATATCCGGCCGGTGAGCAACCCTCCAGGTTTACCCTGCTAAGTATACATTGAGCGCACTCATGAGAGGGCTGTGTATGGCTTAGGCTAGGTCAGATGCTCGGTAGGACGCCAGTTGGCCACGCTGACGAAACCCCCCCAATCGCATTAACTTATAACGGTCTAGAGGATTTAGTGCCGCCGGTGAAGGAGGTCGCTCCATCTGTCGGTTTATTCATCAATGCTGCAGAGATTGGGGTTCTATCGAACCACGTCTTTGACCGAAAGAAGGCAACGCAAGTGACTAATTTGTATGATCCAGGCGATGCAGACGACTTCACACACCTCAGGCGAAAGTTGCTATTAAATAGGCTGACAAAGGGCGACATCGTCACCCGAATGGATGCTGACCGCAGAGTTTTCGCAAGCTCTCGAAAATGTCGTTGATTCGACACGATATCCTAATCTCCATAAATATCCACGTTCTTATAGTAAGTCCACCTGCATGGTCGTGAATTCTGGGCGCTGCAAGTTGAAGAGAGAGAGAGAGCTCGGAGGCATTTGACCAGCCTCGAGCGAGGTGCACCTACTTCCACCGAAGTAAACAGTCCAGACTCGTCGCGGCACCATGTAGATATCTCAGACCATCACAGAAAGACGACTGGGAGGAAGGTGATCTGGAAATGAGTTTAGTGCTGCTACCCTCAATTAGAAGCCATGGTCTAGCCGGAAACAGTGGGTGGAGATCAGCTTAAAGCCCGGCTCGATGCAGCCCGTCGAAATATGACGGTGGTTCTTGAACCTACGGTGAGTGATGGACACGGTTAGGGAAGAAAGCAGTGAATTAAGTGATCCAGGGCGACTACCGTTCGCTGTTGCGCGAGGGGAGGCGCTAGGTAAAACATCATTGAGATTGGCTCAGTCGGGCATGATCATAGCCGTGGCGAATACAAGCATGGATATCCGGATAACTTGTAAGACGCATAATTAGTCTGAATGAGCATCGATCGGTTTACAGAGAAAAAAAAGATGCATAAGAGTGGTCCGACTGGTTTTTACCGTTCGCATTTGCTTTAGTGACTGAAGCTGAGAGTGGGCTCAGTGCCTGAACACACGCCACCGTATACTACTTATTTGGTCCATAAAGATACCAGTAGGATCCCCGGTGAGTTAAAAACTGTCCACCATAGGCCCTGTCCTAGGTCTCAGGTCCCCGTGTCGCCTATTTTAAAAGTAAAACATGTAAATCCTTGACATAAAGATTTGCAAAAATCTTATGAAGCATCGAGGTAGGCGCTGGTACGGCGGCAAAGGTGTGAAAATCAATGGATGCATCACATTACCGAAGTGCAGAGGAGATTGCCCATCGGAGGTGATTGCGTTGACATTCGCACCATGACTCAACAACGTCAAGACGATTTCATAGAAACCTCGATCACATGCCCAGTGTAAGGCAGTCATGCCCTGAAGCGCAAAGTATTGAACCGGTTAAAACGCAAATTAAGACGAGGGGTCCTGAAAAGGCCACATTTCTAAACTTGCATATAGACAAACGAAAGATGGAAAATGTTGGGAGAGAGGAGGTGGACAGAAAAGTAACTTATGCACTGTCGTTGGGGCTACGGAGGCCGGGCTCTCGCTGGTTTCATTGGTCAGAAAGAAACGCGGTCTTATAACCTCAAACTGTTGCGTAATATCTCTGTCCAGAATCCCCAAAGACCATACGCATGCTAGGGCCAACATTTCGTTTGATTGGGCCGGTGGCACAGTCCGAATTCTGGATAGAAAACCCGCCGGCCTATTGGCCGCAACTTCAGTCAACCGGTGTGGTACAGGCTGCGTCCGCCTGAACGGCGCGCCAATCGGTCAGTCGTAAGAGTTCGTGAGCGTGCGTTGCAAACGCCGAGCTC
>CACRXP010000181.1:769220-872283 GCA_902702965.1 Spirometra erinaceieuropaei | reverse complement strand
GGGGGGGGGGGAGCGACGACCGGTGCCAGTCAAAAATGTCTTCTCGGCTTATTGGTTATAGGCAAGGGGAATACACCTGATCGAGCAGTCCACGCCACTCTCTCGAACAAAATTAAAATATCAAAAAACCTAGCAACACTTGGAAGAGTCACCTCACTGGACTAAATTAAAAGTTAACAGCCAAATGATAGTCATCGCCAGCTTGTGGGACGACAGACATCCGGAAATCTACGATCACACGCTGATGGTTATCCATCGTCACTGAACGAGGAATGGGCCTCACAAGAAATCAGGGATAAAAACCAAGTCAGGCGATCTAGCTGAAGGACTGGGTTCATGTGAACCCTGAAAAAACGGATGGTTCGGTGCCTGGATGGACAAGTAAACGCGATATAAATTCAAAGGAGTACACAGCAATAAGGACATCATTGATACTGTCGGGAGTGAACAGTGAGAATCAAGTTCTCCCAAATGGCTCAGGAGTTTCGGTACAGATGACATCTACGATAATGACAAGGCAGGACTGCCTTATTGTGCTACTCCGGATGGTTCTCTGGGGCTGCAAAGGTATTTTTCTGTCGGGTTCGAATAAGGCAATGGGTCGCGGACGTATCTCATGTCGCCCAAACATGCTCAGAATTAGCAAACGGAAGCCACTGGTCATTATCCATGCGCTAAGCTTCCGCGCTTTAAGGGGCTTAGAACTGACCGTTTGGCCGTTCTATCTTATGCCAACTCGAACGCGTTGATGGGCACAGATGTTTTTAAGTGGTTAGTATTGTGAGATTCGAGACTAGAATGGAAGTCATGTTCGAGGAAAGCAATAGACTGCGCACACGTCCCCTGCCGCTCAAAGATGTCAGGAAGTTAATGATTGTTAGCACATGCGCTAGGCCTCAAGGAGCCTCGACTTGGCAGGTTGCTTGTTCTGTCAACACGAACGCGCGGGTGACAGCGGATGTTTTCAAAAACTGGCCATTATAGTGGGGATTCAGAACTGCAAGGACAGGCAGGATAAATTCTGCCGCGTTTGATGAGGTTGCGGCATGCCTGCGTTTGGACTGGTCGAAAAACACCCGACTGGAATTTCTTTCATTCAATTCAGTAAAGCCGAGCGACATGAGAATTAGGAAAACTCTGAAGACAGTGCATCACAGAAGATTATTTAAATAAAAACTTGAAACGACCGAAAAAACCTGCTGACGTCCTGTCCAACGGCCAGAGAAGTTAGTGCAAGCGTTCCCATTCTATAAAGGGCGTGTTTTGACGCCGGTTTATGGTGAGGAGTGAATAGTAAAACAGATCATAACTGTCGCGGTCGTTGATATTTAAGGAAGTCAGGCTTGGTGGCCGCAGATATGATCGGTACGGGCGAACAACTATTTATCAAAAAACGGACAGTTTCCGTGCTCTGGTCTGAGTTCTCAATGTCACAACGAGAATGACAATTGTGAGGATGGGACCCTCAAATGAATTGTATCAACGTACTCAAGACAGTCGGCAGATTAGTAAAGTCAAAGGATGAAGGTGAATTTTAGTTATTTTTAGGAATCTCAGGCTTAGTCAGGTGTAAACCCTTCGACCCACGTGGCCGATCGGCCAGAATTCCCTGCACCCGCGACCAACAGAAAACACATTGTTGCGAACGCGTCGTGTGCACTGATCTATCCTGATCGCAGGACGCAGGCAGGCATTTCGGCCTTTGAAGCATTTTTCCCGGGTATGAATTGAAAACAAGCATGTACAGCAGAATTTATTGGGGCCAATAAATTTCCTGACGGCTTTTCCACTGCAACCCGTCCCTGCATAACATAGGTAACGAATGAAAGCGCACAGCAGTATGAATTTGTACAGAATGGCAGTGCATAAGAGCAAGGTCAAGGTTCAAGGTAATGAATAATCAGATAAGACGTCCACATAAGCATCATATAGGAAAGACTGAGACGAAATGTTAACAACAAATCACAGTCAGGGGAAACTAGAGGTGTGAGATTACCAGGGCAATTGCAGATTGATCACATGATCATACGGAGGGAGAAACCAGACCTGTGCAAGCAGTTAGATCATGTGATCAATCTGCAATTGCCCTGGTAATCTCACACTTCTAGTTTCCCCTGACTGTGATTTGTTGTTAACATTTCGTCTCAGTCTTTCCTATATGATGCTTATGTGGACGTCTTATCTGATTATTCATTACCTTGAATCTTGACCTTGCTCTTATGCACTGCCATTCTGTACAAATTCATACTGCTGTGCGCTTTCATTCGTTACCTATGTTATGCAGGGACGGGCTGCAGTTGAAAAGCCGTCACGAAATTTATTGTCCCCAATAAATTCTGCTGTACAAGCTTGTTTTCATTTCGGCTTTTCTTGGAACTGCGAACCTACAACTCACGTGGGCGGCTGCGTGGTGACTAGCAATCGGTAATCGAAATGACAATTTATGGTTTATCTGCCGTCATCAGCCAACGACACCCCGATGGCAGGTTACACGCCTAAGCCTGGACTCGAATCAGTTGATCATCCACCAACATCCTTACCATCGCACTATGGCCTCATGCCATCGACTGGGATCTGGGATTTTTAGTTTCATGGCAGTAGTGGTATCCATCGATCTACTTCGATTGGGGGATGAAATAT
The DNA here is from genome assembly GCA_902702965.1 of Spirometra erinaceieuropaei. Taxonomy (NCBI): domain Eukaryota; kingdom Metazoa; phylum Platyhelminthes; class Cestoda; order Diphyllobothriidea; family Diphyllobothriidae; genus Spirometra; species Spirometra erinaceieuropaei. Next base: position 869,643 of record CACRXP010000181.1, on the reverse strand, counting down.
GTGCGATTCAGTTTTGCCTTCAGCCAAGTGTCCTAACAGGCGGTACCATAACGACGAGCGATTAGTAATTTAGAAAGTTGCCAACAAAGCAAGGAGGCCGCCGTCATTAGTCGGCCGCACGTGAATACATCGGTTCCGCTCAATTCACGCATTGGCAAACCGATTAGTGCTTAATCCTCTTGTACGCCCACGCAGAAAAAATGTCCATCACATTTGTGGAAGGAAGTTCTCATACACGCTAGCCGATCTCTGGGTTTTCATGTCCGGCGCACTCTATGTGAACCGGTTTGCACTCTATGATTGACCCTAAGGGACCGCACTTGTGTTTTGACCTCTGATTATCACAGATACGACCAAGTGAATTGTTTAGTGCTTGAAGCTCGCCTAAGATGACAAACAGCATCCCGGCTCGAGCCGAAACAACAGATAATGGAGAGCAAGTATCCTGCGATGACTTGCATGCAGGCCTTCGGATAATTGACACTGGTTCGCCCTAACAACAGGATCCTGTAAGTGTGCAAACATGGAGTAAGTTGCGATTAGCTGTTTAGGCCTGCGGACTAGGCAAGCCTGTCGCTCGTGGCGTAGACATCCCTCAGACACGACTTGTGATTTGGATCAAAGAGACGGGTCAGAAGAGGCGTCTTCCCACCCCCCCCCTCCCCCCAGAGTTCACTAGCCCCAGTCCTATACCTTTTCAAAAAGCCTGAGATCTTGGGATTTGCGATTGTACGCCAGCTTCCGTCTAGAATACTTGGAAGTGGAGTGCTGGACGAGTCAGGACATCGTCTTCTTGAAAGTTGCTCGTAGTTAGCAGCAACATTTTCTTCTTAAGTATTCCCCTATGCTATCCGGTGTCTACGTCTGCGACGGTCGAACTATAAATGGTCCGAACTACTTTCCATAATTGAATTTACTCGCATTCTTCTATATGCACCTTGCAAGTAATATCTACATAATTTCTTCCACTGGTGAGGCTTCCTTTACCAACTTTTATCGTGGCTTCCGTAGCTCAACAACTCAACCTACTGAGAAGAATTGCATTCGATCTCTGGAGCAAGACTCAACGTCCTTAGCCGTTCCGATCCTAATTCGAACTCCTAATCAGTGGCATAGGGGAGGCACAGGGTCTGAGGTATTTACTGGATGGCGTAACTACACCGCCGCATATCTCTCGACGAGCTGGTCACGGATGGCCAAGCATCCATCGCGGGTGTTCGTAATTGGCGCGCTAGTTGTTTGATTGGCAATGCCCAAGCCTCTAATTGCAGCGTCTTCATCCCAGTCGTGGTAGTTGACGTAATAAACCGCTGACAAATCCGCTCCTCATCACGTCTCGAGACAGTGTGCGTTTGTGCGCCTACCGTGTGAGTTATCAGTCTTAAGACTCATGCTGCAGCAGTCAAGTAGGCATAATCCCGGTTGCTCCCTGGAACTCGCGTGCGTCGGCAGCACCAGGTACTTCTTGCCCCTGTAAGTTTTGTTGAAGAAGGGGGGATCCTAGAATGGTCACTTCTTGCATTATTTGCCGTCTCAACTAACGACGCCCCCCCCCCTTACTCCCACCCAGTTACACTCTAGAGTTGATCATCCAGCAACACCCTCACCACTGCGCTAACGGGCTCACCCAACGTCGACTGAGATCAAGAATATTCAGTTGCATAATACCGACACCGTCTTTCCTGCCAGTGTCTAGAGCAGGAAGTTTTTGTAAAGGCTATGCCGTTGCCAAGACCACCGAGGTCACGATAAACGGCGTTTTGGATGCTATCGACCGTGATAACCCGGCTTTCAGGCTAGATCCTGGTCAATTCAAGCAAATCCAGAGTTGCTCATGTGAGACAGTTCGATAAAAAAAGATCGAAGATCGCTAGTGAGGCCTTATGAGCCCATCGATCAAATGAGACGGGCGGGCTGTTTTTACGACTGCTAGTTCAATCAGCGAGGCTTCGCTAATGATGAAAATGAGTCCGGATAGGCAGTGGCGTACGGGGGAGGGGGCAATTCGGTCATGCTATTTCAACTGCGCGGCTGGCATCATTAAAGCAAACTGAGTGACGCCACAGGAAATTTAAAAACTCACACAGTGGAAGTACTCCTGCAAAGTGCACACAGACATCCTGATGATCGCATGCCAGATACATTATTTTTTCTACACTGACTGCTGACATTGACCCTTGATAGCTTCATTCGCCCAAGTTCTGATCAGGGGTTTGTAAATGGACGCAAGTCCAAAGGCAAAAAAGGATTTAACACAGAAGCGCTTAATCAGACATTTCCGACGAACGGGACGACAGTCAGTCCTAGTGCGATGACGGTAAGTGCAAAGGTTTTTAACGAGGGCTGGCCTTAAAATAAGGAAAGCGAATGGTCGCCTTCTTCGCCCCATCGACTAACCGGTCTTCTTTTGGGACGCAAAAATACCATAAATTACTTGCAGCAATGTTCCAGATCCCCCACGCGGAGCACATGCAACCCGACTTACCTCGGAATCGACCTCTCTGACAGAGTCCGGGTGAAGTTTCAGAAATTCGTTGACAGGTTCCAACTCGCCGTCCTTGACGAGTTCGATGAGGGGAACAAGCTGGCCTCCATCCGTCTTTGTAACTCCCTCCTCACTGAAAACGGGCCTACTGACACGCGGGCCGAAGTGAACTTGCGGCTAAAGTTTCCGGCCAAGTGTAAAACGGTGCTTTACTTTTCAGTAATATAACTGAATAAAAAAACCAGCATTAGGCTATTTTCCCTCCTGGGAAAAAATGGTAAAAGAAAGAGGTTAGTGTCGGTTTCGTGAGTTCCATGAGCTCTCGTAAATCACATCGGTCAAATTATCCCAACGTGCAGGTCAGTTGTGCGATCAATTTTGTCACAAAAGCAATCGAACCAGTTTGGCCCAGGCAGGGGTTGGATACGGAAGCCCCCTACTCAGTCTCAAACCGCTAACATGCGGAGTCACGGCAAAAGCCACATATAGAGGCTCTGCGGGGAAGAACTTTAAAGGCAGACTGGACGCCGATGTAACTGGGCAGGCAGGAAGCGTCGAAAGACAAGGCCTGCACGGTGGCCTAGCTGCTGTATACCCATCGCGTTTACAGGCGGCGGCAAGTGGAACGACCTACTGCGAGAGTTAGCTGCAAAGTAAGCGGATCCTCGGGTCTGACGAAGAAGCGGTAGTGCAGAGTGCAGCGGTACCATCTTGAGGCGCGACTGGATACCGATCCGACAATAAATAGGCTACCTATAAAGAAGTAACAGGCCAAAGAGGCTTCAGGACACGACCAGTGCTACCTGCCATCAAATGAGACCGTTCTTGCCGCCGGCATCTTACGGACTGTGGTGCAACCAATACACCGACTGGAACCGGAGACCTCGCCTGCCGCATCCTCACAATATCCCGTGAACATTTAGGACTCGTGCCGCAGCTGAGTCAGCACTGGCGCCGGCCGGATTAACATAAAAAATGTTGAATTGATTCCTTCCTTGCGCCTAACTGAAAAGCGACAATTAGCTCAACAGCCGAGAGAAATCACACCCGAGCAGGGAGAAATACCCATAAAGACAAGGTCTTTGCGAGTGAAGCACTCCGGTATGATTTACATCTCAGAGTAAACTAGTTCAGCACTCTGAGGTAGGTATCTCGAACAAGCGCCCCGCTACCAAGTCACAAAACGGCCCACCCAACAGTATCAGGGGGTGGCGGCAGACCCTGCTCCTAACCATCAAACGACCAGTACGCTTCGATACGAGGAATAGCACAGGTCAGCACGAATCAGTCGGAGTTGCTAAAGAAAGCCAAAGTCATTAACAAGGTGTGTGTTCGCCTTTTCACAATAGCGTCGGCCAAGTCAAACGCAGAATCGGCCGGTTCCATCCCGAAAAACTACAAGTTGAGGAGTGTTACCAACGAGGATTGCAAATCGTTCGCCACTGTGAGATCATAACCCCAGGACGAAACGGGACTGGAGTATTTTGCTCAGCAATCTGACAAGATGGGTGAACTTCACTCGCATGCTGCCCCGAAAAATTATCTTACATTGCGACAGAATGAAACTTCGTAGATGTTTTGGCAGATTGTGAATAATTCATATTGACCCAACTGTGAAAAACTCGGCGCCTCGGTGGGACTAGAACCCACGCACTAAGGGGAAGGCTTTAGTACGACCAACGCTCTAACCACTTGATATACGACGCCCCGCGGGGCGACGCGAGTTTAATCACATTTTAGGCCGAGAATGAAATTTATTGTGACGGCACCTGAAAGGATTGCTAGGCCGTTCATCGACAGAATGGGTTACCAAGGTGGATTATGTGAAACAGAAACATACATGAAGCCAGGAAACGCTTGCCCCTAGAGGAACTCCAAAAGTAGACTCCCTTCATTTCGAGCTTTGATGTTGTTGTTGCTGAGACGCATGCCAGCCGAGGAAGCTAAGCAACATTCCTTGCCCTCACTGACAGAGTGATAACGGTCATGAGCCAGGGCCATTATTTCGACGATAAATAGGCTGACTTTTTACCAATTTGGACGGAAATCCGGTAACCCCACGCTCTGGGTGACTGGGTTGCTATCCAAGTGACATCCGGACGCTTGGACAATTATGACGCTAATCTACGGCCAATCATGCAAGAATTGCAGGTAATTGTCGACTTGAGAGGATGGTATACCAAACCAGGGCTTCCACCTCAGTATCATCAGCAAGAACGCCTGGTAGTGAGAGGTGAGACGTTATTGGCAGTATTTAACTAAAAGTCCGGGCCACTGACTTCAAATGCATGCGAGATTTTCAGTCATCTACAGAATGGTCGGACTCAAGCCAGGGCTATTAAGGGACTGAGTAAGAAAGGTATGTTTGTCTTAAATAGGGAGCTTTTGCCAAGTTCGCGGACATCTAAGACACCAGTGTGAGACAGGGAAGTTGAGATTGGCTGATCTCTGGAACAACGGGGTAAGTTCCCTGAACTTTCCGACCGGTGTGGGAATTTATCACTGGCAGGTACCTCTACTTGGCCTGCCATGGATGCGGGAAATCGGGCGAAAGACGGAAAAATAAAGTATGGAGGCAGTTGTTACTGTTGCTGTTGTTGTTGTTGTTGTCGGCGCTACCGACCTTCGACATGTCCAGTCAGTCACACGCTCCCTGGGTTGTCTAAAAATTAGGTGTAATAGCAGCTCACCGAATGGCGTGTGGGGGCGTCGTAATTAGGTGGTTTTTTGAAATTCCCATATTTGAGGGCGGAAGCTTTCACGCAACACTCTGACAAGCCAGTTCAAGTTCCCTAATTGTGCTGAAAGACAGAGAAAGCTCTATCTGACGGCTGGCAAGATTTGTCGTTTACCGAATCTGATGCAGTTGTGGACAGAGAAACTACGTCGGAGAAACTGAGATACTACTCCGGGCACGAATGGCGGAGCACGCGGGAGCAGTGAAGAGGGAAGGCGCTAGCTCTCAGTTGGCGAGTCATTCGACGGGACCCGGCCATAATCTAAAGTTTCAAGAGGCCAACATTTGCGCAGTAGGTGACAAACGCGTGAGCCGCGAGCTGCTCGTGTCATGGTTTTCAGGTCGCAATCCATCAACAAGCATAATGACCTCCGGTTACCATATTCGGTGCTAAGACCTTGTCTGGGCAGGGGAATAAGTCACATGGACTGTGAACGAGCAAAAACCCCAGTGACAGGGGAAAAATTTCCAAGTACTCGTCACACCAATGAAATCGCGGCCACTAACGACTTCAACGCGGACTGACAAGCCATAATCGCATCAGTTACGACCCCAGCGGTGACCGCGAAAACTGCTAATTATAGCGCGCATATGGTCCTACGGCAGCTACGTACTATGAATACTGCACTCCTTGTGCCTCCAATATCCTTACCTGTGACTGTCTGACGATGGGTCCGAGTGAGAATCCGAAACATCAGGCCAATAAGATTCTTGTTCCAGTGACCGGCATCTTCTTTTTCTGATTCGCCATGCCATAATACAGCCCCAAAATGTGACCTTTGCAGGCGCAACCGATGTGCTAACGGATCGGTATCCAGTCACACCCCAAGGTGCATGGTGCACGACAGCATCTTCGTCAGACCCGAGAGCCTGCTTATTTCGTTGCGGGCCCTCGCTTAAGGCCATCGCACTACCTGCCGCCTGTGGATGCGCTGCGTGGTCAGCAGTTAGGCCAACATACAGCCCCTTCTCCCGAGTTTCCCGTCGAAAGGGAAACTTAAAGCCAGCTAAATGTCTCACGATACTGGAGTCCGGACTAGCGAAAAGTGACGTGTCCGATGAAAGCAATCAGACCAGCCGACAAAAACGCATATTCTCGTTGATAAAACCATAGACGAAATCGAGATCAATGGGAAAAAGACTGAGTGAATGGAGCCATCTCAGTAATAATCGTAAAAAAGGAAACAACGAGCGTGAAGTGAGTTTAGAAGGTTCGGGCAGAATTTTTCATGAACAATTGGTGATCCAACGAATCTAGGTCCTCGTTTCGAGCTAACCCAACGTTCAGCAAGTCAACATATCCTCCCAAATCGTTACGCCAGAGCCTGAAAGGTGACCCAAGTGCGTCGTGGCCCGTTTGTCATGGATACGGACTACGCCGATGGCGTTGAAATATCGGCAAGCTCCTTCGTAGAAACGCGATGTCCCAGATAGGTCTTAAGGCAGTTGAAATGGGTTTGAAAGCAAATTCCTCAAGACGAAGATAATCACCTCAAGTTATAAGGGGGAAATTATCTGTGAGATCATGGCGGACGGCTGAGCTACGTTGTAGCGAACGTTCTACAAACGGGCAAAAGATGAAACTGACTATCGGATCAGAACTGCACGCACGATCTTCGCCGGACTTTCTCGAAGCGTCTGAAATCGGTGCTAGGTCAGCCTGAAGCTCAAACTGCGAGCATGTAAAGCTTCCGCCAAGGCAATCATCCTGCACAGAGATGAGATATATTCTCTGCTCTCAAAGGACAGCAACGGTATGGAAGTATTAAGTAGATGCTGTTTGCTCTCCACTAACCAAATTAGTGCTTTTGAATACGTCTCAAAGGGATGACTATGTAGTAGGTCAGGGACATAACCCCTTACCTGCGTCCACCTTACTCATCGACTGAGAAGGCTCGGTCATGCATCGTACCGACCTGAAGGTGAAGTTGTCAGAGATGTCAACTGGCATGAACGTGAACCTAAGCATGGAGGGACAGTCTACAGTTATTGGACCCCATCGCTTACTCGACTCCGGAAGCACATAAGTCCATCTGCATGATGACTGGATTCAAAACGACACCAACACAAAGTAGCGATGGGGAAGAGTGCTTAACTACATCGAGTTACTGCCCATAACCTGGAGACGGCTCTCGGTCCGGCAACAAGACAAGCCGAGAGATAAACGAGGATAGGGGTACTAAACGGCGTTCGGTATTCCGGTACACTGACCGGCCTGTCAACTTGGGCGATCCGAATGCATTTCTATACAAGCCCACTATATGAGTAGAACAACTGTGACTAACTGAGCAAAAGGGACTACGAATGCTAACAATTTGTCTTTTTTATCCTCTCGGTGATTTTCCTCTACACCAGTCAGAAAGCCCGCCCAATCTAAGTGTCAGGTGGTCGAGCTTCCCCTATCTCAGCAGTTGCCAAGAAATTTTTCATTCGCCTCTGTTACTGACAACGAATTTAGCAGGCCTCCAACGCGATTAGAAATTGACTTTTTCCTCTCCCGCCCTCTCTCCCCCCCCCCCTCCTCCTCAATCCTTTTAAATTTCTAGGCAGCTCAAAAGATCCAGAAATAGAACCCGACCACGCCAACACGACCGAGATCTTCGATAAAACAAGCTTTAACGTTTGGTACTGGGAGGCAACAAACAAGCGACCGCCGCCGATGCTGATTTGGGCTATAGATAGCTGAAGAGGCAAGTGGAGAGTCGATGCAGTTGCAGCCTCAGTTGTCCCGAGATTGTCGATCTCCGTCTGGGCTACGACTGCCGTATCTGGGTTTGGACGCACGGTGATGCTAACTGGAACATAGGCAAAATTTCAGCGAATTGTGTGGCAGAGGAGCCTATCGCGGAAACTGTGTCAGTGGCCTATCAGTGATGTCTATGATTTTGGCAACTAAGTCTTCACAAACATTAAACGCCCTTCATGAGCTTAGGAGGGCGCGTTAAACTTTAAAGTTTGGAAATAACCTTAAATGTTGTACTTTGAACGAATGTTTCCGGTCTCCCCAGGATATATCCAACGACTATGAACATGCACGATGTTCGCTATGAAGTAAAGCAAAACGCACACGAGACAACTAATAGGAGTCCAAAGGACCAAGCTACCCGGCTTTGCTGGCTGAGAGATCGTCGACCACAACTGGACGCCAGAGCACGTGGCACGAAATGTGGAGGTCGTCAATTTGACTGAGGCTGAGAGGAGGGTTTTCCGACTGCGTCGATCTTCCTTATTTCCCACAGTCAGTATTAAGAAAACAATGGCTCTTGACCAAAATGATGTACGGAAGTCGTGTTTCCTCAGCTCATCGTACGCACGCCCATGGCATACTAATGTCCAAGTGGTCAGTCAACTATGTTGAGCAAGCTTTCTGGTCTGCCGTCTACCATTGTTGGGAGGATAGTCTTTGAAGGCCATAAGCAGTGAGGGCTACTGGGAGAATCACGAACCTTGGAACAGTTTGAGGACAGAGACCAGTCCGGTGCGACCTCGTTCATCTTATCGACATACTCTCTTTGAGCCACTTCTGGTGGCATGTCTGCAAGAGCCTTCCATGCCCTCCTGTCAGAAAATTGCGAAAACATGGAAGTTGCAAGATAAAACTGTATAAAGGAAACGGAAGGTAAGAACGAAAATGGCCATAGGCGGCGATAACCGCCAAAGCCACCGAAAAGTATGCACAGAAAGCAGAACCTGGACCCCGAGACGCTTGCAGCTTAGCCACGGACTCACGCTCTGTCCTGTCTGAGTCCCTTGTACTCGCGGGCAGTACGTGATGCCGCTTAAAAAACTTTAGATTATACCGCTGCAAGCACGAGGACGACCAACAACCTGGCATCCGCAGATAGCGTGTCAACTGAGACTCGAAGTGGTTGGGTACGCAGGCACAGATAACAATTCGGCTCTGCCGGCCCACGATTAGGGTTGGACAGGTTGGCCCAAAAAGATGGCCTACTGCATTCTGTTCTCCAGACCGGTTTATTCGAGATCATAGAGGGGGGGCTTGCGTTGTGGTAGTGCAGATACGCACAGCTCTCATTTGTAGCACCAGGACGCTGTTCTCTGCACAGCGTCCTTGACCAGATGAAAACATCCGGAGAGCGTTACTCCACCCCCAATATTTCCTTCTCCAATCCCCCCCCCCATCTAAAAAACTAAAAGATCCATGGACAGAATGACAGCAATCTCTTAGGCAGCCCGGACCATCTGGATCGTCTTCTTACTACCAAAATTGTGACTTCGGCAGTCATCAGGGATGACTTACGAACCCTATTTGGGGGAGCATCGCTTACTCCTCTGAGGAGGATAAAAAAGTGCGCTCTAGAAAAATCCTGTCACACCTGTGCTCAAAGAGCTGACCACACATTTTATACCAACAACATCGACGCCAATAAGCCAGTAAAGTTCCGAAGCCGAAGCCTAGCACAGCACGGATTGGGGGAAGTCGAAGGATTGCCCAACTAACAAGACTGGAAAAATCCAAGGATAAGCTGACCGCGGTGAGGGGGAGAATTACTTCGAGGCCACCAAAGCGGCCTGTGGAACTGCTCCAATCCACAGCCAAGATGACATAACCTTGTTGTCGGAGAAGTTGCACATCCAGAGGCACTGGCCCGGGCACTTTAAAGGTGTCCTCAACCACCGGTTCACAATCTGTGAAGAAGTCATCGTGCGACTTTCTCAAGTTGACACCCAATGGCGGACTCGGTCGTCCGCCTTCCCTTCAGGAAACAGGCAATTCAGTGCAATAACTGTCCAGTGGAAAAGCACCGGCCCCAACACAAGCTCCGACAGAAGTTACAAACACAGTAGCCCCAAACCATGGGCAGGCTCGTCTCACTGTTCCAGGAGATGTGGATGCAAGGAGAAACCTCCCAGGACAGCAAGGACACCATCATCGTCCACATGCATAAACACAAGGAGAACAGAGAGCTTCGTGATAAGCGGCTCTTCAACATCGTTAGCTAAGTCGTCACCAAATTACTACTTAATCTCCTGAACAGACATGAGAGATAGAGAGAGAGATCTATGTGGCTTGGATTCGCCGGTTATTTGCCTAGTTATATGCAAATCAACGCGCTATAAAATTACTATGAGGAGTTGGTAGATGTGGCTGGGGAAGCTGTCAACAGGCAAGATAATTTAGCCCTCCTCCGGAATGACAGTTAGGATCCTATGGCCCCTTCCTAATGTTACTGCCAGTGCAACCCATACGTTAGGCGATCTGAGAAATCGCTTGTAGTTTGGTCGGCATGTGTGCCAGACGTAGACAGGTCCCAGTCTACTTAGCTACTCGGCCTACACTTATTCGCCCTACGTTTATTTTACCATAGGGATACGGTAGACGTACAAAGAAGAAGCGAGGTACGTACATCACAAGTCTTCCCAAACAGAACCCAACTGCCGTGCAAGTCGCCATTGCGCTCTCTCCGGGACAGAAATGGCCCTCGCCGTTTGCGACGAACGAACTAGCACCATCCTGCAGGGTTCGCGGGAGCTAAGGATATATATACTTGGAACCACACGGATTTCCTCCATACCACGCCTTGATTTTTAACGAAACACTAAATGCTCAGTCTTGACTAATCCGAATTCACTGCGAAAGTGAGGTTTCCAATGAGGAAATAATAAATTACAAGCGAACTAACCTGCAGTTCTAAAAGCCGTCAAAAGGCAAATATCTCGAGGAAGCTATTGGCATACGCCCAGCATTTCGTCCCCATGTAACACATTGTGAATCACCTTTACGTATGTTTTCTGTCTTTGTTAAAGGCTTAACGAACGAATTATGAGTCATCTTTTATAGACGAGGAAAATCTTCACATTCAAGAGTCGTCATTTCGCCTAAAATCAGTATGAAAACCTGGACTAGTCTTTGTGACATGCCTTTTTAAATTAGGCTCGCAATTACTCTACACATTCGCAGGAGGCACGTGTCCGGAGGTCTAGCTGGTACCTACCCCAGGGTTCTATTTAAACTACTTGACTTTGTTTATGTTGTAACCTAGTTACTTTTGTAGTGGCTATTTCTTACCACTTCGGGCTATGTTGTGACTTACTTACTAAGCTCGAGATTCTCAGATTTCTACAAGAATAACCGCTCGCTCAATTCGCTTCTCGCGCTGTTATTCGAGAACTAAAAAGGTCCTCAAAACCGAAAGATACCCTCTCCTCAAGTATGACCTTTGGAGAAGGCGTAATTTGCTACAGGATGTGCAGAAGAATAATTTTATTCATGTTTTCTATCAAATATATCTGAAATTATAAGAGCGGCGAAGACCAATGGGAAAAATTCATGCTACTTAAGTGGTTGAAGGAAAACATTGAGCGCAGTATCCTACTTTCGAGACAAGTAATGAATTGAAGGGCTTTATAAGAGATTTAGTTAGGCGTTGCGGTAATCCTTTACTTGCAAGTTTCACGCAGCCTTAGGGCCAGTAATTAGTAGCAGAAATAGCTTAAGTCTATGAAAGAGCTAAAGCATCAAAAGTGACTGTGAAAATGATACCCGAACGTACCATTTTTGCCGAGCCTTCGGTTGCAGAAAACCGGGATCAGGTTTGTTGCAGACGCCTTCGGTTGCCTGAAATCGATATAAACAGTGCAAATAAAAAGGCGAAAACACACACACAATCTATCAGGGGAAGCCAGCGCGACTGACACAGGATAAGTCTGGCTTAACCTGTCGAAATTGTGAGCAAAATTGAAGGGTAGGCTACTAGCATCTACTCCCAATGGTTGGCTCCACAATGGGCCTATTGGAACCCAATGCCCAGGCGACCAGACAAGAGGGTGGAGATGAGGGACTAGATTTTGGCTTCATATCTCGGACTGATAGTCATGTTCGTTCAAAATGAGAACATAATGTAGTCAGGTGGTAAGCTTCTTCGAAAAGGAGGCTTTAATCTGACCGTTAATTGGCCAGTTAGTACGATGACTTTACCACTGTCCACTGATGCTGCGCAAACCGGAAATGCGCATCTGCCGATTTATCGGACGTGGGAGTTTATCATATTTCTAGCCCTAATCGACACTTGCTCGGAGAGGGGAAAAATCTCCTGTCTGAGTTAGCCCACAAAGATACAGTGGTAACTCTGCACAGATGTAAACAAAGACACAAAATTCGCTCGCTTGTCTCAACGACTGAATCTTTAATGAGGGGCCAGAACCAAACGTCATTGCAATAAAGCCTCTCGATCTCTGTATTTATGGTGCAGTCGACAGCATGGAACGCACGACTCGGAGGTGGTTAACGATGATCCAACCCCCATTTATCGTGAAACCCAGACGCCGAAACTAATTAAGAGGTTTAGTATAGGTAAGTATAGAGCTGACGCAGAACCCTAACACACTAGATGACGTGGTCGATGAGGCATACGACTAGCGATAACGATTTCATTAGTTCCAGATGGGTAGTCAAGACTGCCCCAGGGTGTCAAGTTGGATATTAATTGTTCCTTAGTCTTGCTCAGTACCGTATTTTCTCCCTCTCATGGCAGTTTGAGAACTCGACGCGGTAGATGTTACCTAGGCGACTGCAGCATGTAATTCAATGAGTGAAGAGCGCAGGACAAGTCAGCTGGTCCAACGATCGCGCACACTGCAACCCAAGCGGCAGGCAGCGGTGCAATTCCTCAGAGACAAATGCAGCACGCCAGCAGACATTTGCGAAGCTTTTTAGAAAACAAACGTTTGAAGACCTGTTTCCGGGCGGTGACATATTTCCGATTCCCATTACCGTATGGATCATTATGGCCTGTGCAGTCACATCACACAGGCAAAGACCAGCAAAATACGGTTAACAATCCGGTCTTACTTGGCAGATTCCCATGCCTTAATTGGTCACACTCAACGACGGCCGGGATAAGACTTACGAGAGCAGAGCCTGGTCGCGAAGAGAACCACGTACGCCCTGAGCAAAGGTCACGACCTCGACTTTGCGGTTGTAAGCTCAGCTCATGCCTCGACCGTTTGCCGCGCACCGCAACACAAACAAAATCCTACGGCGCAGCTCCGGATAGTCCACATCAGACCCTGGCTGACTGCAAAAAGCTTTGAATACCACCTACCGTCTGTAGCCGACCTCAATAAATGTTGACTGAAATCCCGAAATGCGGTTTAGATAGGGAAGGATTACATAAGTAGGGCTGTAATTCGGATTATCATGCGGTCTAGTGCCATGATATTTCGGACTTGCCAGGATGTTGACTTTCCAGCCGCCTGCAAAAACCTCACTCGCTAAAAGTGACTACTTGATTAGTATGCATTTTTTCTATGGATGTCTGATGTTCATAGAAAACGTACGCAAAAATATGCTTTCCTGTACTTGTTTGGTAGTGAATCAATTCTTTCGGACCGTGAAGTGTCCGCCCATAGAGCATCACATCAGTACATTTACTGGTGCTGCTTGTGAAGTATGCGACACGGCCCATATCTATTGCAAAACTTCATGAGTCAAGTATAACGTATGTTTAATAGCGTGGAGAAATACATGATTTTCCCCACATGGAACGTATACGTGGCGTTTGGAACCCTAGGCGCAAGTGCGGCCGCAGGTTGGGTTCAAAATTATTCGGGAATTCGAAAATATTTTCGAACTAAGAGATACCCCTTCTTCAAGTATAAAATTTATGAGGTGACTTGCTACGAAATGAGCACAAGTAAGAGTATTTGTGTATTCGCACTGCCCCTAATAGCAAGCGGCCGTTTTCAAAACCGAAAGTCGTCAATATTTTATAACTAAGGTTTTCTAGGCCTTCCCTGACGTAGCAGCCACCATAGGATGCACAAAAGGAAAGTGTCGTATAACAACCCATTGGCGGAACACCCTATCTACTCTCCTGAAGGTATCACTTGCACGTCGTCCTGCCAAATTCCAGAGGGCGGAGAAGTCCGATAAATCGCACGGTGCGGAAACTTGTTCTCCGGCAAGTGCATTGACCAAGTGACATTCAGTTCACACAAAGGGTCGTTTAGACTACTCTTAGGGATGAACAGTGGGCATGAGATAAACACGACTAGCGACTGGGTCGAGGTCGTTTGTAAAACAAGCTGAGAAGTGCAGTTTGCACACGACAGCAATATGGCCTGGAGAACCCGACTGCGCGCGGGAGGATCAAATTGGCATAAAACGGGATGCGAAGAGTTCACAATGAGTGAGGCGCATGACTCAAGGCGTGGATTGCAACTGCGTGCCTGGATTGCGGGGTAAGTCAAAACATCGCAGTGGGGAGAGCGGGGACTGCGAGTATCCACATATTGACGAAGCAAGATGTGTTAGAGCTCTATCCGCCCCGCAAAACCAGGTCAGAAAGAAAAATCAGCAAGTGGGGAAATGAAGACACGCGCCACGCCAAGCAACAAACCTGGCAGCTCAAAATAGTCAGGACCTACGAAAAAAACATGGCAATCAACTCTGGTAGTAGTTTCAGGAGGCAAATTTATTTTGAAAGCTTACTGGTGCGTCCACGAAAAGACCATGCCAACTGGCGAGGGCAGTCTCAATTCCGAGCAAATCAGTGGGCTAGACTTATATTCACTCACAATGACATCAATCAACAGTTTCTGAAAATCCTCATCAATAAGAAGCCCTTATTAGCGCATACAACCGACTAAATGCTAGCTAATTGGCGGTCATACTAAAGTAAGACTCCTCAAATTTAAAGGGCTCCCAGCCCTATGTGTGACCGCACCTTCTGGTCTTGGATTGGCCTTGTCCAATCCATTTACACCAACTGTACCATAGATACACCCGGAGACTCAGATAAAATATGCTGGCAATGTCGAAACTTCCTACTCATCGTTACCGCCTATTTCAGTCCAAGATAGAACTGGTTAGTCATCTGCGATGTCAATACAACAAGCACAGGGAAGCGTTCCCAGCTTCTCTAGTCAAAGCCCGTCAGACCCCTCAATTCGACTCACACTGCGAACACGCATATGAGTCACAGCAACCCTTGCGGTCATGTGCGCTCACAGACCGCCTATCAATAACATAAGCCACCACCACTGCATTCACATTCTCAGGAGGATCGTCATCGCCAGTGCTGGTAGGCGATATGAGAGAGCCTCCTACTAGTCATCGCCCTGCGGCCGCTTCACTATAGCTTCTCGGATCAAAATGCCGCTCGGCTGCAAAAGTACTTTCCTCCTCATCATTCTTTAGCACAGAACTAGGAAGATAGTGCAGAGGCTTGGTCACTTTTTTGTTATGGAACTTCAGAACCGCAGTGTCAGGGGCGAAATAGCCGACTACTGAGTCCTATAACTTGTCCCCTCTTTCGGTGCTCTGCGTTGTTATGTTAGACTAAAATTAGGGAGACCAACCCGCGGCATGCATTTGTCGATCGGCAATCAGGCGCCGTGAGCACATAATTACATGCAGGCGTGAGGGGTTTGTTAGACAGAGACTATCACGCATTCCTCACCATAACAGATTTGATGCGTTTGAAACCATAACGACGCACTAGAAGTCGCGGTATGAAAAGTTCCCGGTTGATAAGAAGACTTGGTCCTCCTTTGGGATGAAGATCATACTGCAGCGACTCGTTCTCAATGCGGCCTTGTTTGAAATCTGAGGCCCACTATTGACGCCTGGTATGCTTGGAATCAGGGACCAGGTCGTATGTAGCACCTAGGCTTTCTATCCGTCACAAAACTAACATCCTCCTCCGGTCATCTTTACTCGTCAACTGGACACGGTGGGTGTGAAGATAGTGCGGTAGATGCATCGCATGTGTTCTTCCACTACGAAAATTTTGTAGGCGAATCACCACTGCGTCATTTCTGCGACAGTGGCTGACTTCTTCAATAGCAAACGTCAAATTATGAGATATTAGGACAGGTCCGACAAGCAACGGCTAGCACGTACATCGCGCAATGAGTCTAATGACCTAACCTGAAGTAATTTAAAAATATTGTACATCGACGTGGCTGAACCTGTCTGGTACCCCACTCACCGGTTAGCCGGCGCGTCAAAGGTTGACGAACAATGGGACGGTCTTCAGTGAAAGACAACAGCAGAATAGGCAGATTATGTAAGTACGGATGAGCAGTCGTGCCGTTATGTTGAGTATAAACTGTTAGAAGAGAGCTGCAGTATTGGAGGTCATAGGTCTACGAGACAAGTACTTGGTCAATACATGGGGGAGATCGATGGATTGGCACAGCTTTGTGCTCCGGCGCTGCCTGGTGCCGACGCGGGTAGTGGAAGTGACAACAACCATACTTGTAACAGAGGTCGACTGCGAATCAGACGATCCCGCCTGGAGAAGGCACAAACTGCGAAGAACGATGTATGTCGTTTCAAGGGCCCAGACACTTGTGAAACTACTCCAGCCGTCTCTAATCGCTTACCCATAATGGCACTGACAATAATCACCTCCGAAGCGCAGTTTATCAAAAGCAGTCAAAATTGAATAATACTCATGTGCCGCGGTGCAGAACTCATGCCTTGCGCTAAGCAACCCGATAGGTTGCCAACGCCATCGTGGTATATTTTCCGGGCAACTCCGGCCTCAGATCTCTCAAAGACACCGCAAGCTTTGAACCGACCGATCAAGACAAATACTGAAAACTGCCTGGCATACCGACTGTGTTGCGATTATTGTGATGCCAGGAGGCCTTATCATGTTTTCTCATATTTGGATGTCGTCTAGTTAGCTTTTCCTCTCTGTAACAATGTTGCCACAACTATAAATGACAGCTTTTTGAACACCAGAGACCCCTAACTCGTCAAATGTTCAGTGCCAAAAAGGCACGTGGTCGTAACGTTCCAAGCTACAGTTAAAAGGGGGATAGACCGATCGAGACGTTTGAGCGGGAGAAACAATGACTTCGACAGCTCTCTAGCCACAAACGCTCCACCCCTTCTGAGCAAACTCCAGAGGAGCATACAGGCACTAGCGTTTGTAGCATCATCTACAAGTGGTCCATGTCTCGGAGGATAAAGCGGGACGAGAAAGCGTCCACACCTATATAACAATAAATGAATCGAGATGTCAGGGTTTTTGTTTGGCAAGAGAACGTCATAATGGGCGAAAAATGATGGCCCGACCTAGGAAACGGTCGAAGCCGGCTAATATAACCATCCCTAGGTTGCTAACCTGTTTAAATCTCGCATAAAAGAAGAGAAGCTGGTCACTTGTGAGCGAGTTCGCGACTTCTTGTAGATAGGACGCTGCCCTTGAAAACACCTCATCAGGACTGCCAGATGACTCCTAGCGAAGAGGAGAAAGTGTACGCTTCGGAATACTTATTCATTGATAAGAAGAAAGCAATATAATCAGAAGCTTTTTTAATAAATAAGTATGATGAATAAGACAAGTCTTTCCGATGTGATTTAAAGCATCGATATATAGTTTACAGGGAACATGTTGGACGCGACGATACGCGCATAAATGCGAGACTGGGTCTAATTTGTTAAGTGAAGCACATGACAAATTCAAATTCGGATAGGCAGGGGAGTTAGTTCATGGAATGCGGGGACAACGGTAGGGATTATGATACATAAAGATCACATGTGGTGTCTGCTCATGGCATGCTGATTAATGTATGTTTGGCGGATTTGAGGTAGTGGAGGCATAAGTTGAGTCATTCCGCCAAAAGGCAAAGGAAGAATACACAGACATATCAATGGGCGCATTGGCATGCTTTGGAGATTCGTCCTCAGAATCTGTCTGTTGGTACGACCCAAACTCTTCACAAATTGAGTAATTGTACGAGGACAGACACGGGAAAATATGGTCGGTCAGAGATATAAGCTCATCAAATGAGCTGCTGTGGTCTGGAAGGCACTCATTGCGTAGCATCCCATTGGGATTGACGGTAAATATACGACAAGGCTCGAAGCCGGCTTCAGTATAGGCAAGCACATCATTCTGTCTGTTGCCAAACGCCGCAAAGAAAGGTGACGAGTCGGGGCCAAAAATCGCCCTCAATTCCGCGAGGCATTCAATTTTGAAAATTTCTGGTTTGCCTTCGATAACTTCACGGTGGAGGGCATCCATTAAGGAGGAAGGGGACAACAGGACAGGCCCATCTGGCAGTCGATATTTTCCATGCTGAAATACGTGCTGAAGGTAACTTCTGGTAACCCCCGCTTGCCCAATTGCGCGAGCAGACAAATAAACGAATTTGTACCCATTGGAGGCAATCTTGCTATAGAGTTCAGCGACTCCATCATGTGTCCAATCATGACCCAACATAGGCAGGACATGACCAAGAAGATCCGAGCGTGTGATGGTGCCGTCGACGTCAGATACAACTAGTTGGTCGTCTGAACGCCATAAATATATGTTGGCTGAGCAACTGTAGGTGCCTTGAAACTTCGTTACAATGCGAAATTCAGCGCTATTTACACCCGGTTTCAAACCCAGATTCAGAACTTCCTCTGAAGTAAGCCTAAGTTTTCTGTGCGGTCGGTCTTTCTTTTCCTCATTTTTGTTATTTCCATTAAGCGCCTCTGGTACTGGTAGGGTTTGAGAAATCTCACGCGTAACCTCGTTTGCATGAATGTTGGACACGGGATCTTCGGTTTTTCCTAACTCTGGCTTCGTTGTTTCGGGTTCCGTTGTGCCCCAACTGAACCATGCCTTTCTTCGGGGCCTCTTTTTCGGCATAAAATCCTGCTCAAGGCGAAGAATGGAACTGTAGGGGAGTTCCGTCTGAAAGCATATGTAGCTCAACAATAAGGGTGCTCCCATGCCCCAGTTGTAGTACTTTCCATTCAGAAAAAGCACTAAGTTCGGATTGGATATGATTCCAGCAGGATCTTTAGAAAAATCCTCAAAGGTTACCAGACTAGCGTAGAAACTTTCCTCGTTCACTTGCGAATCCGCAGAGAGACCACCGCATAATGATAGCTTCAGTTCTCGTACAAGATTTAGACTGGAAACAGATTGCTGAGCACTTAGTTCGGTGTCCGAACGGTAGCCTGCGTCAACAGCATTCAATTCCTGACTAGAGTACTGGTCATTTGGACGATTTTTAGATGTCGTCATGTACAGATAGGCTTGTTTGATGCTTTCGTCGACTTTAGTTGTCACGAGATCTTCCAAATACACGCCTGGGGACCCAGAAACATGCGCTTCTTTTGTTGATGACCGAACCGGCGAACTAGAAATATCCTTGGAAAATGTAAGCTGAGTTGGAGAATCGAAAGACGTAGTAGGTACTGGTGATGGGTCGTTTGTCCGGGGTTCCTGTTGCGAGGACTCAAGAATTGTATTGAATGTACTGGATTGAAGCCTCTCGCATTCATTATCTGACAAGTAGGTTGGAGGACTTGGGGGTTGCAGCTCATTAGGGGTAAAGGAGGTTGATTCGAAGGTAAAATGATCTGGGTGGTTCTCGCTGACTGGTGCATCCTTTCGCGCCTTTCTTCGGCGACGACGATTGCTCATGGTCAGATTCGAGGAGTCAGTTAGATCCTCAGCCGACCGCATCCGAAAAAGCGGAGTTTGGACCTCAGAATTGTCCACGGGTACAGAGGCGGACTCTGAGTCGCTGTCAACAGCTACTGCCTCCGCGTCGTCGACGAAGTATGCATACCCTGCGCTTCCTAAACGCATATGCAAAGACGTCACGAGTTCTCCGTTGATGTAAACTTCCACAGACTTGTCCGCTGGGTTGATGGTACCCATTTTACCGAAGCGTACATGAAAAGGTCCGCATTTGAAAGTGCCATTACTGTCCTCGACTATTACAACGTCTAACGCACCGGTTAAAGTTGCTGGATTTAACTCATTATAGACCCCTTTGATCCCAGAAAGAAATCGTCCTAAAGTGCGTCTAAAATGGTAATATAACTATGTAGGGTACTTACAGTTGAATCATTGCTGCCGGATGGCAAACTTCATAGTCTACTGCACAAAGAAGCCGCTTACTTGACAAATGACTTAAAACAATCATGATATCCCATAATCGTCTCTGCTCAAAACTACGTTCTCTGTGTTTTCTGCCAATGTGTGAAGTTGCTGTGAGAACTTATTCACTGGTCTGATGTCGCTTCAATTTGGTTGTGTCCACTATTCGTGGAGGTTGTCGAAGGTTCCGGCAAACCGTTGTCCCCGTGTTGAAGGCACGCAATGTGAATCTGTTCAAATGCTCGACTTGCAGAACCCGATGTATTCGTCATGCCCACTGAAAACTGCGTGTTACAATCGAACGCAATAACTTATCAAGAAAGACAGAATCTTAAAAGCCACACTTCAATGGCAACAGCCGCACAAGTCGAATAGGTGTTAAAGCGCATCTGAGAGGCCAATCGAACCTAGGTAAAAGACATATTTCTAACAGTGACGAGGCGAAACGCCTTTGAAAAAGTGAATTTTAGCAGTGCTCTATCAATGAAGATGATACTTCTGTTCAATTTAAACGTTCTATCGTCACTGAAGCCCAGGCAGTTTGAAATTAGTAGTCTATAACGGAACTCTGCACAGCCAAACTGAATTCGTGGCGTCGGCAAACATGAAGAAGTCTAAATTCGTTAAGTAAACCGTAGCAAAGATTTTATTTAGTAGTTGGAGATGATGTCCGTAGTGATGGACCCGTTGGAATATCACATCTGTGTTTGGTGAAATGCATCTAAAGAATGGTTTTTCGACGTCAAAGAAGCAATAGATACGCGGGCTTATCCATTCGACTGGCGTTGATTATGCTCATTAAGATAACCTTACTTTACCGAGTTCGTCTTTACCTTTAAAAAATAAGACATCAAAGACAATATCAATACAGTGATGTTACGACTTGCAAAATCCTACTAAGTAAAACTTTGACCTTCGTATTTGACGATATCCACCGTGTGCTCCACAACAAGGTGACCCAGGCAGGGCAACTTGTGCGTGAATTAGTTTATAGCGAGAGAAAACTTGCGCTTCATTTACTACACTTCCTCCCCTCCCGGACCTGTTGTTAAGACAAATTCAATAAGAATGGACAACGAACCCGAGGCCCAGTGATTACAGGCGTTGGACTTCTACCTAACGGATCGTGGGATCAAACTCCAGGTGTTTTACATTTCGGGGTAGACATGGCTGGCTGACGACGGTTAATAAGCCCGAAGTGGCCATTCCAATCTCCCTTGTATTTGCCGGTAAGGTTATCCTGCCTATATCGTGGTCAGGCGAGAGCCCAAAAGCCCAACGGGACGAGTGAGTCCCGTAAAAACAACCGCTGAGCGCCCCTCTACAAAATTCAGAAAAGCCAGAGACGAGGAAGGACGCAGGTGACTGACACGGCCCAAAACTGTGCCTAGACGTACCATTACACCTCCTCGTCCATGACAAAACCATGACCAGAATACTGACCAACAACAAAAGTAACGAGTCAGGAAGAGGAGGATGACTGGGCAGTCATGCGCACTATCAATATACCCAGCGGGAGCGTGAGCGCATCTACCGGCAGGTAACTAGGTTCTAGATAACCGCCGACGTACACCAGACCGCAAGGACCATGGTTTGCTGAATCATGTCATGGCAGGCGCGGTTGTCTACCACAGGCTTTCATGGACAGGCATGTGACTTTATAAGCCCATGTGGGGGCCTAATGTGAAGGATAGTGAGGGCACTTGGATCGCCTGTAGCGAATAAATGTGGGTGCTCCAGGAGCTGGTTCACCAGTCTCTGCATCACGGATTCGCAAGTCACCGACCAGGTCGATGAGTGAGGTGAATGTACGGGGAGAGTATGTGCAGAATTGATCAGGAATGTCAGTAACGGTGGTGGTGGTAACGGTGGTAACGGTGGAGTTACCGGCGGTGGACGCTCTGGGCGATGGGATGTGAACTGGGCTAGGCATGATAGGTGCGTAAAGTGTTCTTGGTGTGTCGATGCTGCTGTGAGTCCCGCTGTCGTGGTCACGCATGTGACCTAGTAGGCCCACGCGGTGAGTAAAGGTGAGGGACCAATGTGAACAGTGGAGGCGGATTCGGCAAGTGTATGTGGGCGCCCCAAGCACTGATCCTTCAGCCTCTGTGTGATGGATTCGCAAGCGACCGACCAGGCCGATGTGTAGGGTGAAGCGGCGATTGCAATAAGGACAAGTATGGGCAGGATTCACATCCCTGGAGGGGGTCGATGATGACGATGGTGGCAGATGATGAGGCGTCGCACGTCTTCCTATGGGTGGGGGGTGTGGGTAATGTCGTGGTTTGGTGGAGGTGGTCTGTGTGATCGACGCAGGGGTTGAGTCATATGAAAAAAATTGATCTATGGGGGCTTAATGATTTTAACAATTTTATGTCTCGTTACGGATCAATTTTTTCTGTTCTTGGTGCCCTTCTTGACCGAAAGTTGCCAACGCTTACGTCTCAGCAGTGTGAGAAGCTCGTGCCTCTCATTAGCCCGGTTGCAACTGAGGCTGAAGGCAGGCACTAAGGAAGTTTCAATTTTATATTAAAAAACGTTCCTAAGAGTAGACAGCTAATCGATGTCGCTTTTCGCTTTCTTTATTCATGCGCCTTCAACTTTAGGGTCGCTGAATCTAAAAGGCTTTCAGTTAGGAGCAAGAATCCACCAATTGTTGTCAACCTGTTTTCGTCGATAGAAGTGGATTTTATTTTCTCCCATTTGGAGCGCTCGACTCAATATCTCAAGGGAAGTAAACTTTTTATTAGTTGTCATTGTGCCCTTACAGAATGCGTTCCATTGACGCTCTTGGCGAAGCCTTCTATATTCGCCATATACTAGTAATCTGGTCGCATCTCCTTTGCCCTATCCTCGGATGGACTCTGATGAATGTAACAGACCGCATCTGGGTTCTTGTCGCCTCGAGACTGGTTGTCATCGTGCCCTTACAGAATGCGCTCCATCGGCAATCTTGACAAAGCCTTCTATATTCGCCATATACTAGTAGTCTGGTCGCATCTCCCCCCATGCTCGGATGGACTCGGTTGAATGAATCCGACCGCATCTGGGTTCCTATCAGCTCGAGACTGGTTTTCAATTTCGCCACTTATTTTTCTTATTCAAGGCGATACAGGCCAGTCCTGACCGACCCGCCTACGTACCATTTTATGAAATCCGTTACACAATGCCATATACAGCTGACATTTATTTCGGCCATGTTGATGTCGGACTATATTCCATTCTGTACCGCCACATGCAGGCCAGTCCTCCCTGTATTTTTCTGATGCTATTTTTCTGAGGGGTTTTTTTTTCTCCTGTTAAATTACTACAGTCATTTTTAAATTTTGCTTTGGAGTTTTTTTCACCCCTCGATTTTTTCATTTTCATTTTGCTTAACCGACTTCTAATCTCAAAAACTATGTATTGCACTTTGTACAGATTTTGCCTACCTCGTCTAAAATTCGCATGTAAATTTATTTTTACTTGCTTTGATGGGACCCCGACGGGTCTTTAATAAAATAATTGAATTGAATTGAATTGATATCAAACTCCACTGTAACGAAGAGTTTCTCCCCTATTAACAAACGTAAAGCCACCCCGAATTCTACTCATATGCCTTTTACCTCTAAAGCAGTTTCTCCATCGGATGTCGACCAAATCTCCCCACTATCTACAGCGGCCCCAGTTCCATCTAGCCCTTCGACTGATCACATTATCACAGAGACAGTTGAAATTGGCCTCTTTAAAACTCCCCCACGAAGCAAGGATTATTCAAATGAGGCTCCCAAATTTACTAGGGAGCTCGATCGTAACAGTAAAGATGAGCCAGTCCTTGAAGCACAACCGACTCCCAGCACTCAGAATAGTGATTTAGTTGATAAACTCACATCCAATCCACCCCGCTCCCACGCCTGGCCACTCAGGTCTGACCTCGTGGTTAGGTCCAATAAGCTAGATGATAGTTCAGGGAGATCTGTACCTGTTCCTGTACTGAATTCTCAAATTAACGCCCAAGTTGTGAAGCCCTCTTACATACCGGACTGCAAAATGCAAGTATATAGCATTGCTGACAACTTTTCCAATCCCACTGCTAGTTTGACACCCCAAATAATAAAGCCCTTTCCTGATGTTAACTGTTTCCCGAAGCCATTACGTCCGCTACGTAACATAAACTACCCCTCATATTATGCTAACAATTCCCAAAATCCTATTTTCATGCCTCCTATTTTTCCAACCTAACAAAATAGCTTTCCTCTTCCTGGGTCCTCCTCAAATGTACTTCCACATAATGCTGCATCTCTAGTAAGAAGTTCCCCCACAAATTTAAGACCGCAGCAATTTTGTCCTCCACCAATTGCTTCGTTCCAACAGCTTAATTTTCCACCTCCGGCTCTTCCTTTTTTATAAGTAGCAATAAGCGGAACCTACATATTAGGAATACGCTCAGTATTGTCTCTCTCAACGCAAGATCTGTCGTGCAAAAGATGGCACACCTAAGAAGTGTAGCTGTTGAGTTTGACACGGACGTATTGTGCATTACAGAATCTTGGGCTCACTCTCTTATTTCAGACTCGGCACTCAATATAGATAGCCTCAGTTTATATCGCCAGGATCGTGCCGAAAGACGCGACGGTGGATGCCTTCTTTACATAAGAGCCTCACTTGCACAATCGCCTTATGACTTGAACATTTCCTCCTTCTCTGGAAATTTATGTTTTGTTTCAGTAATCCTTCCGCTAAATAGGAAAGCCTTAGTCGGATGTGTATATAATCCTCCTTGTTCCTCCGGAAATAAAAGCCAACTCTGTGAACTCTTTGAAAAAAATTGCAGAGACTTCTTTCGATGTCAAGATCATCGTAGACGATTTTAATTTGCCAG
Organism: Spirometra erinaceieuropaei; assembly: GCA_902702965.1. Taxonomy (NCBI): domain Eukaryota; kingdom Metazoa; phylum Platyhelminthes; class Cestoda; order Diphyllobothriidea; family Diphyllobothriidae; genus Spirometra; species Spirometra erinaceieuropaei. The sequence goes on along the minus strand of CACRXP010000181.1, from coordinate 844,699 downwards.
AAATTGACTGGCACACACATACTCTTCCCAAATTCCAGAAGATGCTTGACACCATTTACTTTTCAAACTTATGTGAATTAGTTCACTCTTCGACCAGAAACGATAGTGTTTTCGACTTATTTTTTACTAATGGCACCTTCCCTCTATCTATGGTTTTCTATCATGACCTTTTTGCAAGTGATCATGCATTACTCCATTGTCACCTTCCAGTTGCCATTTCCGCAAAGCCAACAGTACAACATAGTATTTTTGACTTTGCTAATGTTAGCAAGGAATTAGTAAGTAACTTTACATGCACTCTTGATTGGCACAATATTTTTTCAAATAATGATCAGAATTTTTTCAACAATTTATTACAATGCGTAACGGAAGGTCTTCTTAACCTTATTCCACGGAAGATGTTCAACTCGAGTGCTAATTCCACCACTGTCCCACACTTTCTTAAAAACCGGCTTAAAAAGTTACGGAAGCAGTTTAAAGATCCTTCTGTGAGCTTATTATCAGTTCATCTAAGGATCGTTGAAATATTGGAACTAGCTTCGAAAATGAGGTTCGCGCAAGATAGGCGTAGAGAGTCTTTAGCTATTAATGACATGAATGCTTCTAAATCAGTTGCTCAGATCTTCCGTCAAAGATCATCTGCTAAGTCCCGCCAAGTCATTCTGCCTTTGCTTAGTACTAGCGATGCCTTCATTACAGAGGAGTCAGGCAAAGCAGAAATTTTAAATTCGTACTTTGCCAAACATTTCATCATTGAAACTGACCCAATCCCTTTAATTCCTCCCTTGCCTGATGCTTCTCTTAGCATCATTAATTTTTCTCCGGAATGTATTCAAAAACTGATAAGCCATCTTCCTAACTCTCACTCAGTAGGTACGGACAATATCCCAAACTCTTTTATAAAACAGCTAAGAGACTTTCCTCCTCTGCTTAACAAAATCTTTTCAGTATTTCTCGCAAATGGCTTCTTCCCTGACTATTGGAAAACTTCTATTATTATTCCAGTATTTAAGTCTGGCTGTCGTTCTGACGTACAGAACTATCGAGGTGTCCATAAAAAACCTTCTCTCGCCGAAATCTTTGAAAAAATTTTCGCCGTAAAAATTACCGACTTTTGCATAGCCAATCAAGTTATAAGCCCTTGCCAGCATGGTTTTTTACCAGATCGCTTTTGTGGAACATGTCATCTGTCGTTTCTCAATCTTCTTACCTCTCTTCGTAATGATCATCTACCTGTTGTCGTTATTTATTTTGATCTTAGTAAAGCCTTTGATAAAGTGCCACATAAAAGACTCTTGGTTAAATTGGAAGCTATGGGAATTCGCAGTCCACTAATAGACTTTCTCAGGTCATACCTGTCTAATCGTAATCAAAAGGTTTTGGTGGGATCTTCACTTTCCAGTGAAAGCCCTATTGTAAGTGGTGTCCTACAAGGTACCGTTTTAGGTCCTATTTTGTTCTTGCTTTACGTAAATTATATTTCGGCAGCAGTTAAACATTCTTCATTATTTACTTATGCCGATGATCTCAAATGTGTATATTCTTTCAAAAAATCTACGAGCCTTCATTGCCTGGAGGAAATCCATGCTGACTTGGTTGCTCTCTCAGCTTGGAGCTCAAAATGGCTAGTGGAATTCTCTCCGTCTAAATGTCGCTATATGTGTTTTGGACCTGAGAGGCTACCCCAACCAGTGGTCTTTAAAGGCACACCTATGACTGAATGTACCACCATCAAGGATTTAGGTTTAAGCTATACTAATAATCTTGATCTCTCGCCACACACTGACAGAATTACAGCCAAAGCTGCCCAGACTTGTGACTTTATTTCTTACAATTTCATTCTTCCTGAAATTAAATTAAGGCTCTGTCGTATGCTTGTACTTCCCATTCTCGAGTATTGCTGCCCATTCTTTGGTTTGATAAATGAAGCTAGTCGTTTAAAAATTGAAAATGCCCAAGACGTTTTTCTAAAAAAACTTTTAGATAAGGAACATCCCAATATCTCCTAATCAGATAGATGCCAGCTAATTAACCTAAAATTTTTATGGGTTCAAAGACTAGAAGCGGGCTTCTGTCTCCTCTTTCGCATTAATAATAGCTCAAGTCTTCCTCGGATTTCAGCACTCACCCCTAGTAGTCACCCATACAATCTTCGCAACTCTTCCTTGATTATACCTCCTCCAGCTTCCTCCACCTCTAAGCGCTCCCTTTTTTTCGCTTCCAGATATACTTTCCTCTGGAATAACCTTCCAATAAATGTAAGATCTTCAGAAAATCTACACACATTTAAGAGAAGGCTACGCCTTTATCTGAATACTCACTCGATTAAACTTTTATTTACCTCATCCTTCCCAGACAACTTTTTCTATGACACTGAGAAAGGGCCACCGGGAATTTAGTATGCCGCCTTTAAATTTCCGTATCTGTTCACATCTCCTTCCTTTGTGAGTAGTCTCGCTTCCTAAGATCCCTCACCAGAAATGTTAACTTTTCCAATTTGTCAGTTCATGCATCGTGCCCTCACAGAATGCGCTACATCGATGCTCTTGGCGAAACCTTCTGTATTCGCCATATACTAGTTGTCTGGTCGCATCTCCCTTGCCCCATCCTCGGATGCACTCGGATGAATGTAACCGACCGCATCTGGGTTCCTATCGCCTCGAGACTGGTTTTCAATTTCGCCACTTATTTGCCTTATTCAAGGCCACATACAGGCCAGTCCTGACCGACTCGCCTCCTTACCCCTTCATGAAATCCGTTATAAAATGCCATATACAGCTGACATTTATTTCGGCCCTGTTGATGTCCGATTATAATCCATTCTGTACTGCCACATGCAGGCCAGTCCTGCCCGCATTTTTCTGTTTCTATTTTTTTCGAGGGTTTTTTTTTCTCCTGTAAAATTAATCCAATCATTTTTAAATTTTCATGTGGAGTTTTTTTTCACCCCTCGCTTTTCATTTTTCTTAACGGACTGCTAATTCAAAACTATGTGTTGCGCTTTGTACAGATTTTGCCTTCCTCGTCTAAAATTCGCATGTAAATTTATTTTTATTTGCTTTGATGCGACCCCGACGGGTCTTTAATAAACATAATTATTTATTCTTATTATTATTATTGTTTAAGTTGTACAAATAAACTTGCTTTATTACCTCATGCAGATAGAATCTCTGTCAACGTCGCGTGGATATGTGGGTTCATATCGCAGATTTTTTTCTACCGGATGTGAAGCTAATACTTTATTAAATGTTTGTTCTTCCAGTCCTCGAATACTGCTGTCCTTTCTTTGATTTAACAAACGCCTGTGACCGTAATAAAATCGAAAATGTTCAGAAGATGATAGAAGCGAATAGGCGAGTTCCAGGTAGCACTTTAGAAGACGAAGATGTGATCACTGGAACCAGTGGTCGAATCTTCGTTTTCTGAATGTTCAGAGGCTTTTCGCCCGAAAACTCTTCTCTCAAGTCGAATCCCGTATTTCTTATACTCATAGATGTCAGCTGGCGAACGTTTGGTTTTCGTGTGTTAGAAGTCTCAAAGCTGGCCTTTGCTTTCTTTTTCGCATTAACTCTAGCTCCGATGTTCCGCTCATTGACACTCCAACTCCGTGCGATCAGTCTTATACCACGCTCAACTCCTCCATGCTGATTCCACCGCCTGTTTGCATTACATATAAGTGCTCCCTCTTTTTGCTTCTAAATATGCCTTCCCTTGGAATAATCTTCCACCAGAAATTAAGCCATCGCCTAAGTTACTGGTATTTAACTCGAAATTACGCAAACACCTTACAACGGAAAGTATAAAGACACTTTTAACCGTCTCACTCTCGAACACTTAGCTTCTTGACTTCGAGAAAGGTCCTCCTGGATTTTAGTTTATTTCAGTTTATTTGATAAGGATGATAGGCAAAGCCTTTGAAAACCCTATTGATTACATGTCAGCTCGTTAGAAATAACTGTATAGGAACAATGAAAATATTCGCTATGTAAACAGTACTTGACTCATTTGAACAGCATTGTCTCAGAGGAAAAATCTGTGGGGAGCCGGGGTATTTAGTTCAGATTCAGACTGTCGAGGGAAAACAGGGGACACAAATAATCATCCAAGCGTTTCTTGAAGAGTTGCAGGGATTTTGCCTCCACGACTGACTGAGGGAGATCGTTCCATTTCCCTACTACCCTTTGCGTGAAAAATTCAGAACGAAGGTTCAGCCTGGACATTGTTGTCCGTAACTTCATCGAGTGGCCACGAAGATTGGGTGAAAGGTGCCACTGAAACATGTCCTCAAAGCTAAGTCCATGCTCAAGGCCATTTATTATCTTGTAAACCAGGATAAGATCATCTCTTTGCTGCCTGTAACACAGAGGGAATAAATTAAGGCAATTCAGTCTGTCCGTATAGGATTGGCTTTTTAGACCGTTTACCATCTTCGTTGCCCGACGTTACACCCGTTCGAGGCATGCTTGGTCCTTTACCAGATGGTAGATCAATATGAAACCCTCAATTATATCCTTACAAACCCTGTTTTGAATTTGTTTCTAAATCCAGTGCTATCACTCCTCCCCATAGTGACGATTTTCGCGGTTCTTGATGCTATCTCCCCATTTCGACCTCAAGCGGTCTGTCGACACTCACGGCGGAGCCCTCAGTATTCGCCATTTACTAGTAGTTTGGTCGTATTTCCCTTACCCCCTCCTCCGGCTGGACTCGAAGCGGACTGTGGCCGATCGCGTCCGGGTTCCTCTCATCTCGCCACTTTAACGCGAATAGTCTCATCCGGCGTATGAATGCTTCCCTGACGATGTCCGTTTTGAATCTCTTATACAATATCACATGCAGGCCAGTTCTATCTGACCCGTATACGTTCACCTCAAGGCAGACATTTATTTTTGGCCTGACGATGTCCGATTATAATCCGTTATACACTGCCACATGCAGGTCGGTCCTGCCCGCATATTTGTCTTATTATGAGCGACATTTTTTCACTGTAAAGTTAATCCAATCATTTTTTAAAATTCTGGAGTGGAGTTTTTTTCGCTGCTCACTCATCATTTTTCTTAACGGACTACCAAATCAGAAACTTTGAATTGCATTTTGTACAGATTCTGCCTATGTCGTCTAAAATTCATAAGAAAATTTCTTTTTACTTGCTATGTAGGAACCCCGAAGGGTTTTTGAGTAAAACTATATATTTATTTATTTAATAGCCGCATTTTCCAAATCGGGATTTTATTGAAATAAATGTTGGGACACATACAAAGTAATGAAGAATCTCCTGCGGGAACCGCCGCCTTTAAAATATCTCCCAGAATAAATAACCGCTCCAGAAAGGGGAGTGGAGGATCTGTGTAGGTTTTCATGAGGTATGATGAAAGCCTGAAGATATTAGGCGGTTTCAAACCCGGGGTGGGACTGATAATGGAAGCGGGGATCTCCACATCTCAGAGGCCGGAACAGAATCCTGATTAGGCGTGGCGGAAAGTACAACGGAGGCGACTTAGAGCGTGCCGTAAAATTTGCGCCATAATTACTCTGAGAGATTAGTTAGGGAGGATATCGCGATTTGAGAACGACACGGTGCATGGACCGAAAAAATTGAAATATATTATGAGAGCTCCTGGAAAGCGGGACAACGCCCAGAGAGGGAAATGTGAGAGGATGCTGTTATTTGGCACCAATGTACAAAATTCCCGATGGTCCTTTCTTAATGTCATAGAGAATGTTGTCCTGAAGGGATGAGGTGAATAAGCCCAATGGAGTCAGTATCCGGATAAGACACCCTCGGGTCCTGAATAAAAGTTAGTATTATTATTAGATAAATGCACAGCCCTCTGCTGAAAGTATGTGAAGTATTTAGCGATCTCATATAGATTGGTAGGTTATTCCAATGAAAGCTGCACCTGGAAGCGAAGAAGTGGAAGTGTTTATAGGTGGTTATGGCAAGAGAAGGTATAATCAGGGAAAATTTACGAAGATTGTATGGGCGACTAACAGGGGTGAGGGCTGAAATCCCAAGGAAGTTTGATTACGAATATGCGAAATAATTGCACATAAATAGATTCATTAAGGGCTCTGTTTCTAACCCTTTAAATAAAAATGTAAATGCAAAAGATCCTCATATTTCTCATATTTCATAATCTTCGGCTCACACGCTTATTTCCGACTTGGCGCTTGCTATAGATAATCTCAATTTATACCGACAACCATATCAACTATAGAGTAGATGCTCAGGGAGAAGTAGAAAAGATTGACTAAAACTGGGTTGCAGCACAGATTATCAGCAAATGTGGCTACTTAAGCACTTTGCTTTTTAAGGTACTTGCATATATTTCATGCATACACTTATTTCGGCGTCAAACGCTTATCCTTATGAGACGTTGGGAGAAATTTCCACAGAGACAGCCGACGACGTACGAACAATTGACCTTCCTCCACCGTTGTCGCGATCACGGCGTGTTACCGAAGTCTCTTCGTTTCAAACCAAAGCTGTCGAATGAGACTGGGAGATCCCTTGCGCACAAATACGGATGGCGCGTTCTGGGGGCTATAATATCTGACGTCCACAACCCACTTCGCAGATTTGAAGCAATTCTTGGTGACCTTACAAATCAGTGTGCTTCAGCCTTTCCTGAAAACGTACTCGGGGAGGTGTAACAACGAATTAATGCCACAGCAAAGGATGCGAGATCGAAGAAGAGAGCTGATCGCCAGATAAACTCCAGTCTCTGCTCCGCCCCATGAATGAAAGAAGTATGGCCAAGCGAGTTGTTAACCTCTCGAAAAGGAATCTCCTACCGGCTGAAATCAACCTCCTGTTTAAGGGAATGGGCTTTAATCCTACGGATGTTACACCTACCAACTTTCTAGCTGTGCTCGAATACATTCTACTGACCTCTGACCTACCTGAAAACAAGCGCGCTGACATACGCAGCTGTGCCACTAGTATCCTCCGGCAAACAAGACACCAGCAACCTCTACCGGCCGAAGAAGCGCAGGGACTGCGAGCGCTGAAGTCCGACCACAGTATTGTTGTTGTTCCCGCCGACAAAGATGGCGCTACCGTCATCATTGGACAAGACTGACTCCATCAACAAGGCAAATATAATCTTCATTGACACGGGTTCTTATATCATTCTCGCCGAAGACCCAACGAAAAACCAAACCACAGCCATAAAGAAAAAGGTTAATGAGTTTGCTCGTCTGAAAGTCATAGGTCCAGATGACTCAAAGTTTATGACCCTCAGTGATCCCCATATCGCACATTCGTACAGTCTCTCAAAGGTTCACAAAATTGGTGCTCCACTGAGGATTATAATACCGCTCATCGGATCCCCTACTTACAATTTAGCCAAGTGGCTGTACAAGCATCTGAAGCCCCTAACTCACGGATCTCGCTACAGCATTAACAGCTCCCACGAATTCCGCAACCGGATCGACGGCCTCAATGTAAGCACGGATTAATGCTTCTTGTCTTTTGACGTCGTTGTCTTATTTTCTTCTATACCGCACGATTTGGCAATTGACTGCGTAGCCCAACGGTTACAGGACAATCCTGCTGGTATCCCAGCGCAGCACGTTAGAGAACTGCTCAAACTCTGCCTTACGAACTATTGTAAGTTCGACAATAAGTATTACCAACAGGTGAAAGGAAGCCCAATGGGTTCCCCAATAACCGGTCTACTCGCCGAACTAGTGCTGCAGCGACTAGAACATGAGGTTTTCCAAACTCTCAACCCCAAAATGTGGCTCCGCTATGTCGACGACACCTTTGTCGTAATAAAGAACCGCAAAGTCGAAAGGCTACATCGGAGGCTGAATGATGACTTTTCGGCCATATAGTTTACCCGCGAAGAGGCAATAGGAGACAGTCTGTCATTTCTGGACGTAAAAATGCAAAGGCTGGACGACGGTAATCTCGCAACCAGCGTCCATTATGGAAGCAATCACCCTGTGGCTGACAAAAGAATGTGCGTCAGAACTCTCTACCACAGGGCCTACCGGTATCGCAGCAATGACAATCTGCTGAAGAAAGAACTAGGTTATCTATATCGGCTATTTCGATCTAACGGATACCCGATCAGTTTTGAGAAGAACTACCTCAGGCGTCAGACACAACCTCGAGGTCCCTCCTCAGATTGAGAAACCGTGACCCCGAAATTCTTCTCCCTGCCCTATATGCAGGGTACCTCAGAAATGATCGCCCATCAGCTAAATCCGCGTTGCCCACAAGCCTGCATCCTCGCTGCGCACAGTCTTAACTCGAGTAAAGGATTCTATCCCCAAAGAGGAACATCTATCGCATCCCGTGTGCCAACTGTCCCTGCGTATATGTTGGTTATACAGGACGACGCCTGGGCACTCATATTAATGAACACACACTAGCTGTCCGTCGCCGTGATCCACTGTCCCTCCTCTTTGCGCACGCACTCCAGTGCGACCAACGTTTTAATTGGAATAACACCGAGGTCATCGCCACGGCCAACACAAAACGGGCAAAAGAATTCCTAGAGGCATGGCATTCTAACGCGGACAGCATCAACCGCCACGTTGATCTAGACGCCCATAATGAGGGCCTAAGATCACGCCTCACTAAGCCAAACCCGCAGTTCTGCCTCCCCTCCAACACGGGGAGCCGTAACTGTTCCCTCCTCCCCCCTTCCTGCCCTCCCGGCTCAGAACCCACCATGACTCCCTGCCAGCATCCCTCCTCACACGCTAATGGTTCGTCCGTCAACGTTTGTCCTGTAGCGTCTACTAGTCTAGTGTGACTGTCTCACTCTCTCTTTTAGCTTCATTTCGTCTAACGACGGGTTGGTGGTACCAACTCGAAAATTCGCAAATACAACTCGATTTTTTCCGCAGAACCTCGTCCTTTCTCCTACATTTATGTCTATATCACAAGACGCGTACAAATTTGTCGTTTCCCGCTGTCCTTCCGCGATATATTTTAATCCACGTTTACTTTAATAACTGCCTACAATGGTTTTACTAACGCCTTCCGATTGTAGGAAACAGCCGTGGACAACGAAAGTTTTGCATTCGACTGTTCGTGACAGATATTTGTCCACTTAAAAGCCTTAAAATATGTTTATTACCGATCAAATGTCTTATCTCATTAATTTGTGCCCATTATCAAATGTAGTAATAGAGTGGGTTCTACGTAGAGCGTGCAATGTTGCACTATTATGGCTTCATATAGCCGACTCACCTACGAGGGTGGCGGATTTTGATATGCCATTGTATTGTGGGTTGTTTTTCGACGTCAGACTAGGTCCTCAGAAGGAATTACAAGGCAAGTGAAGCTTACGACAACAACGAGCACCAGGCAACGACATTCAAACGAGCGATGACGGAAAAGAAATCGAGTCGACCGAAACCTATTTATTATCCTCTTCGTAAGTCAACTCAACCGCGCTTCTGTTCCGATTCGTCCGTGTCGGCTTCGGTTGGGCCGACCAGGGCATTCACTGACGGTCTCCTTAAAAAGAAAGAAAGAAACGATGTACAAGCATTAGGCAAAACGTTATTGCGTTAAACCACATCTAAAGGAATACACCCTGGGCAAAGAAGTCGGTATAGTAGAAGGGGGTTAAAACGCAAAAAGGTGTCCTGTTGCGCATGCTTTTGAAGTTACCGTTTAAGATCCACAGTTTTGCCGCCTATATCGTCATAGCGCTTCCATAACCTCGGCCCCGCGGAGTTAGAGGAGGTACGGTGGGGCGGGTGTTGGCTGGGACATTTCCTTCCCTGAATTTTGAAATATATTGAATGAGTGAGTGTTTTAAAGGCCGTAATGTCAAAAAGTCGTTATACTTCCGAGTTCATACTCCTGGTTCTATACAATAAATGGCTTACCAAATTTGTCTCAGCACACCTTTTATCCATTTATGTGCCCGCAACCCATAAGCTGTGTTGTTATCAGCCTGTCACATTGTGTTTTAAGGTAATGGGGGCATTCTCCATGAACCAATTGGAAACCACTAGACAAACTTATTTACGGCGTGTGCTCCTCCAACTTGAGAAAATATCACTCGCGGGTAGATCGTACGGTCTGGGGTACCTATCTTTCTCACCTTTGCACTATTGACCACCTGCAGAGTTCAATCTATTACGATAGATCTGACCTAGTCCATAAACCCGAACATTTTTTCCCTTTTTTTGTCAGGCGTTACTTTCCCCTTTTTACAGCATCTACGCTGCCACTCATTTTCACCGTCAATTTCATTTCCACTTTTAATACTTACCCGTTGTTCAATCGTCACCGTCTTTTGGTCGTGGAAGAGATGTTAATGTTATCTGTCCCAAGTTGTCTCACTGAATCTTTGTAGGTTGCAACAGGACTACTCTAAAATCTTCTGGAACCAGAGTAAAGGAATATGGCGGTCCACATGTAATGGTGTTTGGGGGAGCCATCGAGACCGATTCTGACGTAAATTCACCCTCTGAAGTTTCATCTGACTCATCTGAAGACGAGTTAGAGGACTTAATAGACGACATTCTTGATAATCTTGTCGTTTGTCAGTCAAGTTCCCAGAGAATGACCATAAAAAACAAGAATCGGAAGGAGCGACCAAAACAGGAGCGTCAGGACCGTCCCAGTGAATTAGAAACGGCCAGCACCTCAAATGATGGGTCTTTCCCATTCGCATTTCAAGGATATGGCTACCAAGGAACCCATGAGAGGGCCCAGTCATCGACTCGGAGTCATGGCAGAATATCATGGTCTCATGGCGCAGCTATTCCCGGCTCGTTGGGCCCGGAGGCCTTCTCCTATTCGTCATATGCAGAGGCCGACTCATCCCACATACTGCAGCCCTCAAATTATATAAAGCCATCATTAAAAAGACAGTGGTCTCCCCCAGTTGATCAGTCGAAGAATGGCCGCGATTGCGGGGAGGGTTTGAACGAAGAACGAATTGATAGTGACGATGCGACAGGGAACAACAGCGAGGATGAGTATTATCGTGTTCCAGATAATCTTCCCCCCAACACCTCGAAGGTTGTTCTTTTTGATTGTCAATATTACCGATACACAGATGGAAGACAATGGTTTAGAGCAACTTTTAAAGGAGAAGAAGGGTTGGAAAATCGTACACGTTCGTGGTGATGGGGCTTGTCTTTTCCGCAGCGTTTGTAAGCTCTTCAAAAACTCCTTCACACTTTTCTAGCACACCAAGTATTCGGCGATGAGGAAAAGCATGAACTCGTCCGGAAACAGGTAGTTGACTATATGGTAGGTACTTCCATCTTGCCTATTATGTTCCTCTTAAGGTGAAAAACCGCGAGCACTTCTCACAATATGTGACTGAGGATTTTGATCGCTATCTCCAGCGAAAGCGTCACCCAAACTGCCACGGCAATCATCTAGAAATCCAAGCTATCTCGGAACTGTACAATCGTCCTGTCGAAATATACCACAACAGCGCCTCGCCGATAAATGTCTTCCACGCCGAATATTCCCACGAAATTCCACTTAGACTGGGTTATTATGGGCGAACGCACTACAATTCTATAATTGATCCTTGCAAGCCAAGTTTTGGACAGGGCTTGGGCATGCCCAATTACCAGCCTGGAGTAAGTTGAAGTCGGACTTCTAGATCCCTCGTTTAGCTACCTGAGCAGGATCTTGTTAAACAGGCTCTTAATGAGTCGGAAGCAAGTGAGCTCGAGGAGGCCATGCTTCGCGATAAACTGGCAGAATCCGAAACCAAGGAGCTAGAGGCCTGCATCACCGACCATGTTCTACGGGAATCGTACTATGAACACTGGAAGTCCTGCTTTGAACTGCCGGTAAGATAAACTGCCTTTCTCGAATGTTTCTTGACTTGTTACTAACTCCGGCTATTATTTATAAAGTTCTGCTAAATTGCTTTAATACAACCACGCATGCACCCAATAACCTACTGTCATGTCAGGAATTGGTGCATACCGATCCATTGTCATCATGAGGTAAACAAGCTTCGTATGGGTGATAGGGGCAACGAACAGGCAACCACCTACCGGGCCGAAGTCGATCAATCTATGATAGCCGCCTGGTATTGTGCATAAGAGGCGTTGGACTTCTAACTAACAGGCCGCGAGTTCGAACACCAGGTGTTGCACACCTCGGAGTTGGGTATGACTGGCTGACGACGGCCAATAAGCCAGAAATGGCCGTTCCAGTCTCTCTTGTCTTTGTCGGTAATAACATTCTGCCTATATTATGGGCAGCTGTGCGGCTGCCGGTTGAGCTCGAGAGAGAGCCCGTAAGGCACAACAGAAAGAGTGGGTTCCGTAAGAACGGTCGGTGAGCGCCCCGCCATCATAATATATATTACTTACATAAACCAATACGGTCCCAGGACGAAGTCCCGTTTAGGGGCAGGAGGGGGGGGGGACACCAGGGAACCACTGTCGTTAACCCTAGTGGTAGTACTAGTCGACCTGACCGGCCCAATTTCCACACAACCCAGGCGTGCGTACGCGTGACACCTATGATTGCGTGTGATCTAACCGAAAATTCAAATCTATCTGTTAATTGACTGATCGAATAGCTTGTCCAGTAAAATTATGCATGCACCTATGCTTGGCTAGCCAGAACAGTGTAGTGCATGTGGACATGCGCCAGGCACAGCATAAACTGGACGACGTCGCCCAGCGCGTGGCAGTTTGTCTGATTTGAGTGGTTTGCAGCTCCTCCCAGGCACAAGTCGGGGTAGTGGGAAAAGGTTGACATTAGGATATCCGACTAAACGGTAGGGCCTGCACACATGTAGACCTGATAGTGCTTATCGATTGTGAGAGGGATCGTGAACTGCCGCTCGAGCGGGCTGCCTAGCCTGACTTTACGGCCTATACACAGGTGTTGCTAGTACAGCAGATGGAGTGTGCGGACTTGTGCCGACCAATGTGCGCCGGTGAGTTTATACCTTAGTATGAAAAGTAAGACAGCGTCTGACCCTGTGCAGCCTAGGGAATACTGAACACGACGAATATGCCAATGGGGCAGTCTCACTGTCGTTTGGACTACAAAGTTGAGGTAAGGCACAAAGCCCGCCCACCTCTTCAAACTTCATCGGCGTGGGCAGGTAAGTATTCTGCGTGTCTGAAAACAGATAACCAGCGATGACTTAGGCGCATGGGAAAAGTGCACGCAGGAAACAATGGATGCGAAGGAGACGCGATCGCTAGCACAAGAGCTTTATTAGCCTGACGTTTCGGATTATCACTCGAATCCATCATCAAAGACAGAGTCAGATGAGGGTGGTAAATTGTCCAGGTGGTGCAGTATTCATCGGATGTAGTTGCTAGACCGCTACATGCCACGCGCAGTTGGCAGCTCCCGAGTGAATCACAGCTCAACTGGTCAGGTGTTGAATTTTGCAGTTGCCGTGCAGTTGCTATGTGCTTGTGTGCCGGTCAAGATTATCGGCTCCCACGCACATCGCACGAAATCGAGTTGCTGACTGCCGGATTTCGTCATCCGCATGGAATCTTGGACAATTCGACTCGCGGACATTGACACCAGGGAAAGGGGTCCTCCGCACGCCGTCCTCGCGGCTAACCACTTTGCCTAGACAAATTCTCAGCGCCGAATATGGAACGGGAAGGTCATTGCGCTTGTTGATTGACTGAAGACCGGAAAACCATGATTCAAGCAGTTCGCGGCTCACGCGGTTGTCCTCTCTAGCAAGAATTTCTGCTTCGACAAACTTGAATGTGCGCTTGGGTCTCGTCGAGTGAGCCGCGACTTGGGAGCTGGCGTCTTTCTTTCTCACAGTTGTTTCATACTCGGCCATTCGCGTCCGCAGTAGTTTTTCGGTGTCTCCGACATAGTTGCTTTGTCCGCAGCCGCACTAGATGCGTCCGAGTGCTGGCACGTTTTTAGGACTGCATTAGTATCGCAGTCAGAGTCACGATCTTGGGCTCGAGAAGCTTCCTCCTGAGGATAACGGTGGCTGTGGTGATGACGGTTGGCCTCAACAAAGGGCTGCGTCACAGACGCGCTGGACCAAAACAGTGCTCAGGCGAACACATGACACGTGCTAATCGGGCTGCACAGAGTGCGTGCGAGTCCATAACTTCTGTCGTACACGCGCGTATGGGACGTCTGACGTTCGACTTCGTGCTACCTCAATCACTGCACACAATCTTGTAATAGCTACTTGGTAGGCTTAGACAGTGTACTGGTGCATAGGAGAGAGAGAGAGAGAGGAGTAAGGCCGGCTCTATGAGTCCATCTTCAAGGCTGATCATCAAGCTATTCACTGTAATAAATAATAAATCTATCACGACGCGCTAACAGTCATGACGTTTGAGGTCGCCAACTTAGGTAATAACTCAGTTTTTATCAGGACTGGATGTCAGGCTTAGTAACTCCTTATTGTGGTCCTTCTGGCACTCACGCCTGTGAGACCCAAGCCCCCTCACAGAAAGTCCGGTGCACATTGTGGGGACCAGGTTGTGTGTGGAACGCTTAACATTTGCGCCCGAGTTTACCTCCGGTCGTCCTGACATTGCCTAGCCACTGAAACCAGGTAAGTGAGGTAGGAGAGTGCTGTAGATTCTGTGCAAGTCTGTCTCACTGCGAAATGCTTCACGCAAAGGTCACCGGTATTGCGCCAGCCCCGTGCGGCACACGGTGGATTTCGTCATTCGCGACGATCAAATTGTCGTGTCCATGGAAGGCAAGCTGAAAATGAAGGTATTTGGCCACGGTTGTCCGAGCACTATCCGTCGAGTGCTGTACACTGGCCTCGTCTTGAATATGACAGTCCGTACTCACTGCAACAATATTGCAAGATTATTTCAGGCGTGGTATTCACCGATAAGTTCGACGTTGCCGCCACTCATCCAACAACGATGCCTAACTGGGGGCGACGAAGAGGTCAGCTGGAAACTTTTCTCAGCACAATGCCTCAGAACTCGAAAGTGACGCTTGGACTTTCGTTATTCGGTTTTCCCCGCTGGAGATGACGGTGAGTAAATTCCTTGCTGCATATCACTAGAAGCGGAGGTGTACGATTCGTGATGCCGTCGAGACCCGTGAGATTAAGTATGATCCGAGTGCAGGCACTAATGATGGCTACATCATCGCGACTATATGACTTTGGAGGTTGGAATCCAATGAGAAGATTTTTTTTACCTTTTATTCGGACTAAAAGTTGCCCAGTGGGTTCACAAATGTCGATTATTCAAAATCTTCTCCACCCCCTCAGACAACCAGGTTGCTTTAAACCGGGCGGACAGAGACAGTTTTTGCCCATGAGGTCATATGTCAGCAATGGATGATCACCTACCAAACAAGGCGGACTTCCACAAAGTGAGTGGCACGGTAACTGACACAAACGCAAGGGAGATTCGCACTGCGTGTAGCAAGGCTTCCCTCGCCATTCTCGATTCGCGCTGTAACTCCCACTTAAAGGCCAGTCGTAATTCAGAGTTATGCTTGAGGCACTGGTGCAGATGCCCAGAGTTTTTAATTTACGCGCATCAGTTTTTCACCTCAGGATCGCCAAGTCAGTTTAAAATATGTGGAACTTCGCGTCTTCCCAGTACAGCAACTGGGGGTCCCGGTCCGAATTTCTGGGCTTTGCCACCTACTAATAAGAGTGAGACGAGACCGTTTGGGGAAGGAGTATTCCCACACACCTTGCTTCACAGACCGTGTACTGGGCTTTCCACCGCGGACAGCAGCGCTTTCGTGCCAGTCTCATCTGATTAGCAACTTGTGTGTTGTCAATCCTCTCCTAGGGTTCTCATTTTGCTGAGGAAATTTTCTGTGGTGGGAGGATGGATCAAATTACTGAACTTAAAAGCCTCCTTTGCAGTCGACTGGGGCTGAATCATACGGGAGTATCTTTTTACCTGGGATGTTCACCTTTTCTCTGAGCCACTGTATGCGTTTATAAAACTCAGTCAGACGACTGCCTTTCCTACTGCCTGTGACTCTTATGTATCACTTGTTCGCATAGTCTAGCTGCATTCGGATTTCGACTGTTTTATATCAGTCTTAACAGAATATGCGGATATGAATTTTAGTCCTTCGTTGTCGTTCTGTTACACCTTGTACCATGGGCTTGGCAGCCGCTTGAGTAGTAACATCTCCAGCCCGAATCATCGGCCTTTTGCGATTGTTTCGCCTCCTTCGCTTTAGGCCAATGAAAAGATCTCTAAAGCAACATGGTCTACTTCCTCACCCCCCCGTGCACTTACATCAGTCTCCAGCAGTCCAACGCAGTCCACTGCTACCATCGCCATTGCTAGTGCTTGCTCCAGCGGCAAGAGGCAGGCCTCTCCCGTTATCTCCGCATCAACGTCAAAACGTCCGCAAACTCATAGTGCTGATGCTCCGCCATCGTCATCAGCGGCGGTCGCCGCGTCATCTGCATCCACTTCTGTCCGCGGTGCTGCACCTACTGCCGCGGCCGCCAGGGCCGGCGAACCGGCGGCCTCCGCTCAAGCCGATTTCGCTGTGCTCCAATACTTACCAGAGGGCATGCTGGGTGAGTCCTTTTGTCCACCGTACAGCACGCCTTGCCGTGCGCGATGTCAGTACTTTTTTATTTGTGAATAATGCAACGCAAACGTCTAGAGAGCATAGGTACTCGTGGCTTTCATTTTTTTCTTACATATTGTACACAGTGTAATCTGTAAAATACCCTAAAAGTCTTCCGATTGGCCGCTATGCACTGCGGCCGCAGGAGGCAATTAGTTTTTTGTTAGGCTGTGTACAACCCTAATGCTTTCTCATATGCACCCAGTGTGATCTGCCAATGGATTAAGTGAATGATCCTCTCAGGTAGGCTATCCCTCCCTCATAGTTGGCTATAAGGAAGCATTGTTGACGAAGACAAAGGAGACTGCAGTGGCTACTTGGAACTTCTTTGTCGTTTACGAACTATACCTCAGACCGGACAGATGCGGAGCTCGGTTCGGGGTCAGTTGGTTAACTGGCCAAACGCATAACGAGTCACGATATTTTCATCGGCTGCTTTTCCGTGTCAGCCAAGATTCGGTTAGGGCTGTCTCCTTTTCCGGTCAAAACGACAAGGCAGATCCCGTCCTTTTTCAGCCTAAGAAGAGGCGACAGTCCGACCGTCTCATGCGACCTTGTTCACCGTGTGCTCCACAGTACCTTGACTTACA
Source organism: Spirometra erinaceieuropaei (assembly GCA_902702965.1). Classification (NCBI taxonomy): domain Eukaryota; kingdom Metazoa; phylum Platyhelminthes; class Cestoda; order Diphyllobothriidea; family Diphyllobothriidae; genus Spirometra; species Spirometra erinaceieuropaei. The sequence goes on along the minus strand of CACRXP010000181.1, from coordinate 827,572 downwards.
CGGGAGTTAGTTTATAGGCAGAGTGTTATTACCGAAAAAGATAAGGGAGACTGGGATGGCTATTTCTGGCTTATTTGCCGTCTTCAGTCTGTCGTACCCACCGCTGAAGCCTATAGAACACTTGGGGCTCGGTCCCGCGACCCGTTGGTTACAATTCCAACGCCTCTAACTACTGAGACACGGACTCGTCCTGTCGGTTTAGTTTATAGTGATAGCAAACTTGCACAGCACCTGCCGCACTCTCTCCTCCATCATCAACGTGAACCCGATGGAAAGACAGTCAAGTCGACCGCAGGTGGACTCAGGTGCATTGGCTGAAAAGCCGGACAACCCGTCTACGCTCGCCACACACGACCCGGTCCCGCGCAGTGGAGCGACCCGGATCTTACTTTCGCAAGAGTGCAACTGAGGCTACATTAAGGGGCTGTTAAGCCTGTCTTTCAGCCCTCATGGCAGCCAACTCATAAATGCACACAGTTAACCACAAGGACCGAGCTATCCCGTCAGTTGGCAGCCTTCCAAATCACGACTTTTAACTCATCCTGATAGTTCCAAAGCGCGTCAGATTTATTATAGTGGGTAATTCGCTGAAGTTTTGTGCGGACGGTCTCAGAGTTGGCCACATTCTCTCATCCCTCTCCCATGCACTTGTCCACTGTTTGCGCCTGTTAGTCATCCGGCGCTGGGATGGGCTAGGAAGAGACACCCGAGGTGTCGGTTTTTACAGACGATTAATACGCAAAAACTATGCGAAATAAGTAGCATCTTGACTTCCGTGACAAATTCGTTACCGACCACCACCACCACCCGCCTTGTACTCTGGTGTTTGGACTGTTTGCACCTCATATTTTGGAATAAGTGAGTACGCCGTATTCAGTATGCTAAACGGTCTACCCACCATAAGCGACAGATGCTTTGTTATCCCTCGGCAAGACGGTTCTTTCAAAATTACCATGTTATTCAATAGGGTAAGGCGTGACAGGCATTATCTACACAGGAGTCAAATAAACGAAAGCAATGGATAACTAAATGTTTGGGCGAACTTGGTTTCGACTGAGGAGTGATAAACTAGTCCGCATCTAGCGGTCAAAGGACGAAGAGCTCGATGACAAAATCAATATCTCGCCTGCAACTTGAGCAGGGGTCCTTCTGTGTTTGAATGGCTGTATGGAGCCCCAGGAAGGAGAACACTGTTCTTTTCTGATAAAGACATTGATGGTTTACGTCGTACGGGTTACCGCAACTGTATCTTCTGCCAACATTTTAAACCCACCAGGATAGTTTTTTCAGGAGGCCAATGCATCAGTTCATCAGTACCAGACCTTTCAGCATTTCAGAACTTCCGAAGCATCAAGCACCTTCACTGATCAGCTGGATTTCCTGACCGCAATGAAATAAATCACGTTTGTCATTATCGTAAATTGGGCAAGTTCGAAAGTGTGGAGTTTATTTGGTCCCCACTAAATTACCATGGTTCATTGGAGGGCCAATTTTTCGACATTGTGTTTGTCCAAGAGACTGACCTGGGAACACGATGATTACAACGGTCAGTACACCTCTCAAAAAGCATTGTTTGGCCTTAAAAAGGAAGTGAGAGAGTAACTGTAAAGACAGGTGAAGCTGGTGGGGCTTACACCATACGTAGGAAGCGAGGGACTAAGAGGGTAGAACTATGTTACCGCGACCTTCGTGGCTGCCTTTCGAGTGTTTATATGCAACAGCGAGGAAGATTTTAAGCTTATTCGGCCTGCCTCAGCTACAAATCGGAACTTTTAGCTAGCGGGATACGTCTCAAAGTTCTATTTCCGTTTCATTTAAGCTGACATTCAGCAAGTGGCTGCGTCCTTTGACATTCAACTTTGCGTTGCGCATGTTCAAACTTCGGAGGGCAGCGCACGTTCACATTTAGGCTTGTCACTGATATATATGCCGAGTTGCAGCTAGCCGTGTCCCTAAGTCGAAGAGACGTAGTAGTAGTAGTAGTAGTAGTAGTAGTAGTAGTAGTAGTAGTAGTAGTAGTAGTAGTAGTAGTAGTAGTAGCAGTAGTAGTAGTAGTAGTAGTAGTAGTAGTAGTAGTAGTAGTAGTAGTAGTAGTAGTAGTAGTAGTAGTAGTAGTATTGGCGGCGGCGGCGGCGGCGGCGGCGTTGTAAGTTGTTTCATCTGTCAGCTGTCGAATTCTAGCTGTGGAGGATTCACAATCCCTCCACGTTGATTTTTTACGCTCCGGGTTTTCGTGGGTGTTGCAGGTTGTGAAACTCCTATTGTCGATCCTCCTTGCAGTCTGACTTTTCTCTTGTTTGGGCCGGGCATCAACGTCGGTACATATTGGTATGCGAAGAAAATAAACGATGACGTCGAAACCAGGAGTGCAAGTTGCTGCACAGTTTGTTATCCATTAATTTTTGCGTCCCTTTAGACATGAATGAAGACGAGTTGTTAGCCATGGTTTTGGAACAGTCCCGCAACGATTACCTGGCAAGTTTGCGAGCTTCGAAATCGCGGGAGGAGTATGCCCTGCCCTCTACTGTCCAGTCGTTCTTCCGACAACAGTTGGAACCATCGGAGGAGTCTGGCCTTCCTTCGTTCTCCAATGCATCTGTTCAGCCTTGTTTTTCTTCCTCCTCCGGCAGCGACTCTCAGAAGACGGCTGAACCTGCACCCGAGGGAGAAAAAACTGGTACCTCCACCAGCCATGCACCCGCCCAATCCGACAATTATGGTGGAGACATTTCATCCTAGCTGCATATGCACACACTTGTCGTTTGCTTTTGGTGCTCTCCGCAGTCTTTCCATGTCTTCTTATTTTTAAGAACTCTGGCGCTCCGAGTTTCTTCTTGCTCATTATTTTTTGCCGTTTAGCTAGTCTGTACGCTCACCTTCTACTAATACCCCTTGTAAATCTGCCGACATTTGGCCTACTAGAGGCAGGCTGCTGTATACCTATAATTCATATCGATATCCACGTCTACACATACGTACGTACTCACACTTCCACGAAGTTAGGAAACCAATGCCCCATTTAGCAGTAAGCCTCTCTGTAAATACCGTTTTCTTTCACCAAGAGTTTGACGCGTGCTGTGTGAAATTCCTCGCTCGTGTGCGTGTGTGTGTGTTTGTGGACGCGTCTACCTGACTGCACCTTCGACCCCTTCTTGCGCCTCTTTTTCCTGCTTTTTGTTGCCCCGCTCTTTACTCCTCCACTTCAAGTTTTGTCAAACATGCTCCAGTGCTGCACGTCAGCACGTAAGTGGCGTACAGCCCATACGTTCTGATCATCTCAGCCAGATTTATCCTCTTTTTGCCAGTTTGCACGTCATATCGTTGCCCAGGGGCCGAAGGTGAAGGTGACGATTTCCCCAAGCTCTTATTTGCCTCTTTACTCCGATCTGGTTCTTTTCTCCCTTCCGGGGCATCATGCACTATCATCAGTCATCCTCACAACTGCATTATACAACTTTTACGATTAACTGGATTCCTGTCGGTCTGCTACACAGACGTTCTCTTTGGTTCTGCCTGCTTGGTGTCCCCGCTTGGTTCGTCTTCTCACGTACCTCGCTTAGCAGCCTGCAACACTTTGGATGTTCATGTTAGACGGGTCATCCGCAGATACCGGTGACTTACGGGTTTTGTGGTAAATATATTAAAGGTTGCTTCTAGCGCCTTCCCTGTCATTAGGGTCAAATGGTGGACCTCAAGAAATGTAAGCGTCCGCCATGGCCCTCGCAGCCTGGTGCGCGCTGACAGCTCTGGAACCTGGTTCCCTGCCGGTAAATGCGCTTTTACTCTCGCTAGAAATACAGATCTTGAGCATGGCTGGTCAGTCATCCTCATCCTTTAGACTTGTTGTGGTGCTGTTGTTGGTTAAAATCCTGGTCCAGCGTTTTGTTATAGACCAGGGGGTGTGGTGGTACACCTAGATGCGGGTCCGGCCGTGCCAGCCATCTGCGCCCTCCCTCTCCTCCGGTCTTCTTGGCGCTGTATAGACACCGGATCCAGTTGTGGAGGAGGAGGAGGTGCGTTAGATGCTGCAAAAGTCACCGTGCCTACTCGTTGTGAAGCACACGGGGGACATCGTGGGGCACCACGAGTGACAGTTTTCTTATTTTAGTTTTGTCTATCCCTCGGTCTGTTCAGTGGCCTCAACTGCTTATCTACTGATCTGGAGAATCTTCTTGATCGCGTATACTATTTATTGGTTCTTCTCAAGGATGATCTCCTATACCTCGGTAAACGCCCGCAGAGCAGTACGTCGGCTGCTGGTGACCAATAAAACACGCCTAACTACTAGCCGCCCTCGAATCCGTTTCTTCCGGAATGCTACTAAACCACTAACGGTGACCACATTGCCTAACGATGTGCGATAGACTGTGCTTAGTTCTTAGTTACTGCCATACTCGCGCGTGGCACTTGTTGGGCGGTAGCTTCCACCACATCAACCACTTCACACAATTTCAACCAGGCGGATGAATGGTTTGGACGGACTAATTATGCATGAGGGTGAGGGAGGCCGACCCAGCTAGGATCATGCCTTTGGCCCGTCATCATAACCAAGTGTGCTTCGGAACTATCACGACGAATTAGTACCTCTGGCCTGGAAGGTTGCCAACTGGCTGATTAGCATGGTCCCACTGCGGGCTGAGGGCTAGGCTGCAATGGTTTTTCCTTCCTGTGGCCTTTATGGCCCTGCTGAACTCAAGCTTATGTGTCTCTGTAAATGGCTGCTTCTGATCTTTTTTGCACTCTTAACCGCCCTGCGGTGGCGTTTTTTACTGTCTAGACCGAATGATGGATGGTCGAAAACCTGTCCCTTTGGACTTTTATTTCTTCAATTCTCATGTTAATCTCGAGAGAGAGGGAGGGAGAGAGACTGGTTTGATTTCGGGTAGGTCAACATATTCAGTGCATCCAAAGGCCTAGTATTTTGAATCCCACCCATTGTGTGCAGGGCCACATGCAGTGATTTAGACAAGCAGGGTACACCCGGGCGGAGCACTCACAGTTCTACGGAACTTATCCAAGTGATGCGTACGGAATCCCGAGCATTCGAAAGCCGGGACCACACAATGACTACTTTACTTTGTAAAGAAATTCCTTATCTATTCGCGATCTGCATACTAGATTTCAGTGTCTTACTTCCCGTGAGTGCATCCTGTTGCCCCAACTTGTCTGTTCTGGAATTTAGCTGGCGCAAGAAGGTGAGTCAGCGGCATTCTCCAAGTATTGCTGCATTTGCATGTGGCACGAGCTAGAAAGGAGGCTTACACGCAAAGTCATTTGCTGCACCCTATCTCATCACATTCAGCTTGGTTTGAACAAGTTTTTAGTTTATGGGAGCAAGCGAAGGAAGGGGAAGGGAACATGAGGTCTCGTCTCACAATAAACGAACCAAATGCACCTTCAGAATATTACGGTCAGATAACAGTTGTGGCTTGGAAGACGACTTACTAACCGGACAACATGTTCCTAGTCGGGACTGAGGACCAAGCCGCAATAACTCCTTAAAATGACCTTTATAGGGCCCTAGCATGGGATGCGAGGCTAGGCGATCGTGGTCTGGTACATAGGGACCAAGTCGTCTATGGTACACGCGAACGGGCTGTTTAGTTCTGTCAGTCGCTGCGCACTCGCCTACTTCCGGTTGACTTGGCATGATCTTGCCATCGGAGAAGCAAGTGGGGTAGATACAACCCATGTCCGTTCATTATAAACAAGTCCACGCACACGACATCCTGACCAACCCTTATTGTGGCGCTGTACCTCAGCGACCGTCGAGCCGTCATCACCAGTCTCTGTAATAATAACAGTAGTATTGATGCCGGCAGCACCACAGGCAACGGTGTTTTTTTGGTGTATATGATGATTTATGAAAGATTGGTGAATGTCGACTACAAAGCCTTTTTCCAGTGAGACCCCACTGTCTTAACGGTGCGTTAGTTTATTGAGCATCTGGTAAAGTGACCTGAGGACATTACACTTCTGTTGGTATCCGATATGGAGACTCATTTCAGATGCACGCTCATTGTGAATGACCGATTTTCCTACTCTTGTAGAGATAAACCATAGTTTTGCGTTCCTCAGAAATTAACTGCTAACTTGCAGTAAATCAGTTTAAACTAAAGTCTATAGGCCCAGACCGAAACTTGATGTTTGAATGTTTGTGTCGAAGTCCATCTGCCGCAGTCGGCAGGTGATGAGTATTACGCGGCTATCTCGCTGTGGCTGATGGGCTTCGGCCCAAACATTCAAACACCAAGTTTCGGTCTGTGCCTATAGACTTAAGTTTAAACTGATTTACTCCAAGTTAGCAGTTAATTTCTGAGGAAATTAGAAAGCAAAAATATGGCTTATCTCTACGAGAGGAGGAAAGACGGTCCTTCGGTCTATGCCGATAGACTTTGGTTTAATCTGATCTGCTCGTTAATTTCTGAGGAAAAAGCAACAATTTCTAGCCTAGAGTATCTGTGAGGAGGCATTTGGAGAATGCTGGGGGACCCACTGATGAGCCGAACCCCTTGCAGCTGTGCCATGCAGTGGCGAAATATCGGTGAAACACGCATTTGGGGTTTTAGCCGGTATTTGTGCTGATAGTATGGTGTCTTGTAACACTGAAATAAACCCTACTGCCTATCCTTCCGTGGAATTCAGCCGGATTAGTATTAATAGTATTGGTGGTCTTTGTGATATTCACAATAGTTTTGCTATGGGTTGAGCTTTTAATAATGACGTAATTGACTATAGTAGCATGGATAATTCTTGTAGTATTAGTGAAAACGGGGTCAGTGGGATTAGTGGTATTAATAGTTATAGGGATATTACTAGAATTGGTTCGGACAGTGGTAATTTTACCGGCGAAAAACTCGCTCAAGACCATGGTTCAACGTAGATGGGGAATTTTAATCTCATTGTTGCCGTAATAGTTAGTTTTCGCACGAACATCATTTTCTCCGAGAGTCAGCGCGCACTGCCAGCAGACGACGTTCTCAATCAGCACAGATGAGCCCGGAGTAAGATCCACTTTTAGGCGGCCAAGTAATCAGTTTGAGGCGATAACACAGGGAAGGTTCGATGCGCGAGTAGACAGAGGATATGACGGCTTATTTTCAAAGGTCCACCAATGCTAGCATACGACGAAGGAAAAGAAGGCAACATTTCTATTGCTGGCCGGTGGCGCTACGAAACTTCGGAAGAAGGAACGTCGGCGCGAATGTCCGCAGAAAAGTATTTTGGCTGTCTGGGTCCTCTATATCGGATGTTTTCTCTACTAGGATGTCCAGATGTCCAAAATTCTTATTACACGAACACAATCTTGCGAATCATTAGAAGTGTTCGCCTATATCTTCCAAGGTAGTTACGAACTAGATTTCGTAGTCGCTGGGATGATTGCCCACGACAACAGCTGACTGACGCCCGGACCTCTGATGAGAATCGAGTCAACCAGTAAACCGATCTTCCACCCGTATGCGGAGTGCTGCGTAGTCATTTTGAGATCCTCAGCACCGGTCGTTGACCAGTTAACGTATCCTATAATTTCTGTTGCTGCTGCAATCCCTAGCGATGGACTCCTGTAAGAGTGTGGGATTTCAGGGAAATTAAGAAGCAGTGCTCTATAAGTCCATCGCCTCCTCACCCTTCAAAAGAATTAGGATCGACTGCAGCACTCCAGAAGTGCAAGCGCATGAATCCTGGCACTTTTGCGATAACTTCTAGCCGATGGTTGCTCATCAGACTTTACTTACTCAGTGTATATGTACCCACACACAGAGGGTAAAAACCAGAAAGCTACCGAAACTGCATTCTCTGCTATGCGTCAAGAATGCTTACGATGCAACGGAGTCTTGCCGAAGAAGTAGCTACCGGTTTTCCTCAGACTCCTTAGGCAGTCGTATTCAGTCAAATTATACATGCGAAAGACCAAATAAAACCCCATTAGTAATCAGGATCGGTCTTTTAGATCCCATACCTAAGTTATCCTTCTAAGCACACAGGTCAGGCTTGATGAAAGCTGGCATCACGGCTGTGCAAACAAGCTAACGATAAGAGGGGGTTGTCAGTCATCTCAACTGACTGCCTAAACCCAGCGAGTGGTTATGACTTCAACTTTGCAGAAATGAAGACAATTTTCTGCGCGTCCTTAGTTCAATCTGAGAGAACTCAGTGAGACAACATATTGATCTCTCTTCGGCATACCCTGATGCCCGAGCCCGAACCCGGATAGCCTATAAATGCCGCTGATTAGTGACAGTTTGTAACTACCACTTATTGGCTGCTGCTTTTCTTTTCTCTAGTGACGACCCTTCGTATGAGTCCGAAAGTTTAGACGAATAAAGTTGTCCCGTTGATCAGATGTTCTTCTTTAAGCTTTGTAGAACATGAGTTCCTGAGTCTGGAGTTTCATCTTTTATATAAGTGTGAGTGGCAGAAAGGAAGTACCTCGTTCCGCCAATAACAAAAACAACTTCGCTAATCTAAAACCTGCGGTGGTATCGTATTTATGACAGCCGGCGCTGCCCTGCTCGCGTGTTCTGATTGGCCGGATTCTGGCGCGAGAAGGTGGTCATCTAGTGTTGACGAACCAGTGCGCCGAGCGTTCGCACGCGGGCATAAGCGTGCTGGGCGACCGTCGTCCGTGCGCTTATAAAGTGTGGGAGTATCCTAAAACCCAGCTGTCCTGAAAAGTTCCATCCGGTGAGAGGTACTCTCCAGCGCTCCATTTCACATTTTTAGTCTCATTCTCGGTATTTGCATGGAAGACAGACAAAGTCAATGAAGAAGAAGACACGATCGCTGGGACAAGAGCTTTAGGGTGAAAGAATTAGAAGCGCGGGGATTCATGAGTTGCTGCAACTGCATCAGAACACATGAACCACAACCTCCTTATCATTTCTTACGTTCTTAGCCGCCTCCACTCCCCAGGCTGGAATCCGAAACGTCAGGCGAATAGCGCTCTTGTTCCAGCGGTCGTGTCTCCCTCTTCACGACTGCTCCCTAGAACTCGCCTCTTCGCTTCTATTAGCCCTCAACACTGTTGCTCCTACGCCCGAGTCATTGACTCCCGTTGAATTACGTGCCGACTGCCAGGTGAGATCGCAGAAACGTGTTAGAGTCAAATGCAATGTGACTTGTCGAATTATAGGCAGAACACTTCAATGAAGGGTGCAACCGTACATACCGCCACGGAAACAGCCTTAGGAAAAGCAAGTGCCTAAGAAATTTATCGTCGCACTGTGGGACAGCAAGAACCCCCTGCGATTCTTAGCCTCTGGAGATGCAACAGTCATCAGCGGGAATTTGTGGGCAACCTTTGCTTCAGCAATAAAACAATAGTGAGGCTCAGAAGGCAGTGATCGTCATTGTTTTACCAAACTGAGAGTCAGCCGTTGAGATTGTTAGTTCCGGCATGAGTGCGTACGTGCGCCTGCGCCTCATCAACCTGTAACCAATCAGCAAATGGTACAACGCCAATTGACGTCAAACTGTCGCCACGCCGGGGCAAGCAGTCAACAAACAAGGAATGGGGAGGGTCGGTCGTCGTTGCCAAACCGCATAGACGGGCATGAGCTTGCGCAGCCCTAGGACCCGCAGAACGGCACCAAAACTGGCTTGACGCGAAAGGCGAGGACGGTTAGTATGTGCTATCTGAGAACGGAGAACCGTGTCCAGCCTTTGAGAACGAGAGAACTTAATCAAATAAGCCGAATATGCCGGGTGCAGACAAGCACTATCGCAGAAACTATGGAAATGCAGAATATACGGATGAACCGCAGAACGTAGGAAACCTAGGGATCCGCTGACAGAGGTGACGTGTCGACTTTATTCACTCGGAAAGTTCTGGGTGATCTGCCAAGAGGGGATCAATAAACCTTCTCGAGTCGAAATAAACGCTCCCCTTGATCGGAACTCTTTTGGCAGAAGACAATGAGGGCAGTTCAATAGCTGCCAGGGGAAAAGTTCCGACAATGACTCGATCCTAGCCATAGTCTACAAATACGATAATTCTGAACTTCCACATAAACTAGCATCTATGTTCCTCAAAAAGTGGAGATTAGGAAAATTTCCATAGTATTTCAGAGCCAAGTGGAAAAAATCGACAAGTATGCTGCACTCACCGAAATTTCCGTAGTTCATCATCACAAAAAAGGGTTCCGGTCAGAAAATACGGATAAGCGTCTATTCTACCCTAGCTCATCTCTCAGAGGACGCCGACGGAGACTTGAACAGAAGACTAGGAAGGCGTTTGGGTGTTGGGAACTGTTACCACAAGTTGCGAGGCAATTCACAACATCACGTAGGTCTGTGCTGTCGACAACGAATAGACCTCAGCGGTTTTCATTTCGATAAATGAGGTGATACACCCATGCTTACTCGGCAGGAGTGCCTCTAACCTCAATTTACCCTCAGTGTTAGTTATCGGCTGTCTGGATAGACGCATTGACATCGTTTTTAACTAGTGAACTGATGGAAGTCCTTTCAAAATTCCGGGAAATTGACAGTTTGACAGTCGGTTACGACGATGTCCACCGGTGTCATGACCAAATAAAGAAGACTGCAGGCAAGAGGATGCAGGTGACTGGCAGGGCATAAACTCGCACCTAGGCGTCCACAACAAACACTTGACCAGGATTTTGCACAACAAAAAGGGAAGAGGGTGACGGCTCCAATCCCACGAAGTGGGAGTGCCATAGAGACCACATTAAGACAGAGCCATTTCAGCCTGACGCTCAGTCCACCAGTTGTCCACTCACACAAACACACACCGGGCTGACTGAGAGGTTCGAGTTATCTCGTCAGTTGGCAACTTTCCAAGCTACGGCTTTTAGTGCACCGTGGTAGCGTCAAGTGCGTCAGGTTGTTTTTACTGGGGAAAGTGCGCTGAGTCGTCGACTTCACTATTCCCACTCCCAGGTCCTAGCTACTGTCCGAGTCGGTCAGTTATCTAGTGCAAGGAATGGACGCAGTGGCTGACATAGCTAGTGACCCCGTCTGTGCGTGTCACATACACGACTCGGCCTCTCGAACGCAAACAGCGGGATTCCACATAAAAGAGGGTGAACGGTATGCATCTCACATACGTGATAATGCCGGAGGTCACGTTGAGAAGGAGCCACCTCAGCCACCACCAACCAGTCTCTCAAAGCAAAACCACACAACCGGACTGACTGCATGGACTGAGTTGAAGCGTCTTTTGGCAACCCTCTAAGCCACGGCGCTTAGCGCACCATGATAGTCCTAGCTCATGGAGAAAGGGCCGAGAGGCATACATCCCACTAACGCGAGAGGTGCCTGTTACGTGCTTGCATTGTATGACTATGGGTGATGTTGATGTGCGTTGTAGGTGCTGCTGAGGAAAGATTTGATGGTAGAGTATAGCAGGCGGTGTTCTACCTCAGACTCCCATGAATGCGCATATGACTGAAAAGGTTGTGTCTGAATAGTTTGCCTGTTCGGATCACGTCGGGGTCACCACTTTAGTGGGCAAGTCAATCGATAACTTGACCCCACGCTAAAACTACGTTGAGAAAAGCCAAACAAAATGGCTGTGCCAGAACGAACTTAACTGTTAAAGCCGCCCAGAGAAGAACAAAGGTAATGGGTGAAGTCAGTTAGTCAAACCGAAACTAACACCATTTGGAGTGTGCGTGTAATCGTTCCATAAACACCAACTTAAACAAAAGGGGATAAATGCGAGTCCAGGAAATGCTAAACAAGTAGAATAACTATAAAAGGCATTGTATACACAAAAGTATGACAAAAGGCTACCACAGGCCCATGCTTTGGCTGAATGTGCGTGCGCAGTGTGGACAACTGAGGCGATCGCCAGTCTCTATGCGATAGATTCAGAAGTGACCGAGCTGGCTGATGCTTGAGGTGAATGTGCAGGAACAATGTCAGCCGGATAGGTCGCGAGCTGTAGAATCGGCTTCGGGGGTGGTGGTGATGGTGCTTTTAGTGATGGGCGCACGGAACGATGAGCAGTTGGTCGGCCTGGGGATAGAAAAGTTGGTGGAGATGTAAGATGTGCTAGGTGTGTATGTCCTGCGATGAATTCCGCTGTTGTGGATACGCATGTAATCGATAGGCCCCTGCGGTGAATGAATGTGGACAGTGAAAGTGGATGCAGTGAGTGTATGTTCGGTTTCCTGGCACTGGTTTGCTAGTCTCTGGATTCGCAAGTGGCGGACTAGGCCGATGGGTGGGATGAATATGCGATTGTAATGAGGACAGGATAGGACCGAATCCACATCTCTGGAGGCGGGGATGGTGATGGTGAGGATTGTGGTTGACGCGGCGCCGGGAGCGTTGCTGTCGATTGCGGGGGTGGTAGAGGTAGTTGTGGTAGTCGTCGCCGCAGAGGTTTGGGCAGAGATGTTGGAGGTGGCGATGGTCGACAGAGGCAGGGCACGGGTATTCGGAGCGAAGTGGTGGGGATAGGCGCCATCGTAGACGCCGTGGAGGATGAAGCACTGGCAAATGCGGAGGAAGAGGTCGGGGTTGTCGGCCAGTTGGTAAATTGGGTCCGAAGATGCTCAGCGAGGCCGATTAACGCGCAGAATGTTCGTTGGCATCGTGAGCATGTCAGCAGAGGTTGAACGCTGATACTGCGGATCAGAGGTGCATGGGACTTGCTAGCTTCCCTCTTGGCTTTGGCAGCGGCGACCCGATCTGCTTTACAGATGGCCTGCGTCAGTCTTCACTTCTCTTCGCCAGACCGGTCTGTCGTGAGTGAGGTCGTTCCAGGTCTCCGAGCTGATCTTCAGTCGCTTCAAGGAGTTCTTTAAAGTGTCCTTGTATCATCGCTTTTAACCTCTTGGTTAACGACCACCCGTGGCGACATTTTCGTAGAACAGTTCTTTTGGTACGCGAGCGTCGAGCATTCTCATGAGGTGGCCGCTCCATCGCAGCTGCAGTTGCCTCTGTATAGCACGGATGCTGAGGATTTCAATCGGTTCCAAAACTTCCGTGTCGGTTATCCTCTCTTGCCGCCTTAGCTTTAATATGTGTCGCAGACAACTGAGGAAGAGGTCATTTGGCTTCCGTGTTTGTCTCTTGTAGACTGTCCAGGTCTCACTACCATACAGCAGTGCCGTCAGAATGACAGCTGTGTACATATCGAGCCTGGTGCTCAGGTTGGTCCATGCCGTTTCCATACAGAGCTGACGTACCATGTGCGTAAATGGCTCAGAACAGCCGAATTTCTGCATGATTTTTCACAGTCCTTCGCGATTAACCGTGTCAAAGGCTTTCGTGAAGTCCACAAAGATAGAACAGAGGTTAGTCTACTTCTCCTGACACTTTTCTTGCAACTGGCAGGGGGCGAAGATCATAGCGGTGGTTCTATGGTGACGGCAGAAGCCACACGTGTTTTCAGGGAGAAGACCTTGTCCGAGATAGCCGTTGAGAGGCTTGAGAAGAACGCAAGCGAAAATCTTTCTGGGGATGTTGAGCAGCGAGATATTCCTGTGATTATCACTCATTTGCCGGTTTCCCTACCGTTTGTAGAAGTGGACAATTGCCGTATCCTTGTAATCCTGAGGAACTTGTCCGTGGCGCCACATCTCCTGGAACAGCGTTATGATTCGACCCATGAGGTGGGGCTAGCCGTGCTTGTAAACTTCGGCATCAGATCCCGGTGCCCTCCCATTGAAGAGTTGGTGCACTTAACAGACGCTTTTTGGGAAAGAAGACGGCAGACTCAGATCGTCACTCGATTCCACTTGGGGTAGTCGGTCGATGGCGGCGCCGGAGATTGCAGAGGGACGGTTGGGGACGCTTCTGGAGTGCTCGATCCAGCGCTTTAGAATCTGTGATTTCTCCATCAGGCGATCGTCTATGTTGCTAAGAATGGTAAAGGCGACGCCCGCGTCACGTCGCTCTGCCCTAAGGCGACCGCATCTATCTCCTCCAGTTGGCATTGTTCGGAGAAACGGGTCCCGTTGAGTGCACCAATGTACATCTTGTGACGCGCCAGTTCTCGTGCTACTAGCGCCATTTCTCTTTCCGGTCGGTTGCTCTTCAGACTGTCTAAAAGGGAATGAACATTTCCGGCTGTTGCAGCGAGCGGACTCACTCCAGCAGCCCGTAGGGATGAGGATAGGGTTGTCGCTGTTGCCGTTGTCGTTGTTTCCGTAGTTACTTCGAGTGTCTTGACCGCGGGTTTCGCATCTGCGAGCCACGGTCAGCATGCAGAGGATGTAGCCCGAGAATTTGTTTAGAGTACCTTTTCTAGCTCCTTCCTCCGTGAGGAAGTAAGCAGTGCTCTCCATAAATAGGGCTGATTGAACACCCCAGGCGGCTGCTGGACTCCACCATGATCCACGACTTTTTTGTTGGAAGAACGATCCCAGTTTGCCTGGGCCGCCTACGGAATTACATGCCGCCCTCTCCGTAGAATTTCTGAAGTATGGGGGGGAGGAAGGGGTGGGAAGGGAAGCAGAGCTACTGGGTACAAGAATACACACAATACGCGATATCGGGAAGGTACTGGCTGTATCAAAGCCTCCAAAGACAAAAACATCCCCCTTGTTTCATCGCCGACAATTCGCTGAACATCACCGCAGAATTAAGCGTGCAGATCGGCAAGGAACATATCGCACTCCGATGTGAAACTTCAGACTTATTATGCTTCGACCGCTGTCAGCTGTATGATGCACCGAGCCACCATTGTCTGAGTTTTGTGAGCAGTTTGCATACCCTGGGCTAGCACATTCGCCATAAACATCACAGTCAACAAAGAACTTGCGAGCTGAATATCCAGAGCTAGGCATGACTCTCAACAGTCTTGTAAGGTTTCGACTGGAACCGAGACGACATGCTCGTCTCTTCCAAACTGAAAATGTCTGAAGCTTTCCTACTGACAGCGTTCCCATACTCTGTAGGAAGCTCCGAATGTATGGACATGCAAACGAGCTCAGACACATCTGCCGCAGTTGAATTTCGAGGCCCCTGAGGTAGAATGGAAAGACCATATGTCTGACACTCAGTGTTGAGGTCGATCGATATTCTTCACTACTACATAGTGTTAAATAAGCGCCACCATCGTGCATCTGTCTGAACTGACGAATTTGCCCGAAAAGGACCGAAACAACTCTGCAAGGACATCCTGAAGACGGGGTTCAAATTTATAGGATTCCACTATGAGTTCTGGGCGTCAGTTTCGCAGGATCGGTTGGCCTGACGGTCCGTCATGCAGAGTGAAACTCCAACCGTAGGGATCAGCCGATTAGTAGAGGCCATGTGAAAGTGACCGAACTGCCAGACCGGAAGAGCGAGACAGAAAAGTGACAACGTCCAGCCTATTCCACCCTCTCACTACTAGCAGCGGACCTCAGTGGCCTTCTGGTACACGCTCCGCATTAGCCGAAGTAACGACAGCGGCAATGACAACAACAACAAGTGGACGCTAACCTGAAGAACACTGTACATGCTGACGAGACCCGCTCTTACTGTCATCATTGTAAAAGCACGGTTTGGTCCAGATCGTCCTAATTAGGTGATTCAATGTCTGCATCACCAAAAAATTACTACTCGTTGGACCGATTCAACACCGTAGCTCACAACTCTCTAACTTGCTTTCGATATCTACGGGATAGGACTCGTTAACCACTTTAGAATACACACAATTCAAGGCGCCAACCAGAAGTCAGTTATTTTTTGATTATGACCACTTGATGGCTGCCTTCTGCACTGTGTCCCGAAGTCGACGATGTTGCTCTGTGGGATCTAAAAGGTGACCGAAAAGGCTGTTGCCTAGCAAATATATGAGCGAGTCTGGTTCATGCCGACGTGAGCCGAGCGCCTGTTCAGTCCACGAGAGACCAAACAAACTGCCAGGCCGACCATTGAGTCCAGTCTAATCTTCAGTCAGTTGGACATGGGGGCAAGAATACATAAGGAGACCAGCGATTCACGAATTTCTCCATTATTACTAATATGACGTGCTCTTGTGCATTCACGACGAATTCGCCGCCGAGGCTTGCGAGTTTGCCAACTATCGGGATGGCTCGGCCCTCATTCTGAATTAATGATAACTCCCACTAGTGTGATGTTTAAATGAGTAGTTTGGTTAATTTCGGCTGAGGGACTGGTGCGTATTTTGTACTAGAGGAATCTGGGTAAATGCCTGAACAGTTCTTATAACATGGTAAATTCATTTGAAGACGATGGGTCTGTGAAGGGCGAATGAGGACTATGTCGCGTAAGTCTCTCTATCATATACTAATTTACTTATCAGAAACCATGTCTCCCGAGGTGATGGAGCTCCTCATTTATCGCGATAAGCGATAGTTGTGAGAGTTAATTCAAAAACCCGTCTAGTAAATGGAATGGGAGACCCAGATTTTTCATTCGCAAAATTGGATTTTATTATTCTTTATAAAATTTTCCACGAGAAGGCTACATTACTTTGATACAATCCCCTTCAACGCCAGCGTGTTACTTGAGGTACTGAAATCAATTTCTCAGACCCTGATTAAATTCGTTGTATGTTAACCAACCCAGTTGCTCCTGAGCATCAGAAATGATCTCTTTATGAATTTCGGACACTCTATGGGGAAATTTTCCCCAACCTTTCAGAACAACCGAGAAAAGTCATACTGGTGACTGGATCAAATGAATTCCAGTGACAATGATAATTAACCGCTCTCCCCTTCATCGAGAATTGTTGCTCACTGGTACACTAATTGCTTGTATCGGCAATAACGTGATTATTTGCTTACAGTGACGAAATCAAGCACCGGACCGCCTTCAGTCTCCCGTCCCGCTCGCGTGCCATTGGCCTGCCAAAATTAAACCGTTTGGGGATAACGTGGGGCACGGTGGCTGATGTGATGTCAAGTCCCGTCATTCCTACATTCACAAACCAGCTCTTCGTAGGGGAGACCCAGGATGGCGTATTAAGAAGAGTTGCCATAAAGTTCACACTAAGAAGGAACCATTGCAGTCTATTCGTCATTTCATAGAAGGATCGAGATATTTGTCAGTAGGCAACCGTCCAATCGACAGGTGTTGGCGCGTAGTGATAGCTCAAAACAGCGAAACTTTAACTGCTTTGATGAATTAAGTCCTACTTTAAACACGAGTACTAAAATTTCAGAAGCTAATTCTCTAACTGTTTCTCTCTCTCTCTCGTGTACCATTGAACTCTCACGACGGACGAAATACCGTGTTCACAGATATGCTTCTCGAGATGTACATTAGAATACTCGGGAAACCTTCACGAACCAGCTTCCAGTTACATGGATGGTCATTAATGGTCGACCTTTGCGAATGCATTCGTAGTATATTTGCCCGTAGTAATTATCAGACAATTCATCTTGATAGGAATTGTGTGACAGCCAGCTTGACGAGGAGCATTGATACACGTGTAGAATCCCCCCATCTTTCCCAGTACAAAAAGTTTCCTTAGTAGAACGGATGAGATATTAGTAGGAGAGAGGGGGGACTTGAGCCGCTTACAGGACGCAGAAGAGTCCTAGCAACAGTCAGAAATTAGCACGCTTTGAAAGTAAGCCAAAACCAGAACGTCCGTCTTTCTGTTCAGCAGACCAATGCAGAACCCCTGAATGCAGATAGTGACGTTGTGCCGAGGCCCTCGCTAAAACGTCCGCGATAACCAGAACGAGACAGCCAGTTAACCGTTCTAGCTAAACGAGTTACTTACGTCGCCGTATAACAGGCCCATTTAATAGACGCGTCGGATCCAGTTTATGTGCATGGCACTTTCACTGCTGTGCGACAGTTTCGACCATTTTATGTGTTTTATTCCAGTGCGATCCTCTCGTCTGTGGATTATTCCATCTCATATGACTGCTAGGATATCATTGTCTATGTGTTTCTGTCCGTTTCCATTTTAGTATGCTAGGCGAAAGTCGCTGCTTTGCGGAACACCGAAAACCGACTTAGTGCATGGGATTGATGGATAAAGCTGCCCGCTTTCCCAATTCCCACTTTGAAGCAATGTAGTAGTTCGTTTAAACAAGGTCATTAACCTGACTAATGAACAAGCATCTGACGAGAATTCTAAAGCGTACTCAGCGTGCACGACCGGCTGAGTACTCAGGTCTGTCAGCAAAGCTGCTTTCCGCAAGACACACTAGAAACGCAATTCCGGGACAAAGACGACTTTGCGAATCCGATCCATTCGAAAACTCCCTCAGGATCGCACTAGGGCCTTCCCAGATGCTGACTAAACGCACTGTCGCGCTCGAAGTTTGCCAAGGAAAGTAGTGCAGACGAGCCCCCCACACCTCCCTCTTTGTGGCCAAGCTACAGAAGTTGGAGGAAGGAAACGCAAGATGCGATATATGCCTTTGGATGGTCAGCCAGCATTCATCAACAACCGCGTCATCATCAGACTGATGGAATAAGAACTAGTGAGATCGTTCCACATCGTACAGATCCGTCAAACACAAAATTATCCATTTTGTGTGCATTAATTGATTTTAAGGACGATGGGAACTATCAAGATCAGTAATCCCAGCGGCCGCCGACAGTCATGCATGTCAACATATGCAACAATTAAGAGGATTATTTGATAGGAAACATTTCGTTCAGGTGGTCTGTGAATTGCTGATGTCTGTGAATCAATGTGGATCTAAGTGGCACAAACCCGAAATCACACCACATTTCCGGAACGACAAGAGAAACTACACTGTCTTTTGTAGAGAAACGCGTGTTAGCCTGAAATCATGAGTGGATGGTACTTGCAGGTTATCTTATTTGATCCTTCATAATGAAGGCTGCCTTCGTTTTTATTCTTCTTTCGACTCTGAATAAGGATTCTGCCCAGTTGGATAGTCGCCATTCCTGAGAGGGAATCTGTGCATTTATTCTTTTTCTGAAGGACCGTCTGTCACAGCGTACTCGAACCGTGGTTCGAGTACGCTGTGACAGACGGTCCACGCTATCTCGAGAATACAGTGGTGATGTGAGCGTGAATTGCATCACAGTGAGCAGCATTTCCTTGGCATCTACAGTAGGTGGGCTAACTCATGAAATGTTAACCGAAATTCCGATTTGCGTTTTCGTTTCGACAATATTCATTAAGTAGGGTTGTAAAAATAATTATCATGCAGAGTAATTCTCTAATAATCCAGTTACCTCAGGATGCCGGCTTTCGAATGAACTTCTTTTCGGCTGCATACACAAACTATACTCGGTAAAATGTGGCTACTAAAGTAGCATGCATTTTTCTCAGTGATTTCCGGCGCCCTTAAAAATTCAATTATATTTCATAAAAACATGCATAAAATATTCATTTTTTGCTCCTTCGGCAGAAAATGACTTCTTCCAATGTTATACTCGAAGGAATGATGTAATTCGGTTTCACAAAAGTTTCGGATTGTGAGATGTTTAATACTCTGAAATGGCCGTTCATAAATCGTTATGTCTCTTCATTTACCACTGTGGCTTGTAAATTTAACAATATGGCCCAAATCCAATGCCAAATTTTATGAAGCCCCTATGACCTCCTCTTAATACTGCAGAGAAATGTATGAGTTTCCGTACGCGGAAAATATAAGGCTTGTAGGTTGGAAACCCTGAATGCTAGTGTAACAGCAGGTGGGGGTTCAAATTATCCGGGAATTGAGATGCTTTTGAAAACCGAATTTTACCCTTCCTTTGAGGATAGAATTGGAATAAGACGTCATTTTCCACCGAATGAGCAAAAGAATGAATGTCTTTATGCATGTTTTCCATGAACTATAATTGAATTTTAAATGACATCGAAAATCACTGAGAAAATGCATGCTACTTAAGTAGTCATTTTTTATAGTGTCGCTTTTGCATGCAGCCGGAAAAAAGTTTGTTCTAAAGCTGGCATCCTGAGGTAACTGGGTTATCACAGAATTATGTTGCACGATAAGTAGTTTTACAACGCTACTTAATTATTATTTTCTAAACGAAAACGCATACCGAATGTTCCGTTGATATTTAATGAGTTATCCCACCTACTGTGCAGCAGAAGCGCTAGATAACCGCCCAGATACTTGTTTAACTGGTACTCTGTCAATACATGACACAATTGCGAAAGATGTGACTTACCAATGGCTCTCCAGCGTGTTCATTGTGCCTTCTGGTAGATATCTCCTCCTGCCCTCAGACACCCAGACCATTTCTGTGGCTGACCGGTCGCCTCTCAAGTCGACCGAGGATAGAATTGGCTGCGGAAGCTAATGTGACGTAAAAACACGACCAAAGGTTCGTTAAAGTCAAAAAAGAAACGAATGCTTGTTCACCTGTCATAACCGACAACCCAGTCACATGGCTGTTGCACGTGGGATGGGTGTTAGCTTAGCGATTTTTTCTGTGTACGAAAATATCCGAATAGACCGACGTAATGCCTAAGTGTGCGGAAATAATGTAGTCATGTGATGACGATGAAGACGACGACAACGACGACGTCCATGATGATGATGATGACGATGATGATGATGATGAATATTTGGGTAGGTGTGCCGGGAAGTGTCAGACAGTTTAACTGTTGTTGTAGTTGCTGTTTTGTTGTTAAAATTACTATTGGCCAGAATGAAATGGATGTGGGGGAATATATCCAGACTGGGCGTCAAACCATGGCTCAGTTTCAGGAGTAAAGGCGTGTGAACGAGGAAGCGAGACAAGTAGTAGTTAGGATAAGCGTGATTATATTCAGACGCCGCAACTGCCACATCTACCATTCCAATAATTTTGTGAAAAGAGTTGGAACCAAATACCTCGTAATGGTAAACGAGTCTTGGGCTGGCAAGAAAAACCGACGGGTGTTAACGGCAGATTCTGGTCTTTGTGTGCCTAGGCTAGAGCGCTCACAGACTGACACTGCATCTCTGGCGCCAGCGACTGTCTCCCGTGTCCTGAGTGCGTCGCAGTTGTGATGGATGCGAAGATATCCGACCACGGTGACCTGAAGTATGTGAGTCCGATCACAGTGGTGGCAAATGAGAGGGCCTTTTATAAATAATGGGGATGCTTTACGGCATGAGGACGGGTAGTTCCTATCGACATCACGGTGGACGCGGAGGTGTTTAACAAGGCCACTTCGGATCCTGAATGTGAGCTGACAGTAGGAATTTCTTGACGGACTTTAAAAGTGATTGGTGTTAGCCCTAAATATTGCGGTCTTGTGGTAGCCACTGCCATACGTTTAGTCTGTGTAGAGCTTCTATAGTTAATCCATTTTTTGGACTTTTTCAAGCCTCGTTTTTGTTCAGTTTCGCTCAAGTCGATATTTATTAGCTCTTACGCGGTACATTCCTAACTTGATGTAAGTTTCTGTTTCGGCCGAGAGTGACGAGTCAATAACGGAATCTTCTTCGTCCCTTGCCTTCTTCTATCTTCCGGGATCGGCGACGCCGACGGTTCTACCGAAGAGGCAGTCAGCTTTGTTTCGCTACGATTCGGGTCAGACCGTTTCTCGCTAAAGTCTTGTGTGTTTGTAGGCTCGTCTTAGTCACTTGTATTCGATTGACCCAAGGCTTATTGCTTCTTTACTTGTGACAAATCGCCATGCTCACCGATACAAGGGTTTCTCAGGCATCTGGACGGAATCTTCTAGTATCGTTTTTGTTGCCTTTGCCAGCGGACATCCGTGGCCATATTCACCCTGGAAAACCGCCTTGGCAGGTGCTTATCAATCAGCCTCGCCACATGGTCGTTGCATCGAATTCTGATCCGCCTTAGTACGGCAATATTTCTAGCATGTCAATCGATTCTAGGACGTGAACGTTCGGGATCTGTTCCTGCGTCTTCACGTTCGAGATCTTTCGACAGCGGATCAGATAAAAATGACTTGGTTTTCTTGGTTGTTTTTGGAAAATTGGCCAGGTTTTCCCTTCAAAGCATAGCGTTTTCAGGAAGGCAGCTATAAAAATCCCAAATTTTGGTTTAAAAAATATCTGCAGGATAATAAAGCCTGCCTAAAGCCTGACGGGCTTCTGAGATCCAAACTGCAGCTTGCGTCAAATTTTGTGCTCCTCGAGATGGTTTACTTCAATTATCAACATTCCCGCGGTTTCGAAGGAATTTTCATTTGTTGTGTGATTGACTATACTGACAGCCCAGTCGATTTTCTATCACTGCGTGACGAGGCTGCAGGGGATTCGACTCATCAGGGGGTCCCCGACATTCCTCGTTTGCTTTCTGATAGATGCGTCATTTTCGAAACCTCACATTTTTCCACCACAAGTGAAGACGCGAGTTTCAGGAAGTAGTTGCCGTTTCAGCCACTTTCTCCGATGGTGGGTTCAAGTGAGAATCCGAAGCATCAGGCTAATAGAGCACTTGTCCCACCTCACTTTTTATTCCCCTCGGAAATTAAAGCGCTGACTAGGGGCAGACTCTTCAGTCCGAAGCTTTGTAGGCTCAGTCTTAGGTTCGTTGTGAATATTTGGGCTGAGATTCATCATATTCAGCGAGATAACTGCCAATATTTATAAGCCGCCAACAGGCAATCAGTAGCATACACACGTTGTATGATTCACTATACTGACAGCGCGGGTACTGCCATGGGTTTTATGAAATCTGACATTGGTGCCAGTTTGGCTACTGCCTTCTCCGTGTTGACAGCCAGTCTGGAAGTGGTGAACCCAGAATTAAAGAGGCTTTGTACTAGTTGGGTGTACGCCCCGGTCTTGGTGTTCATGGAACCGTTATCTATGAATAAAAGATAGTATAGCCCAGCCTTGGTGCCATGTACCAGATTTTCAACAACTTCTCGTCAGTTCTTTGATTAATATCAAGTTCAGTCTGCCCGCCACGATAACAGTTTATCGGCATGGCGACGAGCATTGAATTGAAGGGGGTTAGGATGATGCACAACCCGGCTTCCCCCAACCTGTCCTCCCAGAGCCATTCAATGTTTATAAATTATCCGCGACACCTGGCACTTGCCACTATGCCCCCGTGGTGTGGTCTGGACATCAGCGTTAGCCCTTTAAAACACTGACTTCCATGACTATCCTTTAGTCTGTTTGATTCCACAGTGGAAAACTTCACTTTGAGGTAGACGAAGATGTTATTTAGATTAGTACCCATCTCTTGTCATTTCCCTGAACTTTCGATACTACGGACGTCAATTACTTCCAGAATTCAGAGTGTTCCTGGAAATGAGCTCTTATCAGGTGTAAATTCAGGCAGTCGGGAAAAGTGTTGGTACGTTGATGACGTTGGTACCATGATTATTATCTCGTATTTGTCGGTTTCATTTTCTCTGTGAGCAATACTAGCGTCTTCGGAGTTCTCCTATGCTTATATATGCTTCTCATTGCCTGAAAGGACAAGGCCAAACTGTCCAAAAGTTGAGGGCTAGGATCCAGCCGGCGTCCGGAATATTTTCGCTGGCGATACTTTGCACCTCCTTCGTCTTCTGCGGGGGAGAGCAAACGATCAGGATCGGAATAACTTTCCTTACGAAGTGAAGACAACTGGTTAGGGCGCATACGAAGGGGCATTTTCAGCACTCTTAAATCTACGATTTTGTTTGGGAAGAGGACCTTTCCGGCTAGGTCCAAAAGCGACGCAATTTGGCTAGCCTGAAGGCCGAGGACTAAATTGAAGTAAGCAAAGAGGTTTTTCACTTAACAGTAGTCAGTGTGTCGGTGAAATTCCTCTATTTTACGCACCAACCAGGTATTCTGTACCTCCTTTAGTCTTTCTTCTAGTTGGTTTTGACAGGAGGTTAATGCAAACTGATTGGAAACGGTCCTCCAATTTGTGCTGTATCTGGGCCGGAACTCTAATCTAATTGGCGTTAATTCTGACTGGTGATACCGAGCGTGTTTTCTGTAAGGGCTAGTCTTACTCTGACCAACTTCCTTCGCACCGTCTTTTCCCGAGACCCTCTCTATGACGTTAGATTTCCAGCCTCATATTCGAGTCTACTAGGCGGTGAGCGGCGGTCTAGCATCCCGCGCCACACGATGCCTTCCTCAGCTTGCTTACCAGGTCTGCTTACGATCCGGTCTGAATCCGGCAGCCGCAACGACCCGAGCAGTGTGCGCACCCTTGTTTTGTTCTTGTGTCTGGGCGGGCAGAAGACGGTAGCGGTGATGAAGAGACTGTCCTACAGAAACAGCCCACTGTTGTTGCACTTACTCACACCATGACGAGCAAGCACTGAGATCTCCAAGTTTGTCGACCTTCGGCACAGACACGAGGTTTTTCCATCACACAGGTACAGACGCTGACGGTTGGGGCCGACTTATCCCTGCGGTGTGGCAGTCACATTATTCTGAAATGTACACTAACCCCAAGGCCGTAGGGAAGGTAACCACTCCACGGTATCGTCCCTGGTGGTGGGGCCGATTCCACCGTCAGGTACTTCAATGGCCGAATGTATGCAGATGGGATAGGGGCTTTGAATAAACTGAATATCGTTTGTTTGCAACCCCTTAAGCTTATGCAAAAAAGGTCCGAGATAAATATTCGGTTCAAATGCAGGTGACTCTGAGTTCAGCTATCACTTCGAGAGTAGGAGCTTAGCGAAGTCTCTTGGCTGAGAGGCCTGCAACAAGAACTCCCTTAAAATTTGGGGCTCATTTTCGTGCGGCTGCAAGTGCTTCCAGATTACTAGTCAACAGATTTGTTGCAACCGAAAGTCCTCCAAAGTAAGCTAACTTCGCACTTTTGAATGGAGAGTTAGACAAACTTGTTTTCATTGTCCCTACAGGCTTTTCCATAAAATCTGCAGAAAGGGAATTCTGTACCACAGCTCGTAGTCTGCTAATCACAGGAACACGTTTTATCAAACATTCGCAGGTGGATCTTGAAAAGCACGGAGGTGACGACGCTATCCCTCTACGTCTCGAATTCTTGCTATCATGCGCTTCTTCCTACAATATGATATCCGGCCATCATGTGTCTTGGCAGCCATGACAGCTGGGACACAAATGACTCGGAATGTATAACAAACCCTTACTGGAACAATGTATGAAAGGATTACATGACCAGATGAATGCAGTGCGAATAAATTCGGGCATCGAGAAATGATTTGAAAAAAAAGAAGAAAGTCTCCAAATCATTAAAAAGAAGAGACAGATATCCCGTTGTATGCTATTAGGAAGGAAATGACATTCCTAACTAGACAATAATGTGCTGGTGTGCGACAACTGGTCCATCCCATAAATTCAACCAAAAATCTGAAATTTGTTTTCAATTAGAAAGGGTTGAATCGGTGGTGCCATAATATTGATCATCCTGTAACATAGTCTCAAGATAGCAAATTACGCCTTCGCCAAATTTTATGCTTGAACAAAGGGCATTCTTCGGTTTTAAGAAAACGTTTCCCGCGAGGTTTGGTTCTGAAGCCCCACTTTTTTGATACCATATGGTTAGCTTCCTAAAACAAGCTTAGTGGATGTGAGTACTCTGACCATACAAATATCACGTGTTTGTACCTTCCTTGCCATTTTAATCCCGCGAGTGACTGTGCCACGGGGGAGGAGTGCGTATAATCTAGCCTCGGTTACTTCAGGCATCAGTTCACACGCGCCTCCCTGGGTGTGCTTTGAGCCCTGTTTGAGTTCTCTTTGTTATACTTATCCAGCGAGCGGCTAAGTAGCTTGCTAATAAAATTGTCCTGACGGACTAGAAGTCAATCGGTTCCACTACAATAGCCATGCACTGCGAATTACCACGCGATCCCCTCCGTGTTCTTCCGTTTGTGCTTGCACCTTCCTTATCCTACAAATCCAGCGAGTGGCTGTGTTGCAGGAAATATGTGTATAGGCCATCTTCACGCGCTTCCTTGCGCCTGCTTCGAGCTCTGCTTGCGCTCTCTTTCCTTCCCTAATCCAACGAGTGGCTAAATTAGGTATGTTAGCGAATATTGTTTTAGTTAGCTAATCATATGCCTTCAGTCAATTGGGGCTGCTGAACCCAACCTCGCTACTTTTTCAATTCCCCGACCTGTAGTTACACTGGTGACTGGGGTTTCCAAACCGCATGTGCATACTTCCGTCTAAGGCAAATACTAAATTCCTCTATGATATTTTAGGAATCAAAAGTTTGCATTGAATTTGGACCATGTCATATATTTCGTGAGCAGCGTAAATAAACCGACAGACACGATGCTGTATAAATGAAAATTTCATGGTCCAAAATCACATGATTACAAATTTTTAGAGGCGGAAGATGACCCTTGATCGGGTATAAAATTTGAAGGAGACCTAACCTGCCACCAAATGAATACAGGAAAGAATAATTTTATGCATGTCATTTATGAAGTATATTTCAATTAATAAGCCCAGCGAAAATAAATGGGGAACATTCAAACTACTAAAGTTATCATTTTTGCCGGAGAAGGTTTTTGGAGGTGGCCGAAAAGAAGTTTATTCGAAAGTTGGCATCCTGGCGTGACCGAAATTTACTGGAACTATGTCACAGGATGACGAGTACTACAGCACCACTTGAGTGAAACTTACTAGTCGAAAACAAATTTCCGCATTTCGGTTAACATTACCCGAGCTAGGCCAGCTACGGTGCATAACCTATAGTTCAAAAAACAAGAAGTTTTAAAATGTACGTCGGCGCCTGTACTGGGTAGGACTGTCGCCTACTCATGACATGATAATAGGAACCTCCTACAACAGGGGTGGCTTTGAGCCAACATCCAACGAAATTGGGGTTAGGTCTAGGTTTACGGCTAAACTTAAAGGTAACGGCAAATAAAGTTAGTATCAGGTCTAAGGCTAGAATAAAGATTGGGACAACGGTTTACCTTTATATTAGGTTTGTTGTTGGGCTTGGGACGCAAGAACATTTTAACTCTTTCCGAATTATGCACAGCTCCAACTTTTTTACTTTGGCGGGGCGTTCCTATTACCATGTCCTGTTTAGGGACCATATAAGCCAGCCCTACAGTGTACTGAGATCCAACCAATGAATTTGGTCTATTAAACATGAACTCTGGGGACGCAAGATACTGCCGATAGAGACAATGGAGGCTAGAATGACCATTCTTGACTCATTTGAAGTCGTCATCCAGCCACAACCTAAAGTCAAGGGAGGGAGACACAAGATGTGGATACGAGTAAGGTGAGCTCAGCTGACAGGCCAGTCATTTATGCCCGGTTTGCGGTTGTAATATGGCTGAGTTCTGACGGTAAGACCGAAATGGCTGCAACAGTTCCGCCTGTCTGATCAGAAAAACATCCTCGATTATCACAGTTTGCCCGCCGGGCAAAATTTCAGATCGACCTTTTGAGCATA
This sequence comes from Spirometra erinaceieuropaei, assembly GCA_902702965.1. Classification (NCBI taxonomy): domain Eukaryota; kingdom Metazoa; phylum Platyhelminthes; class Cestoda; order Diphyllobothriidea; family Diphyllobothriidae; genus Spirometra; species Spirometra erinaceieuropaei. The sequence continues at coordinate 800,374 of CACRXP010000181.1, read as the reverse complement.
TGTTATGACATTAAACAGAAAATTATGTTAGCACATTTTTACGAAAACTCGTAGTTCCGAGGAACTATAATTAACTTTGGATCCCAAGGTCAGCACAGCTTTAGCTCTATGTAGCTCCAGCTGGCATTCAAGAGAGCATCAAAATCGGTAAATTAGGAGTTGCGAGTCGAGATGTGGCGGCTAATGTGTTTGGTAAAGGGGGGCTTCGCAGCACGAGTTTTGGGGAGAAGTAACTACTCTTACCACCAACCAGCGGTTACGGTAGACTATTTCCATGGAGCATTTGTAATGAGCTGTTAATAATTATCTGAGTAGGCAGTTAACGCAATCTAGGGAAAGTCAGCATAACTTCCGCTAAAGGATATGGTTTTAGTTGATAAAGTTTAACGTCTAAAAGACTTACGACAGTCGACGGAGCGTCAGCGTTCGTACAGACTAACCGAGAAAGTGGTCTAGTCATCCGCCACCAGAAGGTTGACTCCGAAGAAAAGGGGGGTGGTCATGTAGTACTATGCACCTTCTAGGTTGGCAATGTCTCCTCCTCCCCCCCCCACCACCACCACCACCATCCCCTCCTCCTCCTCCTCCTCCTCCTCCTCCTCCTCCTATTCCTCCTCCTCAACCATCGCCGCCGCCACGACCATCCCCTATTCTTCTTTTTCCTCTAACGCATTCTAGTCGATCACTTAAAGCAAAAAGCTGGCATGCCATCGCGTCGTTGACTTTACAGGTCATCGAATTTCGATCTTATTTAGGACGTGAAAGAGACTATCTGCTATTGCGTCATGGTCCGTCGACACTCTCTGAATATCTTGTAAGTGGACTCTAAGAGCAGTTCCGGAAACAGTTTTTATATCAGTAGCAGCACGAGCAGCGCTGCCGAATGATTTCCTTCTGGGCGATCAACTCGTCTTGCCCCTTCGGCCGGATGTGGTTTGGTAGCCACACATGAAGTAAACGAACCTCAGTTACATTAAATACGGGACCGGTGGTAATAAGGGTTTTACAGGTGGGGCCGGGGGACGCACAGGCGACGAGGTCAAGTAATCGTATGCAAAAGAAAAGCTATTGGGAATGCGCGGTTGTACTTTGAGTGTTTGAGAAATAGTTGCCCTAACCCCTAACATTAATCCTAGTCTATCGGCTATCGAGTTTTTGAGACTGCAAGACCTCACGGTCCGACGGGATGAAAGACCTTCACAACCGCTTTTGACATGTGTTATTACACTTCGGTATTCTTAAAGAAGTCGGGTTTGTCGACTGATCGAGTAAACGTCTGACATTCACATCTCCTTCGCCTACTGTACCACGTGGTTATCGTCTTGGCCCATTATTTAGACTGCGCTGGCGCCGCATGGCAGCATGTATCGCCATCTGGGAATTTTCGTCCCGTGGCCACTAGTTGGGGACTATGTATCTTCATATCCAGTTTTTGACGGGTTTTTCCAACCAAGTCACATTTTCCGCTATTGTATTGTATTTGGGAAGGTTATGGATGACGCCTCCTGTCTGGTAATTGTATTTCGGTAACGAAGCGTCGCGTCAGCTTGGTTGACGGTTCCGATCTCATGGGACCTGAAAAGTCCTCCAGTCCTTTGTCATGGTTGACTTCCTCTATTCTACACCTTCGGGGTCGCTGGATTCCCCAGAGGAACGCTCATGAGCATCTGGTGTCTCCAAACGGCTCCATGCAGTTCGATATTGTTGCCAAAGCCTACTATCTTCACAGTTTCTATCTGTTTGCTCTACACCACTATCCCCCGGCTGACCGTTGGGTTGGCAGCTAACTAGAATGGTAGGGGAGAGAATCCGTTCATGCACCGTTTCATACGCAGTGAATCAAATATCCGAGATGAACATTCTGAATTGGACCTCAAGAAAAAGTTGTAGTTGAGAGGGCATTACCAATGATTTACCAAGTATACGTGGGATAACGCGCTTGGGGAAGCGTAAGGTTCATAAATTTTGTATTGACGGACAATGCTTGATTAACTTGATGATCAGATGGCAGAGGACTAGGAAGAAAAAACCCTAAATACTCTGAAAAAGAACTGGAAGATCTTCAAGCGACAATTATTTACTTCAATGCTAAAGACGTCCTATTTCTAAGACTCATTATAGGTGGTATTCAGTAAATCATAAAGAGGCCTTTGTCTTTCAAACTTAGTAAGGTTCCTGTTAACAGGTAATGAAGGTGTGACATCCATAAGTACGTGAAAATGGTCAGCATGCGGGTTTAACACAAGGTACTGATATATGGGTTTTGAGTACTCTTATGTGCAAGCTTCGGTGCACTTATAGCTTACTTAAGACTGTCCGGCCCTCAATAAAGTCTGGAACCACTAACGACCTAGGGACTTAAAATGGCAAATCAAGGTCACTGTTAATAGTATGACTTCCAAAACTTGTGTTTATTTATAGTATTTTTTGACCGAACCATATGCGGCATAGAATGGACGAGGAAAGCGGGAGAAATGAGTGCACGAATTGGGTGGGAGTAGGAAGATCAAGAGCGGTTGCGTGCATGCAACAGCATTCGGTCAGATGTGATTATATAGCCCCACCTGGGGTAAACAAACCCCAGCCACCTGTAATACGGGCTCGGTGGTAGTAAGGGGTTCTACACGTGGGGTCGGGGGACGCACAAGCGACGAGGTCAAGTAGTTGTATGCAAAAAAGCTATTGGAAATGCGCGGTTGTACTTTGAGTGGTTAAGGAATAGTTGGTCTACCCCTAACCCTAACCCCTAACTCTTAACTTAATCCTTAACCCTAACACCTTGCCCTAACTCTGCTCCCTAACCCCAACTCGAACAGTATTGTGCCCATCAGGTGGGGCTACATAACCACATTTTACCCAGCCTTTGTCATGGCCGCTTGAGGTCGGCTCACCACAGCACGAAGTGTTGACTTCCACCGCGCTCAGTCGGTGGCAGACACCGAGTTCACTTGAGCCAAATGGCACGCCCATCCTACGGACCGACAGCCGCTTATCCATAAATGCGCTTAAAACCAGCCTTTACCACATTCGTTCACCTTTTCATTTAGCCAGCAGGAAAAGCCTAACAAATGAACCTTCAAGCAAACGCTTTTAAGCCACAGGTAAATCTGTTTGTAGCGCATTCGCTGAACCATCAGACCATGTATGAGCATTCGGGAATGTTTGGTGCTTTGCAACGTCTACTCCGATTAATTCTGATGTCACTACCACCGAGGATCGCAATTTCCCAACGTGCATCAAGGATCAACATTCAGTCTAATGGAAGTATGCATAACACTCCCCTAATAACAATATTTTGGGGCGCCAGTGGATTCAGGCTTTATTCCCGAGACTTCTTTTGAGCAGCGGTGGAGGTCACAGGGTTGTACTCCCACGGTTATTACCGATAATTAGGCTTTAAAGATTGCGTGCGTCTGGTATGCCATGAGTTAGCAAACCGCGGCCCTCGCAGTCTGGTGTGCGCTGGCAGTTCTCAGGCACCTGGTTCCCTGCCGGTAGATGCGCATGCGCTCCCGCTGTGTATAGAGACCGTGTGCATGGTTGTCCTTCTGACTCATTTTTGTCGTCAGTTAAAATCCTAATCAAGTGTTTATTGCGCGCCAGGGGGTGTGGTGGTACGCCTAGGCGCGGGACCGACCGTGCCAGCCAACTACGCCCTCCCAGCCTCCGGTTCTCTTGACCATGTCTTGACACTGGGCCCAGGTGGGGAAGAAGGGGAGAATGCAGTAAACGTTGAGCAAGTTTACTACAAACTAATTCATGCGCTGGTCATCGTGCCTGTTCTCACCTTGCGTAGAGCATACGGTGGACATCGTTAGACACGACAGCCTAACTGCCATTAATGTGAATTGTCTCATCGCATATCTAATGTTCAGATTTCTTTCAGATCCCCAGAGAATGCGCCAGTCTATCAAGTTATATAGAAGCAGAGCACATAAAGGCGCTTCCTCAATAACCCGATCTCGGCATCAACAATGTCTGGTACATAAACAAAATAACTTTTTTTCTTATGGTTGTAATTCCAAAGGTCTCTAGGCGCTTCCAGTGGAAGGCAACTTCAGGAAAAATTTCCAAGGTGAGATCCTGATGAGAAGAACTCCATCACACATCACCCTCGTTTGATCCCAGCGAAATCCACGTGTTCGATCCTCTTCTACTGCCAAAAACATTGACGTTTCACCTGGGCAGCAAAATCGGAGATATATAGTTTAATGAATATGTTTTACTCAAATCTAATAAGTAGATTAACTATGTAATTTTCAGACTAAACTAATCTCTAGGTGACGTTCGAGAGCAAATCTCAGAGGCAGTACAATCGTCCTATTTTTTCTAACATACAGGCTAAATCAGTGTACGTCTTCCCCGCGAGTTTTGAACATAACCGGCTGAAAGTGGTAGAGTGGAAGACCGTAGCTAAATGATCGCCTGTATCCTGGTATTTCTGGACTGAAATTAGGATACCGCTGACTGCCTGACGGTGACCAAAGGCAGGGAATGGCTATTCGAACTCACACAGTTCTTTCTGAAAATATTTTAGATTGACGTTAAGTTATTTTGGCAAGGAGGGCTTCACGGAGGAGGAAACTTCACGGAACCAACGTTGCTTAGCCCTTGTGGAATTTCAGGACTCGCCTTATTGTCTAAAGCAAAATACACACATTAAAAGCCATGTCAAAACAAGCATAAAACATGTTACATTCAAGCCCACATAGGATTCCCAGTTATTATGACTACTGTCGTTCCAACCGAAAAATTTTAGAAATCAGTAGTCATTCTCTTCGAAATTCATTCAAATATATAGTATTCCAGCCGGTCTATGCGGAAATACACATTTATGTTCTCAATTGTGTTACCAACTGTTAATTAAAATCAAAAATAAATTTGGTTATATAACTCCATCCACCTCATAATTTATGGCAGTATGCACACTTCCGCCCTTTCCCTCTTAAGGCATTTTCGGGAAGGTGAGTATTTTGACCTATTGCAACAGATTGTTTAATATACTATACTACTGTGTCAAATTCCAATCATCCGCATTCATCCCTGTCATCAGCGATCTTGTGAAGATATCTCTCATTTCTAAAACCTTTCTGTAACAATGCAGAAAAGGAGTCCATAGCACTTTCTGCCCAGAATTCCCACACTGCATATGGAGACACGCACATACGGGGTACCGGTCGCGAACGATTTTCGGGATGCCATCGCTGTGCAGAGAACAACCTCTTGAGCCCATAGCTGAGGGCTGAGCGTCAGATGGATCAGTGCAGGGAACCCACCACGTCTACGGACAAGTTTGATGAGAATCGTCAACATATTACATTGAAACGGCCAGTCAGACGCATTGATGTACATAAAGTGACTACACGACCACAGCGCGATCTACCGCTCACGATACTCTGTGCGAACCCTGATCCACCATACCTGTTTTAAATCTTAAGACGAGCGATCTGATGACCTCGCCCTTTATCCAATCATCAAATAAAATTCTAATTTCCTTATATGCCCGGCATGCGGGTTTTGTCAAAGGGAGCCACTTAATTCACTGTAGTATTTGCTTGAGATAAATCGGTGGCAGAGATGGAGGAAGCGGCGATGTCTGTGAGTATTCTTCTGTCCGGACATGCAAACTACCACTCCCAAATGAAGATGCCCAAATGAATATCTGGACAGGTCGGCAACGAAAATTCCGCAGAAATCTCCCAATGGGGATAAATGTAATTGCGTTCGCGCACTCTTTTAGGGAATTGGTACCCATCCGTCCATACCAGCCGATACGACAGGTTAATAATCTCTCGGATTAGACGTCCGGGAAGGAATGCCCTGATCGTTTCTTCAAACAGTGCAGCATAAGGCAAACACCTAAAGACCAAAACCAGCTTAATCTAATTTTTGTGCGTATATTTCCTTCTAAAAGCGGTTTTTCGAACATGGGAATATGTGTAACAGAGAGGCGCCTAGTTTCATGTTTTAACCTTAATGCTAGAGCTAACACCAACCTCAACCCTAACCCCACCTGGAATTTAGCGCAAGACCACCTATAATATACAGGGGTACTTATAACCGTGCCCCACAAAACAGTTTTCCGTAGGTGTGGAAGCCATTAGCAAATCCCAGTTCATAACCTAGGCGATCTTTACCTCATGGAAGAAAACTAGATTTCGCAAATGGGTTCAAGTGCATAGACCAGGACTATAAACGTAGGGAATTAACTTGACAGGAACTGCGTGATCATTTGCTTTAGCCATGGACACAGGTCAATTTTTCGACATCAGTGGTGCTGTTTTGGGGTCAAGGCAACACAGGAGCCCAGCCGACTTTCTTTAGGCCCAATTAGCGGATAGCAGCTCAGTCAGTACGACCTGTTTGCCACCCGATTGTTCATGGGACAGCACACTATCAGCTGTGCCAACAGGGCGGTGAGACGCATGGCGATGGTTCATAGACTACTTCTGATAGAAAAGAGAGAAGGGGAATTGTCAGTTCGAGTAACCTGCCCTCATACGCAATTTACCGAGAGCACTGTTAATTCCCAGACTGTAGTAAACCCAGTGAACACATGGACGAGGCCAGTGGAGATGGAACTGAACTGTCTACGGCTCTAGTATTTCAAATAATCGACTGCGTTGGTCATGTTAAGTTGTTCGTAATCATGTGCTGGAAGTGAAACAGGTCCGAAAATTGTCTACTTTCGTAGATTGGAAGCTCAGCGTGAAGTCTAGCGTCCCGCTATTACCTGTATTAAATAATTTTCTACGGAATAATTATACAGGCCTCCAATGGAATGAGAAAGGCCAACCGAGAATAGCCGCTCTGGAGTGAAGGAGACAGTGGTGGAAGCCGAGTGCTCTCGAGCTCAGAGAGCGGTCGCCAATCTCAAAAACCGTTAGTTCGGTCATCTGCCCCACTGGCAAAGTCTTTTGCTAAAATCCGGCTTGGCGCGTAAATTTTCCGAATTAATTATTTCCACCCACTCTCGCTCAGGTGCGCGTGGGCGCCGATGCAGTCAACTTTGCGGAAGTGCAGCTATGCGCACTCCCGAAGGGATAAAAAGTCGACATGAGTCAGATGGAGACGCCGCACTGTCATGCCCTCCACTGGGAAAAAGAAGCTGCAGGCCGTGACCGGCAAAAGTGCGGATACGTCCTTTCAACAAGTCCTGGCGTCCTCGTTGAGGCAAAACAGCGCATGACGCCTGAAATAGCCTGGGACCTGAGGAATGTCGTTGATTCTGTCCTAACCGGCTTTATGTATGCGTGCGAGGGTGAGCACGCTGGCGTCGGCCCTACCGACGCTGCACAATATACACACACGCACACACAGGTTGCAATCCGTACAAGTTGCTGTTGCCCCCACTGTTGCGTCGGATACATGTGAGGTCGAGTCGCCTAACTGCGGGTCTTGCTCCTGGCCGCACTACGACTCTAGAGCGGACCTGCACGATTTGACACGATGTCGGTGATCACCTTAGTTACCGCCAAAGGAGGACAGGGTGCGAAAGAAGACGCAGAAAGCATATTCCATTGGTTAGGACAGTTTTTCACAGGAATTTTGGCTAAACGGCAGGCCTGTTACAGACCTGGCCTGCGCAGTCTCGGGTAACATGTGTTTGGAGACGTTGCTGCTGGTAAGTGATTTATTGCACATACTTTCATGCGGAATAAGCACCCAGTTTTGAGCTCATCCTGGCCCGTATAACGAGCCCGAATTGACGCCTGTAACAAAATTCCATTGTATAGGAGTCTTTAATTAAAAGTGGAAAATTAGCTAAGAGAACTTTGAGTGATAAGTGCAAATTGATATGCGTGATGAAACAAGAGTTTAGGCATTGCTCATTGTCAGCTAGAATATGCGAAAGAAAGTATGTTTGCTGTCAGGCAGAATGAAATCACCGATCCAAGGTAATTGTACCGCCGGTTGCGCAAATGGTCGATGCTGCCTTCTTTACCGGTAGAGCAGTCCGACTAAATCAATGTTTTCGAGCTGTGTAGATTTACTATTCTCCACAGGATGTCTCAGACTGTGTTCTGCTTCCTAAATGCAAGAATATTCCTATTGATACGAAGAAGAAGCGATCGCCTGAACAAGGCCTTTATTCGCCTGACGTTTCGGATTCTCACTCGCACCCATTATGAGAGACAGCGCCAGAAACGGGTGATTCAGGTACAGGAATTTACCGTATTTATAGGATGCAGTCGCCATGCTACCGCATACTATTAGTAATTAACTACGCTTCCCTTCATCAAGAGTTGTTGCCCGCCGGTGATGGCCGGCATGCAAGTGGTGGCGTGATGATTGCCCGGCCATCTGGCTCACCGGCTTGCGCGCTCACCGAGTGATCAATTACTTTGGCCAGCCTATGCCTCAGCACCGAATCTGGAGTAGGGATGTCGTTGCACTTGTTGATAGACTGAGGTCCCGTGAACCATGACTCAAGCAACTCGCGGCTCACGCGATTATCCCCTCTCGCGAGAATTTCGGCCTAATCAAACTTGAATGTGTGGCCGGGTCTCGTCGAATGGGCCGCGACCTGAGAGTTGGCGTCCTTTCTCCGCACCGTTGCCGTGTGTCCGGCAATTCGCGTCCGGAACAGTCTTCCAGTTTCTCCGACGTAGTTGCGTTGCCCGCAACTGCGCCAGATCCAGTAAACGATTCTAGATGTTTCTTGCCGTGGTAGTGAGTCTTTTGGTCTCATCACCTGACGTCTTATGGCGACCTCTGGTCTGTGTGTAACTCCAACCCTAGTGGTGCGAGAAGGCGACTAACGTCCTCGAAGACGTTCTTTATGTACGGAATCGCTTATTCTTCTTCTTCTTCTTCTTCTTCTTATCAACTAGTTCCTGGAACTCGCATTCTAGCTTGTGTCGGCAATATTCATAGTGCTCTTTACATATTTCTCTGTGTACGTATGGAACGAATTTATAGAAAAAATTGGAAGAGGAGAGCAAGAGGTAACAGAAAAGAAGTGTGCTCCTAAGTGCGCCCAACTGCGCTGGCGGATGTCGAGATTCACATAGGTCTGCAACACTGTTTCGCCCATCTTGTATTAAGTGTATCGATTCTCCACATGAGGTCTTAGTTCGAAATTGTAAGGTGAGACGAGACATGTCACAAAGTCCGGTAAACCAGTAAGGGTATGGCATTCTGATGGAAAGTAACCACTGTTCCTTGGGTCATTATTTTATGCCATGGCACCCCTCAATTTGACTCCGCTCCTGCATATGTGACCCGGATCGTAGACTATCACGGTGCCCTAAGCGTCGTGGCTTAGAGGGTTTCCAACTTACAATTCAATTCAGCCCACGCAGTCAGCCCAGTATGTAGTTATGCGGAGTGGCCGAATGGTTTACTGAGAGTCAAGTTGTGATGGCTCCTTCTTAATGTGGTCTCTAGGGCAGTCCTGGTTCGTGAAATCCGAGCCGCCCCCTCCCTTTTTTACGTGTAAAATTCTGTTCAAATGTTTGTTGTGGACCTGGGGTGTGGCGACACGCATAAGTGCGAGTCCAGTTGTGCCAGTCATCTGCCACCTCTGGCTCCCATCGACTTTCTTGATGCTGCCTTGACACCGGGTCTAGGTGGGGGAGGAGAAAGTGCGGTAGATTCATCTCATGTCTACTATCACTATAAACTAATTCAAGCGAAGTCATTGTCTCTATTCTCACCCTGATGCAGAGCACGCGGTGGACATCGTCGGTGACTACGGTCGAGCTGTCATTTAATGCCTTAAGGAATCCCAGTCCCGCTTGTACGCATGGTCACTCTGGCCCGTTGTAGCATCCTGTCAGAGCTGACTAGAAGTCTCTTTTTCAGCCTTCAGTTGGTGCATGACTGGCTTGCAAAAACGAATGTGGCGGGAATGGTCAACCTTATCGTCACGTCTTTGTCAGTAACGCCCTTGGTTGTGCATTTTCCACATCAATGATTTAGTCTGCGATGGTTACCAATGGAGCCTTCAGATGGAAAAAATATATATGTATTCCATTCTGCATTCGAGACAAAATTATGAAAACACCTTTATTCGGCCTTGAGCCGTGTCAGCGGTCGTGGACGCTGTTCGGTAATGCCAAAAGCACGTGCTCTTAGTTGATTTTGTAGGGACTGGGACCTACCTTTTAAAACTTCTGTTCATTTTCCTCCTAAAAAGACACAAAACTACTCCGCGTCCCAGCCTCAATCTTTAGGAACACCACGAGCCTGTCCGCGGAAGGGACAGGTTACGACTTGGAAGACAACTACTTATGACACGTTCATTTTCGGGACGAGTGATTTCCGCAGAAACGATCGGTGAACGCCCTTCTACCATTGTATATTCCCGATCCAAACCGACAGGACAACGGGCCCCTGGCCCAGTGGTTAGAGGCGCTGGACTTATAACTAACAGGTCGCAAGTTCGAGCCTCGGGTGTTCCACACTTTGGGGTTGGGTATGACTGGGTGACGACGGCCCAGAAGTCAGAAATGGCCATTCCAGTCTCCCCTGTCTTTGTCGGTAATATCATTCTGCCAGTATCATTACTGAAAACTTCCTATTCGCTGCGGTAGTCTGGTGCGCCGGATTTCAATTTATTGGATAAAAAATTGCTTCCTGGAAGGGGTTTTTACTGAGTTTTTTTAAGAAAAGCTGAGTCGCAAAGGTTTTCTTTGTTAAGTGCGTAAATGTTTTGAGACCGACAAATGAAATTCTACCAAGCTTCACTCTCCAATCAAATGCTTGCTACATCCTGATAAGGGAAACAAAGCACTGGACTTTGGAAGAGATGAATAAATCGAAATCCAGGCAACTTTCGCTGCAATCACAAAAATCTAATAATCTAGGATGTTACCTAGGAAATAAGGCGTCCGGTTTTGTTAAATGATAGCCAGTTCCATAATTGGGCCAGAGGAGTGCCATCGATGACGTAACGTCTCCGAATCGCCTTCTCACTCTTCCTCTGCGAAACAAAGCAGACCGGAAAATCGATAAGTTTTTCAATTTATCTTCTCCCCATAACCCTGAACGACTACTGGATAACTCGAATTGATAACGCATCCTCTGGATTATGTCCAACTAGTAAAAAAGGAGAGAAAAAGTATGTATTTCCTCATTTATTTAGCTGACGTCACAAGGTTTTCAGGCCTGAGTATACAGGTGTGAGTGGTTACGAAAAGGTCAGCACGTATGCGAGATGGTGCGTGCGCGACCTTATTCGTCATGCTCTGCTGATTTCCAAGGCAAGGATGCGACCCAGGCTGTCTGCTGAGACGTGATCACATGAAGGCCTTCGAGTTCTAGACACACCACTGTCTGTAAACGCACTTTCACACTTTTGCATTTTAATTGCAAAAATCTGGTGAAAAAGTGATGTTTCAGACTTAGGAGCTTGTACTATGACCACTGTGCCAGTTTTGCATGTCGTGATTGAACTCAGTTGCGAATTCAATCCAGATACGCATAAAGACATTATAATAGACAAAACGAGGAATACGGTTCCAACAAGGCGTCTTTGTGGACGGCTCCTCAGTTGAAAGTCTAGGAAGTACTTGAGAATATCCATCTTTTCACAAAACATTTAATTTCAGATTTGGAATGAGTAGATGTACAACAGGACCAGTCTTGTCCGTCCAAAACAATGCAGTTAACTAGTATCAGAAGTTGGTGCCCTGATATGTCTGTGGGGCTTCGCAGGCAACTGTTCGCAGTATCTGAAAAGAAAAAAGCTCACGCTAAAATTTATACAGAGCGATTTTAAGGAAGTCGAGGAAGTTGAGAGCAGGCGTAGACCAGAGCGAGCTGACGTGCAAGGAGCTATAGCGAGCGCTGTATTTAGAACTCTTTCGAAAGGTTTCTTGGGGTTGAACAGTCAAAAATACCAATAAATGTAAGGGTTCTGAGTTACCTAACAAAGGCAAGCAAATATTAGTTCATCCAAAAGCCCAAGTGGAGGACAATATTAGAAGTGGCCAACAGTGGGTGGCTATAACTGCCAGTTTCTGGGGTAGGACAGTTAAATTTTCAAACTAAAATAACTGTCTCTATTAGACGTAGAATCCCAGCCTGGACTGGCGCATAACCGGCCGATGAGGGTAAACAAGGCAGAAATGGTCACCCGAGGCTCCCATGTTTTTGTCAGTAGTATTTCTTGACTGTCTCGTAATCGCCTACGAGGGCTCTAGACCAAAGCGGAACGCGACCTTTCTCTTCCGCCGTGTAACTAAGATGAACGGATGGAGCACACTGTAACGTATCTCCGCGTTTTTGAAGGGTCCCTTTTTCAGTGTTTATTCTGACAATGCATATGTAAAGTTAATCGTTTCTGCCAAATCTACTTAGCAGAAGAATGTTGTGGCTTTTCGCAGAACTCTATCTATTCAAAAATTGTATGGTTTAAAGTTTGGAATATGTGTTTGAATAGACTTCTGTGCATCAACTATATTTTCGAGAGAACCAATGATTTAAAGTGCTTTTGGGCTTGCCAGTCGACTTGATATGCACAATCACTGAAGGCATTTTCCAAATATTTCCCACACGGCTGTACCTAGGACTTACGTAATACTGTACTGTATTCAAAAACGCTCTAGGCATACCTAAAGAGGCTTTTAGTGTTTTGGAAAAGTTATTGAATTTGGTTAGACCGAATTACCCCGTATCAGTAAGAAGAGTTCACAAAAACGCCATTTTAAGCGTGGCGCCTATACGAAGAAAACCCTTTAACAAGCCGTTTTGCGGGAAACTGGTGGCTTTGTGTCAGAGTGGAGAGAACGATGATAAACTGTGCCCGATTCAAAGCGTTTTTCGGAGCACGAACTTTGCGTATCGAGTACGTTTTAAAAAAGTCAATACGGTTATGGATCTGCATCATCTTCCTCCGAGGTTCTGTTATAAACGGATTCTCCCGTGGCACCTTTACAATGGTTGATTTTCCATTGTAAATTACAGTTTAAGGCGAAGCTTAGCAGGACATTTCTAGGTATTACTTTGAGTGTACATTTGCTTTCGAAACCATCGAATCATACACAAAAACAGCCTGATTGAAAGATTTTGTATGAGCGTCAAAAAATGCAGTATCCCTCCAACTCTGTCAATAAAACAGATGTAGTTGACTGTTTCCGAGATCTAGGGGGTTTAATGGACAGTCTTCTAATGACATGTGCGTGTACGGCGTACCTGGGCTGTCTGTTTGAAAGTTTTCTTCAAGATAGCCAACCATGATTGTAAATGGACTAGACACTAATTTTGACAATTAAAATCTATTCAGTTGCATTAAAACACTGACCATACGGACTACAAGGGGGTTGCTGGTTCCAAATAGGTTTCCTCGGCTCTTCAAAGTGCACTCATGAGAGAACGCGTTGACACCGAAAGAAAGCAATCCCCTCGGGAGCCTCCGGCGTGTAGTTTATTCCATTAGTTAACGGAGAATAAGGTCTAGCTTTTAATACATTTCGCTACAAAGAAGTATGTTGGCATACTGATTCAAAGGCACAAGTAAGGGTATGCAGGCATCATAGCGGAGATGGTTTCCATGAGCCAACGAATACAAGTTGCTTCAATGCCAAAATTTGCGAAAAACATGCCTATAACAAAGTAAATCTAAGAAAGGACGTAAAGTCCATCCGTTATAATTCAATGGCTGGCTACGGTTCTTTGTCGCTGAGTGCCGAAGAAGACTAAAATCCTCTTATTTCGTATATCAGTGTCCCATGGATACCGGTAATTAATGAAATGATGGATATGCATCTCGAGTTATTTAATTTTTTAGTTTCTGATGCCGATCAAGTTGCTTTACAGTTGGATCATGCACTTGACAGACCTATTTTCAGTTAAGTTGCATCTCCTTTGACATGACGTCTATTCATGCCATTATGATGACTACGAGAGCGAAAGTAACCTATAATTGATATTATCAGCTGTTGCACGATTTACCATACTCACAGCCCGGGTACTAACTAAATGCTCAGACACGCGTTTTACCGATATTGTGTCGCTGCGTGACACAGTTACGAAGGCCTCGGCCCATCAATGAGTCCTCCAGCTTCCCCTATGTGTTCTCTCGTAAATGAACTCCGATTTTTGCTTTTTTTGGCTTTTTAATTTTCCCAGGTGTTACGCTGCTTTCGAGGAAATTCTTCGAAATTCGGATTTATAGGCTAAGTCCGGAAGTTTATGCAAATATATGAGCTGAAATCTACCAGGCACAGCAGATAACAGCTGAATCCACAAAAACGGCCAGCCGATAGTTAATGGCGTACAAATGTTAACAGATTGTATTAAGTGGTTATCTGCCGAAACTGATGAATTGCAGCCTAAATATTCGTACGAACTTTCTGACAGAGCCCGGAAGTGTTTGTCCTAAAGAATTTACCGCAAGTTTACGCGTTAGTTTCCGAGGAGAGTAAGGGAGATAAAGATACCAGTACGGCATAAGCAAATCAACCAACATTTCAAGTAAACGGCCGCAAGTACACAAACAAATGAACCAGATCAGGATAAAATAGACTGGTCTTTAGGCGTGGCATTCGAATGAGAACCGCAGAGGCCCTTGGGAAATCACAGAAAGACCTAAGCCTTCTTGAACATGCTCTGTCGAGCTGTGATGGACTGGGACACCTGGTGAAATCTCGTCTGTTGGTCCTAACGTAGGGAGGGAGCAGAAGGGGCCACTTGCTGGGATTTCTATAGGTAGCCCAATTCAGCCCAGTCCTCTGAAATCAAATAACACGAAATAGTTAGCTCGTGCGATTATTTCTAAAGCTTGATTTACGCAAGGAACTTGCCTATCCTACGTGTGCCTCGAAAGCTCGCAATACCATCAAACGGTTATTACTAAAATGAAAGACTGGCTACCTCACGGACTGGGCTATGAATCCGTCCATCCCGATTTGGTGCAGCCATTAGGAACCAACAGTTTTATGTCTTCTGGGTATTTTGCCATTTTCTTGCTGACAATATTTTGGAAAACACGTCCACATGCCAAACGGAAGCACTTGCAGATTAAAAACTCTCTAAATGCCTTCGCCTTACTTAGACCTTTTTCGGTTGTACTTTGACCAAAAAATAAACAAGGTTCTGTTTTTGTGTGTTTAGGTTGTCATAGCAAGACTGCGGCATCGCCGAAAAAGTCCAGGCTATAAGCGAAGTCTTCTAACAGCCATCAGGGATCAAATACCCTACGTACGACGAGCACCTGGACCAACATTTGTACTGGAAACCTGAAACATGAAATTTTGTACACCCGCACCCGACATGAGACCTTTCAAGATTTTCATGCTTTCTGTAATCCAAATCCTCGGTGAGAATCTGTGTACAAACTTTTAATGGCTAATAAAGAAGCATCGACCCTTAAATAACGTGCATTCTTTTATTTCCAAGTCTAAACAGTAATTGATATGAAAGGTTATCTGCTGGGTGAGTATTTGCCTCTTGGGAGGCCACATCAGTGGATACAATATACACATGTGTATATACGTAGGCAAGATGGTATTGCTGACAAAGACAAGGGAGACCGAAATGGCCATTTCTGGCTGGTCAGCCGAAGTCAACGAGCCATATCCCACCCCAGGATCTCGATTCCGCAGCCTGTTGGTTAGAAGTCCAACGCTCTAGCCGCTGAGCCACCGGCTCGTTGTCCTGTTGGTTTCGATCGGGCATATATAATGGCAGAGGGACGCTCATATCTACCTTATATACGTATATATACATGGTTAGGGCGTCGGACTTCTAAATAATAGGTCACGGTATCGAGCCCCATTCGTTGTGCACTTCGGGGTTGGGTATGGCTGCACGAAGATGGCTAATGGACCCGAAATTGCTATTCCAGTCGCTTTTGTCTTTGTAGGCAACATCATCCTGTCCATTATGCCTACATATACGTATATACATACATATACAGCATGTTATCACCGACAAAGACAAGGGAGACTGGGACGGCCATTTCTAGCTTATTAGCCGTCGTCAGCCAGCCATGCCCAACCCCGAAGTGTGGAACACCTGAGGCTCGAACTCGCGACCTGTTAGTTAGAAGTCCACGCCTCCAACCACTGGGCCAGGGGCTCGTTGCCCTGTCGGTTTCGGTCGGGAATCTACAATGGTGAGCATCCCCTACCATTGTGTATTCCCGATCGAAACCGACAGGGCAACGGGCTCGTGGCCCAGTGGTTAGGGGCGTGGGGCGAGGTTGAGCCTCGGGTGTTCCACACGTCGGGGTTGGGATGACTGGCTGACGACGGCTAATAAGCTAGAAATGGCCGTCCCAGTCTCCCTTGTTTTTGTCGGTGATAAAATGCTGCCTATATATATGTTTTGGCAGCTCGTTAAGAGTGCAACAGGCCAGACGCAGACAGCTGTTTCGCGGTCACTATTGATTATCAGTACGCCATAGGCCTTATGAAGTGAGGTATACAAACACGTCAAGTAGGCGTTTGGCACTCACTGTTGTGGTAAGGATCGCATTCGATCCTTTTCTATCCGCCCGCCGGCTTGCTACTGGCGACAACGAACGTTCTGTCATAGGACACATACCACATATAACATATAAATATATATCAGGGGAGGGACGTCTAAGAATGCGGATAGATCAATACAGCACTGGTTCGGACTTATTTTGTCTTCATTCAGTTTTTCATAGGTGCATGCCAGATGGGATTCCTGCCGAAGACAGCGAAGACTGGAATGATCGTCTTCAGTCAACCTTACCAATCCCTGGGTTTGGAGGCACCTGAGAGTCGAACTCGTGTTCTTTCGGATAAGTTCTAACCATTGAGTCACAGGCTGATTTTCTTGCTGGTTGCGGTCAGCTATGTTGACAGTGTCTTGTTTAATTTCCGAGGAAACTAATGTGCGAACTCGGAGAGAATCCTTCGGAAGAGACCTTTTCAGACAAGGTCCGAAGTTAGAAGTGCCTTCACCGATCGGCTTACGGGGCGTGCACTTCCCTTTGTGCTTTTGAGAGACTTGGATAACCATTTATGACACATCTGCTCTCAATAGTTGGTCATACTCAATCCCCAAACAAGCAAGACCCAGGACTGCGGGTCAGGTTCTTTGGTCAGTGAACATTAGGCGAGTCACTCTGCAGCTGTTTTGGGGACTCTCATCCCGTTGACTACGGCCATAAATTTCCAAAATATCGTATAAATGGTGTTAACTGGCCTACGCTGATTACAGCACTGCAGCTGTTTCTGATAGCTAATGCCACCTAACAAAGGAGAGACACCTATCAAACAGACAAGCAAACATACGGCGTATAAAACCGGGGACAGAGACCAAGTTTCGGGTCTGGAATTCCACGTTTGAGGCAGTGGTTTAGTCTATGCATGTCAGAGTAACCCAGTTATTTTGTCGGTTCACCGGTAATGATCGTTAACAGTCCACTTTCAGTAGATTTCTACAAACGCACCCAAATATATCTACCTAAACTGATTACAACTTGAGTTTATAATACCTAGCTATCTCATGTCCTGGCTTAAAATAGAGAACAAATTAAGAAAGAATGTGCTTGACCGACTGAGCTCTGTTCCCTTATAATTTCAGATTCATGCGCGGGCCCATCATCGGAGAGTGAATTCATACCATAAGTTCTTATTACATAGCGGTCGATTTTTATCAATTAATCTAGAAAAGAAAACAGGTCAGGTAAATATCTTATGAAGGAAAGTCTAGGATGTATTTTCATTTACTTTGACACTAAGCAGAATTTACCTGCAGGAATTAGGGAGGGGTGGGACAAACGCCTACTCTTTTTTAACCTAGCTTTTAAGTAAGTCGCTAAGTGAGGCTTTCCTTTCCATCATTGGGGTATGATAGACACATCTGTACTTCAAACAAGAAAGTAGGACTTGAGCGCCACCTCACACCTAACCTTCAACAGATAAAAGTCCATAAAAATGAATTCTCCGGGCCATCGGCCAGAGGCCCGATGAGTTTTTTTTAAGGTGATTTTTTGACACCAAACGAGCCCTTATGTGTACGGAGCGAAGGCACGTCAGGGCGGAGAGTTTGAAAGACAGCGATAGATCTGTGACCTAGAAACTCGTTTTTCTGCACTTGTAAATTTGCTGAGAAAAATGGAAGGAAATTGTAAGCGTCTCGAGTTCTTGGTACTGGTGTGTTTTTACACTTCCGCGTTGTGTGTCTGGACTTAGACTAAGTCCACAAGAACAACGCAGTAGGCAAGCCAGACATGGGTCACGCCGAGGTATTTTCTTTTATCAGCGGATCTTGGTAAAATAGCCGAAAGTTTCATTTGGCCCTCGGTGGGCTCGGTGGGGTTCGAACCCACGGCAGAAAATGCATGAGGCCTCAGCCGAGAACCCCGAACTTCCTCTGATTTGGGTCAAGTTAGCCGTCAAACTTACCGGACCGTCTGAAATCCACCAGTTTTGACACAGTAAGCAGGATTGTCTAAGCAATACTTGGCGGAATTCCGAACGTTTCAGTACGCTAGGCGGGTAACTTGATCCAAAAGCAATAAAATTCATGGCTCACGATCGGGTTTCGTAGCTCAAACTTTATACTTGCTGTCGTGGGCCTGAACTTCACCGAGGCCGCTGAGTTTTTTAAAACTGAATCAGACGAATCGCGCAAATCTGCCAAAAACATTTATAAGCCAAATATTCGTCAGGACAGAGTTGCCAGTTCGGCAGAAACACAAACCCCTTTATGATCTAGGGACTGTCCTATGCAGTTACCTTTAATGCTGTGTCCAATAAAACTGACGATTCAAAGCCAGTCAGAAACAGACCTGTTTTGTGCTTTAATAAAATGTGTTTGAGTCTACAGTCTGTCAAAGAGAGCTAATGACTTCTTGAGCAAGTCAATTGCAACTGCTAATATTTTGAAACCATGAGGCCTTTATCTAATTATCTCTCATAGCCAACCATATCCTAATCATTCAGACTGTACTGCCCGCCGTTTTTAAGCGAGTGCCTGTAATAGCAAGATATGCCATGAAGAGCATAGTTAAGGAAATTCTGCTTCTGCGCACAGTGACTTCGCAGAAACTTTTATACTCCATTTTCCGTTCTTTTAGGCTAGAAATTGTTTGAGGATCCACTCTTTGCTAACAATATCGGGGCAGAGTTGCAGGACATATTTACTTGAGACAAGGGGACTTAAATGAAAATTCAAAATGCAAATGAACTCGAAGACAGCACATCCGGTCGGAGCACAGCTGTCCTTCCTCCTCGTTATTGCAGCATGAAATACGAAACGAGTAAGGACGGCTACGGTATAGAGTACACCACTTCACTGTCAGTAGACTGTGGATCGTGTCATATGAGGTTTTATCTTGGCATGCATTTGTGGGCTGTTGCCGAAATTACACTGCCAGCAACAATTACTTTCCACGACCCCACACCTTAATTTAAAATCCGTTATTTTGTAAAAATCACTTCTCGTTTGTTGTTTAATTACTACTGCCATTTCCGTTATCATACAACAGAGCTGGATAAGGCTTTCGGCATAAATCCAGCCAATTTCTGTGTTTTCTTTCATTTTGTCAGCTTACTGTCTGGCGTCCTGCCCCACACATGAAACTGCCTTTACCATAAATCACGTATGGCACGATCCACAGTCTACTGACAGTTACTTGGGGTCCTTCTCTATATTGTTGCCGAAATGACTTGCGGAAAAGAAGTCGAACCAAAACCGAGAACACGACTAAAAAGAAATGAGCCCAGAACTCACTAAATGTAATTAATGCAATTTTTGACATTGGGAGACCCGGGAGAGATTCCAGAGCCTTTGTATAGGAAAAGTGAACTGTTGGGAATTATCGTTACTAAGGCCACTCAAGAAATGCGGAATAATCCCATCACATGCAAGCGGTGTTCGCAGACCTAGCATAATTAGGATGGGTGAGACTAGAGTGACCCTCTCGGTGTTCCTTATCGTTATCGGCCGAACACAACTCACTCCAGACAGAGTGGCACATGCCATTCGCAGATGTCTTCAAATACTCCCCCCGACAGCAGCCACCGGGCAGTGGGTTAGCGCCAAGAGTCGTTGGTGGGTCAAGTGGTGTCGTCCCGCCTGCTTCTCCATCGACTTCTTGACTGCTGGTATCTTCTTTAGGCTCGTGTTCTCCCTTATAGGAGCCCGTCTCAACATTCTTCTCAGCGGAATTCGTCAAAATAATAGTCCAAACGGGCCAGGAATGAAGTGGTATTGATGATGAATTTTTATTACGACGAAAACCAACAGTAATCCTCCGTAAGGGAGAACAGAAAGAGTCAAAACAATAAAAGTCCCTCGGCATCACGATCGTTCAGGGATGGTGGAGTTGGGAGCTGCCACCGGGAGGGGGGAATTCGCGTCTTCATCGCACACTTGGACCAAAAGAGAAAAAGAGCGCATGAGCCTCACGTCGATGAGCTAGCGAAGAAGCATGCAAGCCGCTTCCAAGAATCTAAAGAAAAAGATCGTCCTCCTTCATACCTGCTTGTCACAACTGCTGCCCCACCTCCCCTTTGGATGGTGCCCTCTCCACAGGGCGTGGAGGCGGGACATGGGGGTCAGCAGAAATTCCCACTTATTTTGTGGGTTACGGAACTAGGTGGGGGGAGGGGAGGACGGGAAGGCCGTATGGGGATGCTATGGGCAAGCTGCCCTTGTAGGGATTCAGCTTTTCGAAGTGCTGCTACGACGGGACTGGCTAACTATGGACGGCCAGATAATTCAGAAGTGACGGTTCATATTGCTCTTCCAAGCGAACTTCCCGAAAAGGCGCTTGTGTAGCTTTAAATAAGTAAATGAATCATAACCCTAGCCGGATTACTCGCTCATCCTCGAGAAAATCTTGCTCTTTCCGAAGTTCTCACCAGTTTATTGACAACTCAGTCATCAAATTACATGAACTGAATCACCTTTAAGGTTTTATGAGCCCCCTTATAAAATGATGCTGTTTTTGGATTTATATGGTTTGAAAGTCTTTAAATGGAGTATAAATGTCGGCCCGCACTTTCTGACACCACCAGACAACCTCTTCTGCGTCTTTGGTTTAGCATGTGTAGGACAAGACGATGGCTTTACGTCGAATGTCTATTATTTGTGCTGATGATCGAACTGTACAGCACTGTTGTTTTCTGTGAACTATTTTCGCGAATTTTTCCACGTGCGGTTAAAAAAAATACCAGCGTTACGCCTGAGAAAAGTCTGAGTCTAGCTGTTTGGAAAGTCCTACGTTATCACTTCACATGTAAGATAGATAGTTAGGCTTCTTAATTATGCGAATGGGAAGGGATGCTCGAAGGGTATCTGTTCTTGAAAAAGCTTTCGTTTAATCCAATTGTATTTTTAGATATTCCTACGCTTGGACTTTACTCTCGTGCTAAACGTCTTTGAAATCTGTAGATGGAAACACTGGTAGGGACGATTTAAATAGAAAATGCATTCTTATCTGGAAGACTTATAACACTCGTAGTAAATTACTACCCTTCTCGATTCATTGCAAAATATCCGTAAGAATCGTTAAGAAGTGGAGACCTCTCAGAAATTCCTGAATGTTACTGGCAGAGTTAAGGTTGTTGGGAGCACTACTTAACATTCCTGGTCAGGCGCTCTTTGGTTTCCGTAGACCTGACAGTTCTTGTTGTGCGCTTCACTTATTTATCCTCTCTGGGAAAACGGTGATCTCTATGTCAAATAAATGCATTTTAGGCTTCATGACGAAACTCGAATAAAGTGGATTTCGCTTTGGTTTCGCTATTAGTCGCTTATAATTTTTTCAGTTTAAGTTTAATGAGTTGTTGCAAGAACCGCACTTTTTGTACCAAATTAAAACATGCAGAAGCCAGGTATTTTTTCCACTTTCTGAGATAAAACAGGGCCGTTGATCTAAGCTGTACTTGGTGGTAGCTTTATATCCGCGTTATTACTACCTCATCCAATCCTACCAGAGAAGGACTTCATATCACTCTGAAAACAGGTAACACTTATATGTTCATATGGTTGCATGAAATATGGTCAGAGCCCTAATAGATATGTCTCGCAGACCATTCCATATTTACCTGATTAATTCTGACGAAATACGAAGGAGTACCCAAAAAACGCGAGTTACATTTATATTTTTCTAAATCAAAGATAGCATCTTTAAACATTAATCCTCTTCCCAATGCCGTCCATTAGATGAGATAAACTTGTCCGAACGGGTTTTCGACGGTTCAAAGCATTTTTGCATTTTTCTGAACTGACGCTATTTAGTATCTTATCTACGTCCTAAAAACGCATACCCTTTAGGTTTTTCTTTACTCTGTAGAATGAGAAGTCGCAGGAAGCTTGGTCGGGCGAGCAAGGGAGTGAGAAACCGTTGTCTTACGGTTTTCCGCAGAAAGTGGTTGATTGTGAACACTGTGTGAGCAGGTGCGTTGTCGTGATGAAGCAGCCAGTCACAATTCTGGTCGTCCTTTCTTCACTGCTCCACCCAATCGGTTGGGCACTTTCAGATAGTGGTGCCATGAGGAAGAAATTCAACGTAAACGATTTCTTTGGTGTCGAAAAAACAAGTCATCATGAAGAAGAAACAAAATTTTACGTTGGTGCGTTGCTCCCTAAGGATTGTCACTGCAAAATCGCCGAGAGCGTTGGGGGCGGGCTTAAAAAACGACAACTACCCTCTCGCTACTATGGTTTCTCATGAAAGCTACTTGGCAAATTGAGCAGGAGGAGTTTTTGAAAAACGTACCTAGCGAGAGAGGGCAGCACCGCCAACCCACTTACCTACAGAAGATAATTCTCGTTTTTGAGTACCCCCATCGTAGTGAATCCATAAAAAAGGTGTCGACAAAGATAACGGGGGTTGGGATGGTTGTTTCTGGCGTATCAGCCGTTGTCAGCCATCCGCAGTCAACCCTTAGATTTGGAAAACCTGATGCCCTAATCCGAGTCTAGGTTTGAGCTCCAAGGCAAACCAGGAAGAGCATGCTATTTACTGTAACCGTAGCAGTGAATTCCTCTCAAATGTTAAATTGCAAACCGTTTGAGGTATTAGTTACCACACCTCCAGTTTGTCAGGACCCTTGTGAGCTGAAAAATATAGGTGGGGCTCTAGTTTGGCAGAGTTATACACTTATCCAGTGTCGCGTGCCTGGTTTTATTGCTGATGCACAGGCCCGCAGTACCAACGGCTTGAACACGTTCGAACGCGTTCCGGACCGTGATGGTTGTTGCTAGCACCGGAGTGCGTCATACGACGTCAAATGAGAGATGGCACATGAGTGGGCCAAGGCCATCGCGAGGGTACGGAGAACATGCGTGCGACCAACTCCTCCCCCCTTACGTCTACGAAGATCTAAGGCCCCTCTGAAAAGAGGGATTAACAATCACAGCCAGTGCATTCTGACTACGTGAAGGCAAAGTGACTCACGTTTGCAAACGCAAATTCCACGTAAAACCCTTCACCAGGGTGAGGCAAGAAAAGACGGTGTGAAGGGACAAGGCAGCCATCCCGTTTAAGTAGGGTGTTTGTATGCAAATTGTGCCCACATATCCGAGTGGAAAGTAGCACGCACACTCATACCGGCACACTCACTTACGGCTGAGCTAGAAGTTGTAAATCGGATGGTGAACCAAGTCAAAAGCCTGAATACCCATACGGATTAACCACTGACGCAGAGGCAAACTGTATCAACCACACTTCCCCAAAAATGACCAATAGTTTAGGTAGTTCACTACCCGCAAAGACTGTCATTATCTTTCAACAGAACTAGAAACCACCAAATGCCTGCGTTAAGAAGTGGCGTAATTGGTGTACACTCGAAAGTTCGGCAGTTACCTCAAAACCATGGGCCGTCAAAATCGGTTTCCATGGCGACTTTGACGGATTAAACGATGTTCGCTTAAATACGAACTTCTCATTGACGTTCGCCAGAACATGTGACACTAAGGCACCATGTTAGAGGTACAGATTCAAGCTCTTAAACATAAAAAGATCACGTGCGTGCATGAGGAGGCTGGCAACACTCCTAAGGAGTTTGTACGGTGGCAGCGGAAAAAGTATCGGGAGAAGAGGTCCTTTCCATTTGTGACAGAACGCTATTGCTAGGACTATTTCCGCTCAGAAAGACCGTGCGCAAAGCGCCAGCCCAGCTGTAAGGAATTCCAGCTTTCCTTGATCTCAGAACTGGAAAGTTTTATGATCGTTCTTAATTATCAAGGAAGTTATATTCCTGGCTCCATTTAGACAATGAAGAGGAGAACTTTAAATAAACAAACTTTTTTTTAAAAAAACGCGGTAAAACTGAGGCGCAAACCAGACCACCTTGGTCAAATATAAGGTACTTTTTTAATAGATGCCGATCCTAGTAACGCAAAAGGCCGTGGTGACATCTTTACCATAGCTTCCAATCGAAATCTTGCAAGATGTGACAAAGACCGGAAGCCGTATTGATAGTGATGTGAAACTCAATGGCTAAAACTTTGTTTCCTTCGTTCGTTCTGAAATCGTCTGTTGACATGAATATGCCCTCATGTTGACAACCAGACGTCTACCTGAAAGTACGGACAGGCGAATTTCGGCACAGTGCGAATTTACATGTATAATTATGCAAAGTCTATTGTGCAGGAGTGACAATGGTGCAGGAAAAGTTAGTTAACATTCAAATAGTTACTTTAATTCTGAACACCGAACAGGTTGGCACATGAGTGCACGCCAGTTAATTCTATCAGTCTACAGAATAATGAAACAAAGCACTTTTTATCGGCAGAATTTTCAGTCGTTCAGATCATTAAAAAAGAGACCACAACTAACAATCCGACAAGGTTAAATGACGGAGTATCTAGCTGAGGATTCAATACGATTTGGCATTTTAAGGTTAATGTATATTTAATGACAGAAGGAAAAAAGTCTCGGCACTCACCTGAACAATACGAAACACTCCTCAAAGCCTGCATCCGTAATCACTAAAGTTAACTGACAGTGCCGTAAAAGTGGGGATTCGAGCGCACTTTATGACGCCGACTGAAGGCAGGTTAGTCTTCTATGCTTGGCAGATCATACGATTGACATACATGACGAGCGATCGGGCTCAAATCGCTGGACTCTTACGCCAGGCTCGTTGACACTGAATACATTCGCTCGTGATAGGGCGAATTTTTCTTAAGACTTGATTTAGGTTATCAACAACCCACATGCTCATACGATCTAGCAATCTGTATAGTGACACCGTTAGGCAACGAGCCGTTCAGTTTGGTGAGCAATGCTCCTCGCTGCCGATTTCTAACTTTACTTGACAGTAGATGTCTTCTTTTCTGAGTCGTAAAGGCAGGTCAGTATGGAGTTAGGGCATATAAAACATGGAGATGCATAGATAATCACTTTATTATGAAACATTATAATAAAAAATAACTTTATTTAACTGTTGGATCTCTGCAAGACCCAGATTTACAGAACTAACCCTCCTGTTAGGGGCAAAACGGCACACAAGGTGCAGCAATGCGGAACCGTTCAACTCCAAAGGAAGTGCAGCGTACAGAAGCGATTTCCTCTTCTTTCGCTCTAAAATGTGTGTCCATTCGACTCACTTCCTTCTCTACCCCCATCGCTTTACGAGCCAGAATAAAACTAGCGATATTACAAAAGTGGGTGGAAACAGGGTCTCTTGGCATCGGTTAACTGCGCAGCCATGCTACGCAGATCCACCGCCTGCGAGTCGACGAAAACTCACACAGGCATTTTTGTGACTCTCTGAATGAGCACTGAGTACGGTATGAGCGCTTGCCTCTATGATCGGACATCTCCGCTGCCTCCCTTCGAACGAAGACAACTCTTCGTAATAAGAACAGAAGCCGACAGTTCGCAGAAAATTACGAGGCTTTGAAACAATCAGCGAGAGAGAGAGAAAGAGAGAGAGAGAGAAGACAAACGATGATCTTTTTATCTCGGTTAGTTAAAGGTAGAAAGGAAAAACGAGCTCTTATTTTTCATGAAGCGGAAACAAGCCCAGTAAAGCAGGACTAATATCGAACAGAATTACACAGGAACGTAAAAATTATGAAACGTTGAGACCTTGAACGAAATGTTATGAGAGAGAGAGAGAGAAACAGGAATGTTTGCCTCAGTGCCCATGGCCCACATTTGAGAAACAGTCACACAAATCAGTTGAATTAGAATCGGAATTGATAAGGCAACTGGAGAACGCAAAAAGGTTCCGTCCTGCCGGCGCGTAAGTTCAGTGATGTTAAAAATTTAGCTTTCTCGGAAGTTAAGTCTGGGAGCAACGGCGAATTCAAAGCGCAGGCATATCTGACCAGAACCCCTCTATGCCTTCCTTACTTGGAAGAAAACAGGCTTCCCTGGTAAAAAAACGGGGCTAAGGAAGCCATATGGGCTAAATAGGTATTACCGACCAAATCACGGGAAGCTGGAATAGTCATTTCTAGCTTATTTTCGTCAACATTCGGGAGCATCCCAGCCCCAGACATTAAAAACCTGAGAGTTGAAGTCTACCTTCTGTGGTCAGTAAGCCAAAAGCCCCTCCAAGTCAGCTGAAGGCCGACTTCCTATCAAAAAGGCCTGGAAATATTCAACCACTGACAGTGACATTTACTAGTATGTCCTCCTTGCAGGATGGCAAACAGGCATTCTGCTTTATTTTAGAGCCTCAGACTACAGCCCTCCCAACGGTCACATAGCAGTGAGTTACTTCCCGGAAAAAAGTCACAGACATAACTGACTATGACATTCTAGATAATGGAGGTATTTTACTTTGATGAATATCAGCCCCGGGAAAAGAATGAGCGAGTTCACTCATCCCTTATCAGAATGCAAACGCTTAACGGCAGGGAGGGCATTACGGACAACATTCGTAATACCTAAAAGGCCACGCTTGCAGGGTAAGGCTGACTGAAATTCCCGACTTTCAAAGGATATACGTAATAGGCTTAAGGAGGTCGTACTGTAAGTCGTTCGCTGCAGCCTGCGCTTTGCCAAATACGAATTGAGGTCGATGTGAACTGGGTTAGTCACTCCTGGGTGCCAGGGCGCCACATCATAGACAAAAAGGTCCTAGACTTCGGCTGGGACACCCACCTCTACTGGCGCCTTGTGTTTACGCAACCTTAGTGCCACACCAGGGATTCATTTAAGGGAAGAGATGTCAAACGACGATCCGTAGGCTGCAAAAAATAGCACAACTGGCCACCGAGAAGAAGGAGAAGTAGTTATTACTTGCCCGTTAAATTTAAGAAGGTTCTCGACCAGCTCACAAAGCTGAACGTGTCAACCTTTATAAGTCCTCATACGCACTCATTGCGAGGCATATATCATATCATGAACTAGAAGATTGAGTTAGGAGAGTTTTCAGATGCTGCCAAAACTTAAAGCCTCCTCCATAGAGGCCGCCACCACCGTCTTCCCCAGTTGACTTCGTTGGCATCCACAAATTTTGACATAGTTATTTGAGTTCGTGAAGACGAATCCTCCTGATACGTCTGATTTTTAGTGATTTTTGAAGCCGAACTGCTCCAGATCCAAGCTCATGATTTGCTACCACCAATAGCTTAAAAACAAAAACACTCGGAATCTACAGCTTTGACGAAAAAGGACATTACTGCGGACTGCGGTCCAAGCTAGCTGAACAGAAATTTTTTGGGTTATTGAATTCATCGATAAATACATCGCAACCCATCACCCTGAATCTGTGAATTTTTTCATCTCCAGTGTGTACCTCAGATTTCTATGACTGCCATTCACTGCTACCCTCTTTTCCAGTCTTAGTTGCAAACTTAGACCCGGTTTTATCTCCATAATCTCACGTGTACTAGGGTGGCTTAATTTTACGAAGTCCAGTCGT
This sequence comes from Spirometra erinaceieuropaei, assembly GCA_902702965.1. Lineage (NCBI taxonomy): Eukaryota > Metazoa > Platyhelminthes > Cestoda > Diphyllobothriidea > Diphyllobothriidae > Spirometra > Spirometra erinaceieuropaei. Next base: position 772,613 of record CACRXP010000181.1, on the reverse strand, counting down.
CTCGCATAAGACCTTTTTAGAGTGGTTGAACGGTAGATTTGTAAGCGTGTGCGAACGAGAACACTAACTGGTCTGGGGGGTTGATCAGTTTCAGCAGCATTACTAAATCATCCGTCCTGGATCCAGCTGGAGCATACTTAATATGTTCAGTTTTAAAGTCCTCAGTGGGAAAAGAGACCAACAGCTGTTTGTAGTGGTATTCTAAATACCTATTGGCAACACACATGTGGTAAGGGTCAACAAAATGCAGCCCTCTGCCACCACGGCAACGTGGAACAACCGGGCTAGAATGATAAATCGCTTCATGTAATTATTTGCCGTATTAAAAACACAGGTATTAGCTAAAAGCCTGTGTTACTAGTACGGTAGATAATTACACAATTCTATACTACAGGCTGCCTGTTGGCGGTTTGTGAATATTACGCGGTTATTCCGCAGTAGCTGATGGATTTCAGCTCAAATATTCTTATCAAATTTCGGATCGTACCTGAAAAGGCCTGCTCCGAAAGATTTACTCCAAGTTGGTGCATTAATTTCCTCGGAAAGTGAACAAGGTAAACTGCTTTGTTTTGCGGTGTAGATTCTCCGGTTCCACTATTTTAGCTGTCGCGGGGACGAGTTGAGGTTTGCAGAGGTCTGCGACAATAAGGTCTGTTTGGCAGCTATTGGCAAATGAATTTGCAAATTTCATTTTCTACAATAAGTACGATGGAAAAAAGTGATTGATATCCAGAAACCTATTGCTTGACTCACCCGATCCACTGGAACAATTACTACTTGTCCACCACAGGAGTTGCGGAAACCAGCGTGGTAGAGAAAGAAACAGTCTTTCTTCACGGATACTTTGTTTTTTAGGGGGACAGAGTCTAGAATGTGAATTCCACGAAGAAAACAGGCGCCTGCGTAGTATTTGTGGTAGGGGCAGGCAGCGGGTACTTTCGCACATTCCATCGTCGGATATAGCGGTTCTCCTCCCGAGCGAATAATCAAACTCGTGTATTACTGGAAGTGTCCTTGAATTGAAGCTGTGCAGTGCGTTGGCTCTCGCAGACGCTGAAGAAGGCCAACGGCAAATTGGACGCATCTCATAATGCCGCTCGGGGGTTTCCGGTTTTGGTGGGACCCAGCAACTGCCCATACTGACGAGCTCAAAAACTCCCAGGAATTACTGACAATGGAAACTGGCACTGCGGATTGTCAAGTATTTCTGTCAAGCAAGCTGTGTTAAGCGTCCCTAAAGCAGGCTACGCAGTGGATGCACTGGACCAACACGGGGGCTATATCGGAATCCGGTAAGCATTATTGGGAATGCGCATCCATAACGAATGCAAACAATGGGGATGCGATGGGATGCCCAGTTGCAGGCTAATTGGGGTCTGTACCGCGCCCTTGCTTCTGTTGTAAAAAATCCTGGTCAATGTACGTTATGGAAGAAGGGGCGTGGTGATACGCCTAGCGGGGGATTTTAACGATGCCAGTCACCTACTCCCTCTTCCGCCTCCGGTCTTCTTGACTCCGTATTGACTCCGTCTTCACACCATCTTGCTCTCAGCCTGCTCTGAAGCACACAGTAGACAGCGTCAGCAACGGGGGTCGACCTGTCACCGACAGATATGAGAAAGTTTCAAATCTCAGGGCACTGTCAGTTGTTTCCCAGGGAGCCCCGTCACTGACAACAATTGAAAAACCCGTAACCAGTGGAATTGTGAATCTGTGCATTGAATCATATGTGCATTCACAAAACCACCCAATTAAAGAACCAAACCACCTGACGGACCAACCGGCCGTTTCTGACGAACGAAAAACTATCTAAAGCTGATTTAGTCGTTTTATCTAGCACTTCTTTATGCAGGTAATTCGCAGTGTTTGATTGGTAAACATGTTCTGTTGTCCCGTTTTTTGCCTTAAAACGCTTATACAGGAGGTTAGGACGCTTAACTTGAATGCAGCTTTGTCGGCAATATAACTTATTCCCATGGATTGAACCGAAGTGATCAAGAAGATGATTTTTGAAGAGGGATCATTTTATGTATGATCCATATAGGTACAAAACTTGAGTATAAAACCGCCGGAACAACATAACCGAGTCCAGAAATCACAAGCCAAGCTCGGGGCATGCAAAAGTTCGTGTATACAGTGGATACTCGGGTGGGTGGGACAGGGAAGAGAAAGTAGGGGGGAACTGCCTTGGTTCAGGAATCTAAATGCGGCGCGGAACCACATCAAAACGGTGGCGGCTGCCTCTTGTTTTCGCAACACTGGCTTATTTAGTAAGTAGGCCCGGAGACTACGAAAAAAAACTATGTTTCCGGAATGTAGGTGGGTCCTGGCGCCCTTCGCAGATACGGTAACTGGTCAAGAACGGCACGGAAGCAGCCGCGGTGGTAGCCGTAGCCGAGGCGTTTATTCCTCTTATGACGTCTTGAAATGCACCGGCAGCAAAGCTACAATCGCGGAAGAAAAGGAAGTTAAAACAGTTTTATTTGAAAAGTGAGACACAGCATAATGTTCCTTACTTCTAGAAACAAGTCAATTGTATACGGTTATTTACCTTTATTGCTAATTAAGGGCCAAGGTAAGCGATTTTTCAAATCTATTAACTTTTTAATGCAAACGTCCGTTATCGATAATCTGAGACCTTCTACCATGGAGACATACCCCAAGGTCGCATAACTAGTTACATTATTTATTACAGAGCTCCGTGTAAATTAAAGGTTGCTTAAATAAAACACCTTCGAACAATTCGTGGATGCCTATTTTTACCACAGAACGCTTTCTTATCAAAGTTCTACGCCTGTCTGTACCTTCCGGCGTGTGTCTTCACTCAACTCTAGATGCGCTCGTCGCCCCGCCCTCAAGAACATTTGTTTTGTTTCTTTAACTCTTCCTGGAGCGCCAATCTGATCACTCTATTCGGATTTGCCTGAATTATTTAGCATTTATTCTACTTTTCAGCAGACAAAGTCACACTCATCAAAACAAATGTTCGACGCATGAAACCCAGGGTTGTTCTGCATTCACAGAACCCCTCTATTCAGCCAAAATGATCAGTGTTTTTCACCGTCCCACTACGTGCAGGCAATTTTTTTCCTTTTCCGTGCTCTTCCTAGTACAGATGCATGACAAGACTAAAAGTCGGCACTTCTCTGCCGCAGGCGCCATTCTGTCAAACAGTTCTCATTTGGTTAGAAGAGAGGATTAAATTTTGCCAAACGGTGACCAAACTAGTGCTGAGTTAGACTTCCACGGAAAGGTGTTTTTGACGCATTGTCAGAGCAGATGACTCGAGTGAGCCGGGTCCTATGACCTGTGACTTTATCGACCTATGCGCACGTGCTTTTTACTCACGCTGACGCCTTATCAACTCCAAAATGCTAGAGACACTGGGGGTTG
>CACRXP010000181.1:742087-769170 GCA_902702965.1 Spirometra erinaceieuropaei | reverse complement strand
CAATGTTGTTAATCTCGATACTGCTATTGCTTATTGATTTTAGCGTTTTCAATGTAATAAACTAAAGCAGGTTTTTGAGATACTCGGCGGTAGAAGGGACGACACAAGAGCTATTCCCTGTTTTATAAAATATGAGGAAGCATGGTAATACGGAACCACCAAAGATAATTAAGTGTCGTATGGCTGGAGGTAGGTGCGATAAAATTGTTATTATGTAAGGCTAATTTGACTTGATTTTCCTAAGTATGACGATACTTTAGTTGCATTCCTAAGAAAATAATTTAAAGACTTTGCTATTCTAGATTAGCCTTATCGTGACTTGTTTCTATCGCATGAAGATGAATCTTCTAGATGTACTGCCTTTATACATGTTAAAAAGGTCATTAACTTAGAAGATACAAGTCATTGGCTTACCATAAAGATAGATCGGAAGCACATGATGCACTTTGGTCCAAATCTGTTAACTATGAAGCACCATATGCGCCGCGATCAGAGACAGCTCCTTATAAATTTAGCGAAAATCGCGCAAAAGAAGTTGACCAATCGCACATTACTGAGTCATGCTCACAGCTCGCTGTCTTAAAAGAGAATCAGCGGTGTGAGATCGCGTGTTGTCGAGTTGATCACTACACCTAGGAGTCCAATTGGCTGCAGGCAAGCAGACTGTGCTAGACGTATCGTGCATTTTAGTAAGCGCTGTCTAATTACGCAGGATGTCGTCGTTTACGACGGGCGAACTGTCGTGGTCTGATTAAGGATCTGCCAGGTCGTATGACAAGAAATAAGCGAGTTCAATTTTTCGCTATTAACCAAAAACCGTCACTTAAAAGTTTAATTTGAAAACTCTCCCATACTTAAAGGGGTAAAAAGGGAAAATCTATCAAAAAGGTAGCCCCATTCGTGATTTCCTTTTGTAAATTAGAGAAAGAGCAAATATTTCAGTAAAAACCTTGTTCCGTTTATTACCTATGGAAATTTCTCGATGAGCGCAGATTCCTTGAACGCCATGACTTACATCTAACTGCTAAACATTTCTTAGGGTTCTTTCCCGCGGACAACTTCACCAAAATTTAGTGCTTGAGTGACATATATTAAATTGTTCCAAAGCTATTTTCATGCATGATTTCGTGACCATGGCATATTTCCTATCTAAGCTCTTGTGAAAGGTGTGACCGCATCAATTAAAATTAAAACAAACGGTTGCCTGAAACCGACTTTTTAAATCTGAAGTTCAGGTAGCTAAAAAGGTGGCCGTATGTTAAAATTCCTAGGAATCTGGTAACGTTACCTTAGCAGATGCACTTTTCCCCTACGGTAAGAGCCGTTTTGGTTCCTTTTTACACTTAAAAGCGAAAGCGCGCAAATTTATTGAGCCGCGAGGATCCGTCCTGCAATTTGTGATTTTATTTTCTAGTTGATACCCAGATGGTAGAGCTGACTGATAATTGCATTAGCATGTGTTCAACAAACGTAGGCTGGAGGGGGAATTTTTGCCGAGCAGACTGGAACCAAAGACTCTGCATGATGAGCGTAATTACAAAGGCACTTGCCTGCTTTTGTTCCTTTCGTCACTAGCACTTATTGATGACAAGTTGATGCGAACTGTCACTGGAGTAAACAACTTAAATCTTTCAATGTTCACCCCTCTACCGCTGCATGCAGGCGGACGAGCTGCGGGAGATAGTTGCAAAGAAGGAGATGCCATCACCGAAATAATGCTTTCATTCGCCTGCCGTTTCGCAGTCTGTAATTCATCATCCGGAACAGTCGCATGTAGGGAGGGTGAGCGGGCAAGCAGCTAGTTCATCGATTACGGCCATCGGCGGTGAATACTTGAACTACCAACGATTTTAGGTACTTGATTGCATAACAGCTGCATCGGATTTAAATAACGGAGTCTTTGTGTGCCCTTTACCCTTATATGTGGCCTCATCTGATGACGGGTTCGAGAGAATATGAAAAGTCAGGCGAATAAAAGACTTATTGAAGCGACCAAATCACGTCAATCTCACTCCTTTCCAGAAGATGCGTTAGGCAGAGGGGAGGGCAGACGTGACGATTTATGGACGGTGAACATGAGAACGAGGCCTCTAGTGTGAACTATTCATGTCTCTTAGTATCGCCATCGGTAATCTTAAAAGCTTCGAACTCAAAAGTCTGCCCTTTCTCTTCGGTATGCACCGGAGACTGGAAATTTTGATCGCACGTGCTGTTGCACGATTACCAAAATAATGTCAGGTTTTCGGATAGCGTTCACTTTCCCTAAATATTAGGTTGGTAATTCAATCATCGTTGCCGACGATATCCACAATGCGCTCCACAACGAGGTGAAGCAATGACGGCGACTTACACGTCAATTAGTCAATAGTGAATGTAGACTTGCGCTGCATCCACCACACTCTGTCCTCCTCTCCTACATACCTGGATTTGGTGTCAGGACAAAGTCAAAAAGACCGGAGGCGGGGAGGGCGCAGGTGGCTGGCATAGTCGAGCCCGTACCTTGACGCCCCATTCCACACACCCTGGTTCACACAGCTACTGACCAGGTTTTTTGATCAACAACAACACGAGGGGGCGGCAGGGGTCTCAGTGTACACGACGCCTGCCGGCAGCCGGGTCTGCCACCGCACCCCGAAATGTTAGCATTTGTTATGGTGTGCAATTTCCATAAGGTCAGCCAGAATCCGGTATGGTTCCCGTATTTGTCCAGCGCATCTACCGCGTGGTCCCTTTGGAGGGCATCAATATCCGGTTACAGTAACTGCGTCTGACACTGTGCCCGTAGACCACGGTTGGCCTTTCCTCACGGTGTAATTAGGTTGCATAACAAGAGAGCTATGTGTGGCTTATTGTTCGTGGGTTACGCCAAATCGCTAGGGCCCTGGGCATCCGGGAGACAGCCTCAAGAACCCTTCAGGGTAGGGAATGACTCTCCGGACATTTGGGGTGCAGAGCACCCAGCATTATTCGCTAAAGTTTCTAGGTTACGGTAATGGCAGAAGGGCGCTCACCAATCGTTCTTATGGAACTCACTCGTCCCGTTGTGCCTTACGGGCTCTCTCTAGAGCCCAACCAGCAGCCGCACAGCGGCGCATGATAAAGACAGAATGGTATTACCGACAAAGACAAGGGAGACTGGAACGGCCAGTTCTGGCTTATTAGCCGTCATCAGCCAGTAATACCCAATTCCGAAGTGTGAAACACGTGGGGCTTGATCGCGCGACCTGTTAGTTATGAGTCCAACGTCTCTAACCACTGATCCACGAGGTCGTTGTCCTGTAGCTTTCATTCGGGCATGTACAATGATAGAGGGGTGCTTACCGATCGTTTTTACGGGGCTCACTCTAAGTTATCCTTTTATTCCGAAAGAGGATCCGGAGGTAGATTCGTTCAGTTTTTCTAGTTAGCCTTTGTGATGCAACGCTTCCACGTGTTGCATTAGCGTGCAAATGCAATTACATTTGCTTTGAAGTTGGTAGTTGCTATTGAATTCAGTACTCGCCACAGGTATTTGGATTTTCTGTTAAGTGAGGTTGGCAATAGTCCACTTTATGCAACTGCACTCGCGAAGGTCTGGGAAAGGAATCTAGGGGAGGGCACCGACAAATCCTAGGGAGAATGAGATGACCATTGCCGGTTTATTAGCCGTCTTTAGACAGTCGTTCCCCACTCCAGAACTGGATGATCTATGATTCGAATCCGTGTTCTTTCTTCATCGAGGGTTAATTAGTTTAACGTTCTTCGACAATTAATAAGCTAGAACTGGCCATCACACTCACCCTTATCTTTGTCGATATCCCTTCTCTGCATGCACCACTGGTGGCTGTACAACTGATCTCGGGTGTTCTGCACTGAAACCCAAGACGCACGGGGATGAGCATAGCCGGTAATTAGGTCAGTGGATGCCCTCTCGATCGGTCCTGCTCGAATAGGCTAAAAGCACTTGCCGGACAACTGCGAAGGTGTCACTAACGCCTGGAACCAAAAGCATCCGCTAATTCTTGACAGGAAAAAGTGTCCCATGAATTAGAAAACGATCTTCGTGATCAAAGGAGATAATCCTAGTCTGACTTGATCCATCTTCTTGCACGTAAGCCTCCCCATCGTGGGTCCTGTAGATTTTGAAGCAGTGTTCTAGGAGCCCAATGAGCTCGGCTTTTAAGCAGTTTTCATTGACCTCAGAAGTTCCCTCGTAATCCCCATAGCAAGCTACAATGGAACCGAATTAAAGAGCGAAGCGACACCAAAGGATACTGCTGTCTAGCCAGACTTCTTAGGACCTCTGATGACTAACAGCAGTTTTCTTTGCGACAGACTGAGGAGATAGGACATTCACACAGCCTGCAGAAAGATGCCGCACAGCATACTTAAAGCACCAGTCCTCCTGATTTGCGCCCCGTACTCTACCTCCCTAACTATACCGCCGCCCTCCAGCCGGCCCCTCTATTGTTCCAAAACAGGGTATTCGGAAAAGCCTCGAATGAAAGTGACCTGGTTTTTTCGTTCCCTCCAAAGTATCTGTATGCAGTTCACTCCAAAGCATGTTTTCAACTTAACGATTAGACTTCAGAGCGACAGAGATAAGTGTAACCATTTTACTGAGGAAGAGTACAAGAAACATGATCTCTTGAATTCTCGACAGGTGTTATATTAGCCTGATCCACTCAAATTCGAATCACACCTTTTCCGGTCTGTCTTTGGGATTTGGGCATCTAGCGGAGGCAACTGCATTAGACCTTCCTATTCGCTATCTCATTCGGCGTTCACTGCCACGCCTTGCCCTGACAATCCTTTGGACGGGTAAGTTACCAGAGTAAGGAGACTAGGCAAGCTCCACTAGTCTACTATTGTAGGCTTTAGAGTCTCACAGGAGTCCATTGTCGTCACAGATGAGCGCCACAATGAGAAAGACATAATTCTTGCTAATTTATAACAACCGTGGCAAGTCCTCGAATTAGTGTGTACGAGCGGAAACACACTTTCCGGTCAACTCAGTTGGCGCCCGACTTGCGAGCTGTATTATGCTGGATTCCACTGTTCTGTACTTTCATAAAACTTTTTTGTAAGTTAAGTGGCAGTATAAAGCACCTGGCCCATCTCATGAAATAGTAAACGGAATTCTGAAGTACGTTGCGATTAGGGAGGGTTACCCAAGCGGCGTTTTTAACTTCGATTACCATGTAGCATAATCTCAAGATATTTCAGTCCCGCTAGGCTCTCCGCTTCTTCATTAATCTTTTTTCGGCCTCCAGCAAATTCACACTTAGTTAAAAGTGCATACTTAAGCAGCTTAAATTTTCCCCGTTTACTTTCGATGTGCTTCTCAGTTCAGACATATTTCGCTGGAAACATATATAAAACATTCTTTATCTCGCCCATTTAGCGGCAAATGACGTCTCTTCAAATTTTATATTAGAAACAATAGTATTCTCGGTTTTAAACAATTTTGCTTACGAGGTTTTTAAGACTGTGAGATTTCCATTCATGCATTGCATCTGTCCGTTTATGAACACTGCTCATAAGGCATGCAACCTGATCTACAACAATTGTCCCTTTATGGTATATTGATAATGTAGAGAAATATATGATTTTCCCTACGCGGAAAGTATAGCAGGGAATTTTAAAATCTCTATCGCAAATGCTACTGTAGGTCGGGTCCAAAATTATTCGGGAGCTGAAAATATTTTTAAAGGTAAAAAGATCCTTTCTTGAAACACAAAAGTTAAAGGAGACATGATTTTCTGCCAAATGATCACACGAAGGGACACTTTTCGCTCTTATTCTGCAAAATATATTTAAATTTACAGGGATATCCTAAATCAGTGAGAAAAATTCATACTTAGTAACCATTCCCTACTAAGTTGTCCATTTGCAGGCGGACGAAAAGAAGCTCTTTCAAAGGCCAGAATACTGGTGCAACTGAAATATCTTGAGGTTATGTTGCACGATGATCAACATTATAACTATCTAAAAGGCCTTCGTTAAGCCTGATATAGCTGTCATATATGTAACTTTAATCCTTCGTAAAGTCAATAGTTCGATTTGTTCTTTTTCTGAATAACAATAAAAGTTTTTTCCAAACGTCTTCTACATCAAGCCGAACTGGCTGCCTCGTATTCGCCCACTCGCGATGGACATTTTTTGCTCTCGATAATTCTGACTGAATAACTTCGACTCGGGTCCAAAATGCTACAGCCAGTAAGGTTAGCTCGTTTTCGTAGAAACATCTGTCCAGTCAGATCGCAGCAAAAAAAACTGAATTCGTCAAATAAGGTAAAACCAGACTTCATTCACTTGCAAAACAACATCTTGCGTCCTGTTTTCTTGCTTCCATCATTCAGAATGTTTTCGACTTTTGCTAACAGAAAAAAACGAGCTCTATTTTGAAAGAGGTATAAAGACTATGTTAGCTGTGAGTAACCCCTACACAGGCCTTATATCCTAAGTAACAGGCTTTATCTTTGAAAACTCATTGGCTTGCAGTTAAAAGCATCTTTTTACCGATGCAGAGCAAACACGCGCACTCATTGCTACGGAGCTATAGGAATCGCTGCAAACTAGGGACATTTTCAATCAATGTGAAAACTGTAGCTAGTACCTATTTGCCACAACACACATAGGGATATTTTTATGGGATTTTCCTCGTTCTCTCTATTTCATAACGGTCGAGCAACATGATGGTCGAATTCTGGATGACGTTGTCCGTTCCATTCATTATGAACTAAGTACTACAAAGTCTTCCCGCCCCATGTGCCGTAGCTTCCGACATATCTCTTGTCGACAGCAACATATCAGTATTCTCTGTTGCCATTTCTGGCACGATACTTTACGTGTAAATAAAGCGACATGCAGAAACTGAAACTTGCACTGTCCCCGTAATAGATATTCGATTTTATGCAAACTTAATTACTCTTGCATCAATTGCAAATTCATATCCGTTTCAAAATAAATAGAGACGTCTTGCCGGAAATTTTAAATGGCACTTTCAAAATGAACCGAATTCCCCTATCCCTCTCTCGCTTAATTCCGCTGTTTACTTGATCGAGAAATCAAATTAGAGAAATGTGCCCACGGTGCAGCGTCCTCTTACGAACGGTCACGGTGTGCAAGTCATCTGTTTCAAGTAGGGAGGTCCATGCCACCACATAGATACCAACTTTAAACAGAAGACCGAGGTAGGAGTGCGACTTGCAAATGTTCTGGTTAGAAGTGGCTTAGCCCCGAGCTTTTTAGGCGACAAGAAGCATGTTATTACGACGTAGGTTTGCGTGGCAGTCTGAATGACGTTAGTAACTTTATAACTTTGCTGTCAGACTTAATGCCCTGTCAACAGTCAGTTTTGTTGTTTTCCTTCTAATTCGTCTTCTGCTGAAATTCTAGGAATATCAGAAGATTCATTAGCCACCAGACTGCTCTGGCGCACGTTGCTGTCCACCTAGACCCGCTAGATCAAAGTTTCTTCTATTCTCCGATGGAGTCCAAAATCTGATCAAGTGGTCAATTATCACCGTTGAGTTTCTTCTGTCCGATTGTGGTACCAGTCCTTGCGAAGCGTCATCGAAGATACTGTGCTTCAACAGCTGTTGTGCGTAATGGTGTTCCACCGTTTATCCTTATGGCCTGTTCTACGCAACTAGCACCCGTTTTAACACACCTTGTTGGCCTATACTTCAGCATCGTCAAGATGCCTGAGGTGTGACGTGCTGCTCATATCTTTACTGCCCATAAAAAGTCGAATTCTGATCCAAAATTCCTTCTTTTGGTTGCTTCCTCATCCGCACCTCTGAAGACGACTGAAAGTGTTTTCCTACATATTATTGCGCCATTCTCAACCACTTTCTCAGACCTGCACATAAGGTCAGGTGCATTATATCGTATGTTTTTGTTATCATCATCCACACCGCTCTCAGAGGCCTGGACTGGGATTCTTGGATGTATGCATGCATCCCGCATAAGTGCTCAATCTTTAGTACAGTTCCTTAAGATGCGCCCCCCAAAAATATCTGATTGCTACTCATCTGTCTGTTTGCCTGGTAGCCCGCAGATTAGCCCTCTTTTCAAACTCCATTTGTCCACTCTAGAAATCGCAAATTTGTCCTTCTTTCCATTATCTGTGGAACACTTGGACGTGCCATTCCACTTAACGAATGCTTGTCTTATATATTTTTATAATATTGTTGTTAATCATCCTAAAATAATGTTTATCACCAACTTTTTATGAAGGGCTTGGATAATGCCTCAACAGGGACATCAGAAAACGGTTTCCAAACCATCAGTCAAAGTCGTTTCCATGTTTCGTGTTTCAAGGTTGTGGCTATTCACAGTCCCGTGTCCATTGTCATGTTTCCGAAAGAATTTCCGCATTTTCGATGCCGTTAATGGGGTAGCGCGTCACTTACGGGGTTGTAGCCCCATGCTGAGAATATGATGTCCTTAAAGAGCATTTGGTGACCATTTTTCTTAATTAAACCAAATGATGTACATTTTCCCGCACTTTCCCTATTGCAGATGTGGACATGGTCAACTGCCTTAGAAGTCCTCTTCCCGTCTACCCAAAGCAATTACTTTGCCCGCAACACCATCATATTAGGTTAACGACTTTTGGTGCGTTTCGCCTTGGCAGTTAGTCATCCTGCCCCAGAATTTGATGTCAAACGCCTATTTCGAGCCTGTGGGCAACCCTCCTTGTGGATGGCATGAGAAAGCAAGTGTCTTTCTTGAAGTGCAAAAGCTGTGACAAAAAGTGGGGGCACTGGCTCCGCCAGAGTTTTACGTGCCTTCGCTGACAGCACTGCCCGAGTTAACGTTCGCTCTAAGTTCAGGTGCAGGTTATTTCAGAGGGCAGCCTCGTCTTTCAGTTCGCCTCAGGACTGATAGAGCACTGACACGTTTCTAGACGGCTCGACTATTTCCGACTGCCCCCAATGTTTACGTGGGACTTTTTTTCGAGTATCATTGTCTTGAGTAGAAACGTAGAATGGACAAGCACGGGAATTATCTTGTTTATTCTGAGCTTTAAAATTTTTGCAGGAGTCTATAGTCAGAGGTAATAGCAACAACGGAACGAGCAACAGTCATGGGGAGAGCTAGCCAATCATTGATCGATGATGTAGGACTGCGGGCGACCGTTCAGGGCTCCGTACACCGGCACCAAATCGATATATCGAGATATATCGATATATGACTGGGTTCTCATCCCATGCCCACGTTTTAACCAATTCTTGGCCTGTTTTGCTTCCAACTTGGACGATTATTTTGGTGGCTGCGAAGTTGGACTAATGACCCTTCCGTCGCCTTTAAATTCCCCCAGAAAGTAAATGCGAACTTGGAGTTGTTCAGTATATTCTAACGTCTATAGGCGCAGACCGAAGTCTGATATATAAATATTTGGTCCGAAGTCCATCAGCCACGGCAGGATGACCGCGTTATATTCATTAACTGTCGAAAGTCAGCTAGTAGTATATTTTAGGGATACAGGACACCATTCTAGCAAGTACCTATGCTACTAGAGCGGTATCCTGTAAACCTAAAAATGACCCATTTCGTAGGTTTGGGCATTCACTTGTGATAATTCGTCGTCTCTTCGCACAACCAGCCTATGGTCGTGTATGCGCGATCCGAGCATGCGTCCAGTCTGTCCTATGTAGTTACAAGGATAATTTTGGCACGGGATACGATGTATCATCACAGATTGCCCCTCTGAACTTAACTGTTCTATTATTTTTATGACCATGCTACGTACAGTGGCTTTGAGCCAGTGTGCAATTCAAGCACTTGGTCCCGCAGTCCTGAGAAGTCTTTAATGTATGGCAGAGAATACAATATTCCTAGCGGTGTCGCTGTTTGGGTTCCGAGGGCAGGAAGGGATGTCTGCGACTCCTATTCTCCTACAATCGGACATTTGAAAAGTCACTGCTGAAATGTCGTTCAAGTGTTTACATATGACTCCCTTCGAAGTCAACAGTTTAAGCGCTAATACCAGGGCTTCAAGAGAAACATAATAGAGGGACGAGGGTTTCACGTAAACCAATTATTTATTGGAACGTTCGCAAGCTTGCATTTCTGCTAGCGTATTTTAACCTGATACTACACAGAGGTTAAAGACTTCTGAAAGACACTTTGCTGCTTGCGGTTGATCGTCCGGAGAGTCATAACTGCTTAGACATCTCCGTTTATCCATTAAGAATATATGTGCCTCTCCTAATTCCATATGCCTGGGAACTGGGGGCATTTATCGTGGCGGAATAAACAGTTTGAATGGCTGCCGAAGATTATAACTTTCCTTATTTATCTTCCGACGTCCCATAATACCTGTCTGTCTTGGTTAATATTCCTTAGTGTGGAGGCCATCTGGACTCTTCAGCATGCGTGTGTAGGAGTGAGAAGGTCGTTTGAGAAGTGCCTGTACCACAAAGGCAATGTAACACCTGCTTAGTTTCCGAGAAATGCATAAAGGTGGCAGAAGTTGGCTGCAGGATAAAAGCTCATCATAAATAGCCGACAACATTAGCTATTCATATCCGCTGACTGACAGTTCAAGATAGATGGTCAACTTGGACACGTACACCTCTTCTGCTAACTTGTGTCCACATTTCTCATCGAAAGACCAAAGCAACAACTGGCTCGACGAGACGCGAAGACTAATTCAGACTCCAGCAGTCGTCAGCAGTGGACGCGAGATCAGTCAAATGATAAAGCAATGACAGTACGCAATTTCTGTCTAGACAACCTTTCATAAGGCACTGAGACACAGTACTCAAGTGAGAATAGCCGCAGACGAGGAAAAGAATGTAATAGCCATTTTATGGCTTATTAGCTTTCACCAGACAGTCATAACGTGCCTCCAGGTTGACTCTTGAGACCTGAACCCGAGTGGGTTGACTTTCAAGCTTGTGTACGTCAAGAACTCGGTCACTTGAACCGTAGGTTTACGTCCTGTCGGTCGCAAGCGGGAAAATTTAGCCCAGAAGGGGTGGCGTACACAGATCTACCCTGATTTCGAAATGGGAATAAGCCTTCGCGTTCCACCTGGATCCACATCTAATACCCCCGCAGACGGTAGCAGAGTGACGAACAGTCTTCTCTTTTGTTTGTTCTTGTCTGTTTGTTTTCCGCCTGCTGTATGTGTTTGTCCTTGCTGAAGATTAAATGCTATTCTATTGAATTTCTTCTGTTGCCTTTGCTTTTTGCTATTCTTGCCTGCTTGCTTCTTGTCTGCTTGTTTGTGTCTGTCCCTGTCGTAAGCTAAATGCCGTTCTGTTGAATTTTTCTGCTCACCATCTATATCTCAGCAGCCAGTTAGCCTAGAGAGGGACGGGAAAGCTCTGCACCCCGTCTCTGCACCCTTCCCTCTTCAAGCTTACGACGGTGTCGTAGGCAGTCCCAGGCTAGCTGGGGTCACTATCCCACTAAACAAAAGTCGTGGCCCATCGTGGGGTTCAACAGCCGCCTGGGACAATTTGGCAGCCCTTTTTAAGGAGAGAACTTCTCAACTCCGCGAGGGGGAAGGGGCTGGGAACGGTGTCCCAAAAAAATGCTAGGGACCCACGCCGTCTGCAAGCTGACCTTTGCCTCAGACGCAAAACATACTATCGAAACAACCAAACCAGAAACAATACTCTCCCTTTTTTCCCCTCCTCCTCCCCCCGCCCAACTCGCCAGACTGGTAGGGTGAGTCTGCTCACTCTCACAGCCTGAAATGTTCACTCCGTTTTAGACAACTCGAGGAACAATCGGCCGGAACGGAGGACGGGAGCTGGCGCGCTACAAGGTGGACATCGCTGTACTCAGCGAAACCCGGTCCTCCAAACAAGGCCAGCTGGAGGAGGTGGGTGCCGGTTACACCTTTATCTGGAGCGGTTGTCCCAGGACAGAGCGACGGGACGCGGGCGTCGCCTCTGTCATCCGGAATGACATCGTGGGACGTCTGCCCTGTCTGCCGCAGGGTACAAACGATCGCCTCATGAGCCTCCGCCTGACTCTCCAGGGAGAAAAATTCGCCATCCTCGTCAGCGTCTACGCTCCGCCGATGACCAGCCTGACGAGGCGAGGAACAAATTGTACAAAAACATACACGCCCTCCTGACGACTGTACCGAAGGCTGATAAGTTGATTATCCTTGGTGACTTAAAGTCCGTGTCGGCACAGACCATGCTGCCTGGAGAGGAGTGCTACGTCCTAGTGGTCTAGATGGCTTCAACAACAATGGCCTGCTCCCCCGACAAACCTGCACAGAACAACGGCTCATCGTGACCCACGCCTTTTTCCGCCTCATGACGCGAGAGGAGGCTACCTGGATACACCCTCGGTCGAGGTACTGGCACCTGCTGGACTATATTCTCGTCCGGAGGCGAGACAAGCGGGACGTGCTGGTGGCAAAGGCGATCTCTAGTGCCGATGGGTGGACCTATAATCGCCTCGTCATCTCCAGAATGCGGATTCGTCTACAGCCTCGCAGGAGACCTCAAAATAAGCGACCCCCAGGTAAGCTGAATATCGCCTTATTGTCTTTGCCTGCTCACTATCCCCATATCAGCAATGAACTAGCTCAACGGCTAACCAGCCTTCCCGTCGCCGCCGCCGCCACTGACGAGAACGCCTGCGTGGAGAAACGATGGTGCCAACTGCGGGACACAGTCCAGTCGACGGATCTTGCCGTCCTCGGTCGCGCAGGCCGCCAACACTAGGACTGGTTCGACGACAACGACGCCGCCATCGGCAACCTGCTCGCCGAGAAGAACCGCCTGTACAAAGCCTACGTCGACCGCCCCACCGACGACAACAGAGCTGCTTGCTACCGTAGTCGCCGCCTTGTGCGACAGCGGCTCCGCGAGATGCAGGACACCTGGATGACCCGCAAGGCCGAGGAGATTCAGGGGTACGCGGACGGAAGCATCCTTCTCATCATGAAGATACAAATCCTACAGTGTTGGGCCAAGTACTTCAGAGGCGTCCTCAACCACCCCTCCACCATCTTCGACGCTGCCATCGCCCGTCTGCCTCAAGTGGAGACTAACTTCGACCTTGACCTCCTGCCCTCTCTCCATGATACCGTCAAGGCCGTGCAGCAGCTCTCCAGCGGGAAAGCGCCCGGATCAGACACAACCCCTGCTGAGACCTACAAGCACGGTGGCCCCCAAATCATCGATCATCTAACTGCGCTTTTCGAGGAGATGTGGCGTCAAGGTGAAGTCCTGCAGAATTTCAAAGACGCCACAATCGTACACCTCTAAATGCGGAAAGGGAACCGCCGGATCTTCGACAACCCCCGAGGCATTATCCTGCTGAACATCGCTGGGAAGGTCTCTGCCCACATTCTTTTCAACTGCCTAAAAAATTATCTAGAACAAGGTCTCCTGCCGGATCCAGTGTGGCTTCCGTCGTCATCGTGGAACCACCGACATTGTCTTTGCCGTCCGTCAACTGCAGGAGAAGTGTCAGGAGATGCGGACCCACCTCTTCTCCATCTTCGCGGATCTGATGAAAGCCTTCGACACGGTGAATCGCGAAAGACTGGAAAATCATGTAGAAATTGGGCTGTCCCGAAAGATTCACTCAGATGGTGCGTCAGCTCCGCGATGACATGATAGCGCACGTCACGGCCGATGGAGCTGTCTCAGATACATTCGCAGCGACCAACGGAGTGAATCAGGACTGCGTCCTCACGCCTACACTCTTCAGTTTCATGTTCTCTGCTATGCTGATGGATGCCTACCGTGACGAACGCCCGAGATCCGGGTCGCCTACAGGACGGACGGTTACTTCCTCAATTTGCGACAGGTGCACTTCCAGTCGCGTGTATTCATAATCACCGCTCACGAACTTCTGTTTGCCGATGACTGTGCCCTCAATCCAACTATTGAAGGAAACATACAAAGTAGCGTGGATTTCTTCTCTGACGCCTGCGAGAACTTCCGTCCAAGCATCAACACGGAGAAGACGGTGGTCATGCACCAACCGCCACCCAACACCGCCCACAATGCGCCGCAAACCAGCGTGAACGGAACCCACCTGCAAGTGGTGGACAAGTTCACGTATCTGGGCAGCACCCTATACCGCAGCACCAAAATCGACGATGAAGTGGTCTGCCGGATTTCGAAGGCCAGTCAAGCCTTCAGGCGCCTTCAAAACACAGTTTGGAATCATCACGGTCTTCAACTCAGCACGAAACGGAATATGTACAAGGCCGTTATCCTATCGACGTTGTTGTATGAAGCAGGGATCTGGACGGTGTACATGAAGCAGGCACGCAGACTCAACCATTCCCACCTCATTTGCCTTCGTCGAATACTGAAGTTGAGGTGGTAGGACCGGATCCCAGATACAGACGTACTGGAGCCAACCGGAATCTTCAACGTTCATGCAACGCTGAGACAACTACAACTACGCTGGGGCGGCCACCTCCGATGGATGGACGACGAGAGGCTACCAAAACGGTTCTTTTATTGAGATGTCGCCGCCGGCTGACAACGTCAGCGCTCAACCGCCTCTAAGGTGTCCACGAGGTCAACGGTCATTTTGGGCCCTAATTTGACTTACTGGACACCTCCGGACCAACTGCAGTACTTGGACTGCAATAACCGTCGTCTATCCGACCACCCCTCCCTCGCCTTTCACGCCGTCAACTAACGCTGACCGCCCTCCCGAACCCTCACTACCATCGTCATCCTCCTTCTCCTCCTTTTCCACCCCTCAACGTCTGCCGCCGTGGCATCTGCCATGCCCATCAACACTATGCACAATCCTGATAAATCAACAAACACCAACACCACCGCCGTCAACACCAGTGACGGGGACCGGATCTATACCTGTCCTTATTGCGATCACACTTTCACCTCACACATCGGCCTGGTCGGTCACTTGCGATTCTAACGCACGGAGACTGGCGAAACAGTGCCTGAAGCATCGAATCACGCTCACCGCATCCGCCTCCACTGTCCACATTGCACTCGCACATTTATTCTCCGCATGGGTCTAAAAGGCCACATGTGCGTCCACGAAAACCTTCGGTACAAGACCGCCGGCTACATCACACCATCACGTCCTCCCTCATCATCATCTCACCGCACATCAACATCACCTATCGCGAGCACCCAACTGCCACCAACCACGCAAGTGGAAAGCGTGCGTCTCGGCTTTGTCTCCATGCGTCTCGTATCCTGCATGCGTGGTCGGAGTCTGAGAGGAAGACGGTGCGTCGAGCACCGTGACTCGGAAGGTAGCCGACTGGCGCCCCAACTCAGTCCACGCAGTCTGTCCAGCTGTGTAGGGGCGGAGTGGTTGGTTGAGATCCAGGTGGTCACGGTCCCTTCTGAAACGATATGTGACGCTCTCATTCATGTGAGGAGAGTGTTTGCGTTTGTATGGGCGCTCCACATACCTCCTAAACGGGCCACGTGGTGGATGCACTGGACCAACACATAGGCCATATCGAATTCTGGCAGGCGTTATCAGATTGCGCACCATAACAAATACCAACATTTCAGGGTGCCGTGGCAAACCCGGTTGCCGGCAGGCGTAGCGCACACTGGGACCCCTGCCGTCCCCCATTTTTTTCGTTGGTCAAAAACCTCGTCATTTGCTGACGTGGACCTGGGGGTATGGAGTGGAGCGCCAAGGTGCGGACTCCACCGTACCAGTCACCTGCGCCCTACCACGCCTCCGGCCTTCTTGACTCCATCATGACACCGGATCTATGCGGAGAATGGGGGAATGGAGAGTGCGGTAGATTTTGCACAAGTCTACTATCACTATAAACAAATAAACGCGCAAGTCCCCGTGCCTCTTGCACTTTGGTGAGTAGCGCACGGTGGACATTTTCGGAATCGGCGGTCGAACTGTCACTTAATAGGGGTGTGTCAAAATTCGGTGGTACCGTTGGGTCCTGCCTCATTCGCTACCTTGGCACTTTCAAGGGCACAGCACTCGTCCGGTTTTATGTGTACAGTTACAGGCATAGTGGAGGCACGGGATGCGATAGTTGAAACCAGATTGGTGACTCGATTTTCACTTAGTTCGCTTTGTGGGACAAATTTCGGCATGGTAATTACAGACCCCGACTTCAACAACAGCGTGTTCAAAGACCGCTGATAAACTCCTGATATCATGTGTGGAGTGTGAAAACCTAAGATCTTATTTTGACTGAACTCTCTGAAGGAGGACGTCGGTATCTTTGAATAGAAATTCCGCGCAAATCGTTCTCAAGGATGACGGGCCTTACGTGTTTTTTTCATCTGAGGTGCTGCAGCGTATCCACACTCTTCCGAAGAGCATCGTCCCAGAGCTTCGTTGACATGCCCTGTGGTGTTTCCCGTGATAGAACCGAAGTGCCACTGAATGCTCCATAGGCTTGGTTTTTCATTGACTGAAACAGCAACTCCTGTGAGGTCAGGTCTACGACTAAGCTAGGGATTTGGATGTCCATTGGAATTCCTTTTCCATGGCCTCAGCGCTCCCCAAGCCTACCGTCTTGTTAAATTAAAGAAAACTTGTCGGACGTTCGCCTCTACCAACGACCTGGTCTTTATTTGAACGGATAGACGCGTAATCCTGCCGGAGACTGGATCCGGGAAACTTGTGCTTGTGTCAATGGTGTGTCCCTCAACATCTCCTCTCATAGAGGTCCATTCAGGCCTAAGCCCTTTAACAACGACAAACAACGTGTACTCGTCAGCCTATGGAAACTCTCTCTCTCTCTCTCTCTCTCTCTCTCTCTCTCTCTCTCTCTCTCTCTCTCTCTCTCTCTCTCTCTCTCTCTCTCTCTCTCTGGCAGCATTCCTTTATTAGTCGATAGCGTCCACACCCTTCTGTAAAATACAACTTGCCTTCTTATCGAACCACGACGGTAATAAATATTATCTCACCATCTCTTGCGGGTCTATCTCACATCCAATTCTGGAAAGTAACCCTGTATCCACTTCGAGCGACAAACGAAAAGAAGAATTAGAAGAGGAGCTCGATGGACCAGAGTGAGCCAAGCCTCTGGCATTTTCGGGTGTTACATGGACTTTAGGTGCCCATAGCGGAGAACAGAATGCCTGCCAATATTTTCACGTAAAAAAGCCCTATCTCACTCGAGGCCCTAAACTGTATTCTTCTTTATGAACTGCTCCGGGGAAGAATTTGTGCCGAAGTACTTCCGCGTGCCATAACCGTTCCCTATTTCGGGCATGAAACCAGCTGTGCCGCGTTATATTTTTGTCAGTGGTTGGAATTACGTAACGATATTTCGTGCGTCAATGGGCGGATGCTAGACTACATTAACGGACAATCGTCGATGCTTACTTCATTCTACATGCGTTTTCTCTCAAAGTCGCATTAATGACAGACCACCCCCACATATCTACCCACGCTCGACACAATAATTGTCGTAAGGCGGTAGCCGAGTAGAAATGTCCTATAAAAGAAAATCACAAGGAATACGATCTCTATGCACCACCGTGTGCGTAAATGAACGAGGCGGTTTTTATTTCCGCCGAAAATTCTTGCTCTCAATTCGATACCCCCAATCTCCATTTTTTCCGGATTACTGCCAAGAAACCTACGGTTCCGATGTGTGGACTCCAAAGACCGTGTTACTCACTAGGATAAAGGGGAAGATGGGTGACACATTGACCTGCCTGTGTGTTATCAAGCGATACGCGCACGCAGCCAGGTGGCGCAGCTCACATCGCCGCGAAGGGCAAGCGCCGTCACCACGCGGGGGGACCATTGTGAGCCAGGCAACACGAACCAGACCTAGCCACGGACGTGACCCCCCCCTCACGGTGCAACGGTATAAATGTTCGCACGTTACTGCACTCTACCAGTCTCTGATGATGAACTCTTGTTCGAGCTCGAAAGCTAAGACCAATAGATCTACCGTTCCAGTGATCGTGCCTTCGTCTCCTTTTAAACATACCGTTTCACTCACCTATTTTAATGCTTTTCCACCCGTCTACTGTTGGTATTTGAGTAGGCATGTTTTGGGCTTAAATGTTTTTATTGTGCTACTGTGCTTGCTTACGTTGCGGCATTCCCTTGCCCAGCGCTGTTCGGTGGCATGCTCCATTTGGTAGTCGATTACCACGGTCAGTGACCTGCGGTTCAGGCACAGTTTTATTTACCGGACCCACCAACTTTGTTTTATGTTTACAATATCTCTTGTCGCTTGAGGTCAACGCACGGTTGCCCTCACCGGGCTCTTCCTAATCCTTGACTTCAAATTAGCTCTTGTGGTGAGCGGTCCACGCACGCCTGCCTTTTATTTACCTATCCTGTCGGCTCAGTAATGTGGTTCCCAATGCCCTTGGGCATACGTAGCTACGGAGTAGATGAAACTGGAGGTTCGTATGCGTAACATAGGGATACTTAGACGTTGCGCACCGACTTACCCTGCTTCCCTCTAGGAAAGCCAGGCGGTTTTTCACAACCTTCTGAATTGTCAGTCTGCTATTTTCAAATACTGATCGCATCCGCACAGACGTCGTGCGCTTGCATTTGTCGTGGCGGAACACATATGGTGGCGTAGTATTTGCAGTGACTAACTCCGTCGGCATCGGCATTCAAGAGCACATAGTAACAACCCTTCTCGTTAGCAGTACTCCACGATGTCGGCGGAGTCTTTTGCCGTTTCGGTTTCTGCCAAGAGCCAATACTGTGGTATTTTACTTCATGGCAGTTTCGCAAATTTAGTGCCATGATAAACTTTACATTCTAGTAACCATAACAACACGACAAAAGTCGTGGAAGATTGCCGGTGGACGAGATAGTTTTGTCGTTCACTGAAATAAGGATCAGATTACAATGACTCGCCTTAATGTAGCTAGTGAAGCACCATTGGTTACTTCATAGCCCGGATCTCACTAAAACCTGATAGGTCCTGCTTAGCTGTCCAAAACCCCTTGGACAGTGTCTGTTGGCTATGACAGGGATGGCTGCAATTAGTTTGCGCAAAACAGTCTTATGTGCACTGAAGAACTACATACAGGCTCCACAGTTGCCATGGGCCAAAATCACCAAACCAGCCATCTGCATATAAATACCTTTGCCAATTCCCACCGCGCTCCCCGTTCTGATGTTGACCGTAAATCTTTTCACTCTCCCCGCAAACCCTAGCTACAGCATAAGTTTCTACTTGCCCTGATGATTCTTTAGACAAGGAATGGAGTCCCTATTGTGTTCCGCCCCATTCACGTATGCAAAGGACTTCTAAGGATTTTCGATATTTTTGGACAAGTTTTGACTCAAATGCTGCTTGTTTTCTCCATAAGAGACTCCGACACCCATTTTGCTGTTTCTTAAATTCTGAGAAGTATTCGAACTGTTGACATGTGACGTATCTTTTCCACAGTCTCTTTTTCTTTCTGAGGTTTCTTTTTATTTCCGATGTCACCCACTCTGGACGGGAGACTACGGTCTTCTTTTAAGCAAACGAATATTTTCCACCAAATGCCGAATCACGTTCTAAAGAAGACCCAGGCGGCATTTGGGCCAGATACATGCGCGGGGTTCCATCGTATCTCAGTCAGTAGTTCCTACATTTATAAATAGTCCCCTTTCCATATATTTTACCCCCCTACTAGTTGAATTGCGGGTACATAAAATGACTGTGCTCTCAGACAAGAACGCAATGATCACATCGGCCCAGGGGTGAGTTAGAATTCAGTCCCTGATAATGATAAGATCTAAACAGCTTGACTACTGTCCACTTTGGAATCGGGTACCCATTGTAACATTTTGAGTAAGGAATTCGTCAGTGACCAACTGAAATACCTTCTGTTCAAATGATTGCTCCGAAAGCGTGCAGCGCAACGATTCCCAAGTGATATTTGGAGAGTTAAAATCTCCAAGTATTATTACATTTTTGGCACGGCTGATTTGCTTTGATTCTGTGATGAGTGTATCGTCAATATCCTTCCGCTGTGCTGGAGGTCTGTATACCAGCGCAATATATGTAGGAGTCCTTTTGGTCTGGCAATTTCGATGTACAACTAATGATTTCGCGACCGGCATTCCTTTTTGGCGAGGAACCATCTGTTGCGTAACTACTGCCGTCCCGTATGAACATCGCTATCCCCCCCCCCCACCCCGACGTCCATCTTGATCCATGCGGACAAACTGAAATTCGCCCAGCATGACTTCTGCGTCTGCTGTCTGCTAATTTAACCATGTTTCTGTTAAAGCTATGAAGTCAGGTTGCAAATTGGCCACGGTCACCTTGATTTCATCTATTTTGTTGAAAAGACTCTGTTCGACTGTGTACATCACTATCACATTGTCTGGCTCCCTCGGTCTCTGAAATTGATTTTAGTTCTTTAACCCGACAATTACTGCTGCAAATCTTGCACGACATATCCGGTTCACCGACTGTCTTCAAACTTACAGGCTTTTATGGAACTGATAACCAGTTTGCTAACCGTCAACTTAACCGGATGATTCCATAGAAACTTGCGTTTAGTTTTTATAATTACGTTTCCTACATCCTATAGATTTTTCTCCCTCGCTCTGACGTCTTTTCAACTCTACTATCAGTGTTCTCCTTTTCATTTGATCAATGGGAGAGTAGTCTGTCTGAAAAACACTCCATGCCTGTTTTTTCATAGCCTGGATTTTCGAGATAAGAGTAGATCTGCCTGCTGCTCGTTTCCAGAAGACGACTTCCAATGGTCTTGGTCACATTTTCTCTGCGTTGTCCTTAAATTACAGGCCCCAGGTGGAGGATTTTGTATATAGTAACCACCTTACCGGATTCTTGAGTGTCCATTGGTAAATTCTGAAATGCCAAAAGACCCTGCTTGACCTTCTCTTCTGGGATTTCGTTAGTGACCACAGGGATTCCCTGTACCACCGCACAAAGGGATCTTTCAGGAAAATAACCGTTCTCTCTATTCTGTTTCCTTTTATTGATAGTAAGTCGAATAACAGATTTTAGTTCTATCTTTATTATTGTACTCACACCGCTCTCAAGCGGTGAGTTTGGTGATTGGTTCTCAATCATCGCTTTGAATATTTCAACCATAGCCACTTCTTCCAACATTCCGTCCGTTCGATAAGCGCCTGGCGTGCGTGTTTTTAGGCCTGTGACACGTGTGCCTCGATGAAGGATGAAGATACCGTTGATAGTGTGATCCGCGAAAACGAAGGTTAATCGCACTTCAAAGCTGATTTCTCGACCTTTTTCGATGAGACGTAACTCTGGATACAGACGGGTGACCGAAATATCAACTACCCTAATAGCAATGAATGCCGATTCTAAGTTGAAGTCTCTTCATTCACTTTCTGTTGAAAACTGAATGGTTACCGGGGCCCATGGGCCCGCGTCGCTAACGGCGCAGATGACTGCGTGTACGATTATTGACAAATCGATCGGGTGACGAGCCTGCTTTCACGCGGACACTCTGTCACGCCAATTCCTGCTCACTCCCGCTGTTGCCGCACGCGGCTACTGCTTTAACGTTGTCCACTGACGCTGCACTGACGCTGCACTGACTCACCTTTTCCATAGTACTGTTTTGTTATTTTTCGTAGAATGTTTAAGGATATATCGGAAAGAGCCTTCGGCAGACGTGTTAAGGGTGCTCCTCGTGGGCATTTTCAGGCATTTACAATCTTTTATTTATGCTGATAGCCTGAAGTGAGTATATTCCTTCACTAAATCTACAACCCAACATTGTCTGGAGCATACTCATGCTGAATTGCCCCCTCTGTCACTGTGGAGCTTAAATTGGCTAGTGGAATTCTCTCCATTTAAATGTTGATATATGGGTCTTAGGCCCGAAAGGCTGTCTCAACCACTGGTCTTTCAAGGCTGAATGTGCCACCCTCAAGGACATGGGTTTTGGCTATTCCAGTAATCTAGATCTCTCGCCATACGCCGACAGAATAACGGCCAAAGCTGCCAGATTCGTGGCTTTATTTCTTACAATTTCTGTCTTCTTGAAACTAAGTTAAGAAATTATCGAATGTTTGTACTTGTCCATTCTTTGGTTTAATGAACAAGACTACTCGTTCAAAAACTGAAAGCCTTCAAAGACATTATAAGACTGTTAAGCATGGGACATTAAGATATTTCCTAATCACAGAGATGTCAGTAAACTAACCTAAAATTTCTATGTGTTCGAAGACTAGAAACTGGTCTCTCCTCTTACGCATCTATAATAGTCCAAATCTTTAAGTCAGTTTATGTCTGTTCAGTAAGAGAATGAGTCATTCGCCCTTGACCTCCCTATTCATATCGACAAATAGAGATTCAATCAATTGTTACATCCGCAAGTCTGGTAATTCAAAAGTTAACGGTAAGTGTGAGCCAGGCGCAAACTGCCGCCGCCTTCTCGGATTTCATCACTTACCCCTGTTATTCGTCCATACAATCTTTTCGATTCTTCCTTGATTATACCTCCTCCTGCCTCCGTCACCTCTAGGCACTCTTTTTTTCGCTTCCAGGTGTACTTTTCTTTGGAATAACCTTCCAATACATTTAAGATCATCAGATAATCGTATCAGTATCGATTAGATGTGCGAGACTAAACTTTAAAATTCATTTTATCCCCTTGAAAACAAATAAATAATTTTTATTCAAGACCCGTGGGAGTCCGGTCATAACATGTAAAAATGAATTTTTACACGACTTTTAGAACATGTAGACAGAATCTATACAATACTTAATTCACAGTTGTTGAATATGTAGTCTGTTAAGAAAAATGATGGGCCAGCAGTGAAAAAAAGCTCATGTCAGGTAAACAAAATTACCATGACTGGATTAACATTACAAGTGAAAAAATGCCCCACATGAAGGGTTAAAAAACGGGCAGGACCGGCCTTCATGTGGCAGTGTATAGTGGATTTCATGAAGGGGAAATCAGGCGGGTCAGGCAGGACTGGCCTGCATGCGGTATTTAGTAAAAGGTTCGAAACTGGCATCATCAAGGCAGAATTCATATGCCATATGAGAGCATTCACGTCAAAGTGGCAAGGCAAGATGAACCCAGACACGATCGGCCACAGTCCGCTTAGAGTCCAGTCGATGAGGGAACAAGGGAGATACGACCAAACTATTAGTAGATGGAGACTACAGAGAGTTCCGCCGAAAGCGTCGACAGACCGTTCGGGGTCGATATAAGGAGATGACCTCAAGACCTGCAAAATTCAAGGATTGGAGGCTGAGGGTTTGAAATCGCGGGGGCCAGGATGGAATTCTGATGGGCGTCGGCGAAAAGCGAAACCGAGGCGGCCTAGAGCGCGTACGCCAACCTAGCCAAGCTATTTGTTTGAGAGCATTTGTCAGAGTTGTGTCGCCTTCTGCGAGGGGCACGATGCATGAATTGAAAAATCGAAAAAATGAAATTTTTGATTAGGGATCCTAGGAAACGACACTATACACAAAAGAAAGAGATGTGAGTGGATATGGTAATTTAATTGCGGCGTCTTAAATTCCCGGTGGCCCTTTCTCGGTGTCGTAAAGAAAGTTGTCCGGGAAGGATACGGAAAATAAAAGTTTGTTCGAGTCAGTATTTACATAAAGGCTCAACCTTCTCTTAAAAGTGTGTAGATTATCTGAAGATCTTATATTTATTGGAAGGTTGTTCCAGAGGAAACTATACCTGGAAGCAAAAAAAGAGAACGCTTGGAGGTGGAGGAAGCGGGAGGAGGCATAATCGGGGAAGAATTGTGAAGATTGTATGGGCGATTACTAGCGGTAAGTGCTGAAATTCGGAGTAGATTTGAGTTATTATTAATGCGAAAGAGGAGACTGAAGTCTGATTCTGGTCTATGCGCCCATAAAAGGTTTAGGTTAGTTGTCTGGCATTTATCTGAATAGGAGATATTTGGATGCGCCGTACGACTGGCCTCGTTCATAAAACCAAATAATGGGCGGCCATACTCGAGAATGGGAAGTACAAACATTCAATAGAATCTTAATTTAATTTCAGGAAGATAGGAATTGTAAAAAATAAAGCCACAAACCTGGGCAGCTTTGACCGTAATTCTGTCATCGTGTGGCAAGAGATCAAGATTATTGTTGTAGCTTAAACCTAAATCTTTGATGGTGGTACATTCAGTCATAGGTGTGCCTTGAAAGACCACTGGATGGTGTAGCCTACCAGATCCAAAACACACATAGCGACATTTAGACGGAGAGAATTCCACTAGCCATTTTCAGTCCTACGCTGAAAGAGCAATTAAGTCAGCATGGATTTGCTCCAGACAGTGAAGGGTTGTAAATTTATTGAATAAACACACACATTTAAGATCATCGGCATAAGTAACTGATTGAGAAGGCTTAACCGTCGACAAGATATCATTAATGCAAAGCAGGAACAAAACAGGGCTTAAGCCGGTGCCTTGTAGGATACAACTTAAAATAGGTCAAGGTCAAGCCGCTGGTTTTAAATTTGAAGATAAGTGGAGGATATTATTTTAAGTGGTTTTTCTGTGAGATCTAACGATTTTAGTACCTGTTTATTTGTTTAAATTTCCTTAAATACAGGCCTTTTCTCTAAGAACTGCCTGCTGCCATCTCCTTTTGAGTTTTGCTAGTCTATGCCCGTTGTTCACTAATCGCATTTTGCAATTCTCATTTTGTGAATCCGATTTCTCTCTAACTGTTGTAATTTATTTGACCGGTGCCAAATAAGCGGCCACAGGTCTTCCATTACGGCTACCTTACGTACTATTGTTTGTTCAGTAGGTGTGCTTGTGGTATTTTTTTTTTTGCCACCGCGGCAAAAAAAAATACCACAAGCACACCTACTGAACAAACAATAGTACGTAAGGTAGCCGTAATGGAAGACCTGTGGCCTACATGGTCAGAAAAACCCTTAAACACACCTACCGAATAGGCTCCGTAGGGTTTATGTGGACTTCCCATCCTCTATTGCCTAAAATTCATGTCCAATATACAATGCCATTTTTATACTCTTCCGCACACAAACTTCTCCTTTCCTAAACCACCTCTGGGCAGTTCGCATGCGCGGCCGTTGCGCTGTTAACTGCGAGGTTGTCGGTTTTGTGGTTTACGTGCAGTTTCCCGCCATCACCTGTCGGTTTCCAGTCATGGTCGACTTGCCTCCCCTCCCACGCATTCCGGAGTCCATCTAATTGAGGTGCCAGCATTCCCCTTTCGTCAGTAAGACTACCACTTACGTCAGCTGCTTACTAACGTTTTCAGTTCGGCATCCACTTCCGGGCGTGTACATGAACCTCCGTCACTCCCTCCCCATCTTCTGCAACACCCACCCCCCCCCCACACCCAACGGCTTACAGCTTACGCCGTCCATACGTAAGACTTCTACTTGGGGCAGCTGCTACCAAAGGCTTCAGGCTCTTAGACCACTGCGGTATTTGCATACACCCCTACCGCTCCCTCACCGCTTAGCCGACGCCTTCCTCCCTCCCCCCTCCTAAAGGCTTCTCACCTACGCCGTCCTAACATAAACCCCGGCAGTTCATCTCCCCTTTAGGCAAGCTTACCGCAATCGACAATTTCCTCACCGGCTGTTCCCAATTCCGCCTGCTTCACAGTCTACTGTTTCCCCCCGACCGGCTTTGTTAGTTGACCTGATATGCCCTTCACAGCGGGTGGTTCACGTCGCCAGTTACCAGCTACACCGACTCCTACTTACCGTCTACAATGGCCGAATGCGGCCTAAGACAGTCACTTCGCACATCCGTGTTCCCGCTCTAAAGGCCTTCCGCAATCACTCACTTGCTGTCCCATAAGGGTTTATCGACGAGGCTTAGTGGACGTCATTGCATTATTCTACGTCGGTTAACATGTTTACCTAACCGGCCTCCAGGGTGGTCGATCAGCAGCAATCCTTATCGTGCGATGATGGCTCCGTTACTACTGCTAGAGATATCCGCCCATCCCACAGACAACGTCCGTTCAACTCTTCCATTAGTGATCCATAGGCACCCATAAGCTAACGCAGACCTCTCGTTGAACTTTACTCAACTGCGTATCTCATCTCTCATTCCGGAGGCTTAGCGGCAAAGTAAGAAGGCACAATGGCCTAACAAAAGCAACATTTACTCCGAATTAGGAAACGGAACAATACATAAGACATACTTCTTAGTACGGAAATTCGTCCCCGACTGCCTTGGTCAGCCGGCATAACACATAAGTAACATTCAATAGTCAGGTGTACTGCAAAAGGGCATGCGTCGATGATTGGCTCTCCTCATTAGACAGCTCCCTCTTTGACCGGCCGGTAACGGTCACAGGCACTGTAGGTAGGCATGGAGAGTAAGTGGACGAAGTACAGAGTCATACCTTCCAGTCTTCCGTCTGCACCTTCGTTGGTTAGCTTCTCCAATCGTCGATGGTTGGCTCTCCTCAATCGACAGCTCCCTCTTTGACCAGCCGGTAACAGCCACAGGCACTGTAGGTAGGCATGGAGAGTAAGTGAACGAAGTACAGAGTCTTACCTTCCAGTCTTCCGTCTGCGCGTTCGTTGGTTAGTTTCTCCAATCGGCGATGGTTGGCTCTCCTCAATCGACAGCTCCCTCTTAGACCGGCCGGTAACGGCCACAGGCACTGCAGGTAGGCATGGAGAGTAAGTGGACGAAGTACAGAGTCTTACCTTCCCGTCTTCCGTCTGCGCCTTCGATGGTTAGTTTCTCCAATCGCCGATGGTTGCCTCTCCTACAACGACAGCTCCCTCTTTGACCGGCCGGTTACGGCCACAGGCACTGTAGGTAGGCATGGAGAGTAAATGGACGAAGTACAAAGTCATGCCTTCCAGTCTTTCTTCTGCGCGTTCGTTGGTTAGCTTCTCCAATCCTCCGGCCGGTAACAGCCACAGGCACTGTAGGTAGGCATGGAGAGTAAGTGGACGAAGTACAGGGTCATACCTTCCAGTCTTCCGTCTGCACCTTCGTTGGTTAGTTTCTCCACTCGTCGATGGTTGCCTCACGTAAAACGACAGCTCCCTCTTTGACCGGCCGGTAACGGCCACAGGCACCGTAGGTAAGCATGGAGAGTAAGTGGACGAAGTACAGAGTCTTACCCTCCAGTCGTCCGTCTGCGCCTTCGTTGGTTAGCTTCTCCAATCGCTGGTGGTTGGCTCTCCTCAATCGGCAGCTCCCTCTTTGACCGGCCGGTA
>CACRXP010000181.1:693304-720540 GCA_902702965.1 Spirometra erinaceieuropaei | reverse complement strand
CATTCTCTCATTTTTGCCAGTTAGACGCTCGCAAAGCCTGAGCGGATGCCTTGTCTCGCCGAGCACAAACGCCAACACCGCTCGCTGCATACGCCCTAGCAACTACGATTACGATTGGCACTCCCGACCATTTACAGTGGGCGTCGGCTCCAGCTTCAGACATTTATATATCTCTTATCTGTGATCAGCTACGTCAGGGTGCATCAAAACCGTCGAGCGAAGAAATGAAGGGCTCCAGTTAGGAAGCTCGCTGCCTTTGGTCAGCGTGGAACAGCCTTCGCCTCTATGACGACGTGCTCTTTCTTCAATACTCTCCTACTGACCCCCGTCGTTTTGTTTTGCCTCATTATGCGATCCATCCCACACTTTTCTGCCTTCATGCTGATCTGGGACACGCTGGTCAAGCTCGTACCGACACCGCCGCACGTCAGCGTTTCTGGTGCCCGAATTAACGACAGATCATTCAGGACATTTGTAACACGTGCCCTGTATGTGCTAAAGTCGACAATCCCAACGCGTACCACTGCCGCTCATTCAGGCGGGTAACCCGAATGAAATTGTCGATGTCGACCTGATGGGTTCTATGCCTCCTTCCTCCCCTAGGAAATCGTTATATCTTAGTTTTCGTAGACTTTTTCACTAAGTGATGTGAAGCGGCATCCCTTCCACAAGCCTACGCCATCAATGTCGCTAAGTTCATTCTTATCGAGTGGATCTGCCGCCATGGGGTGCCCTTAGCTGCTCCATTCAGACTAGAGTGCCCAGTTCGAGTTCCAGCTGGTGGGAGAACTATGCGAACTTCTTCATAATCCTAAATCTCGTCCTACCGCGTGGAACGCTCAAGGAATTGGGCAACTCGAGCCCACGAATCGGGCACTAAGAAGCTTTATCTAATTTTTCCTTAACGGTTGTCCTGGTTCCTCTTGGGATGTCGCTCTCCCCCATTGCCTTCTTGCCTACGGTTCCGCCACACACTCTTCAACGGGTCATACGCCGTTTGCCCTTATATACGGCCGCTAAGTCCGTCTTCCACTAGGCAATTCCTGTCCCTTCCCACTTCCGTCCCACGAGCCTCCCCACGAATTTCTGCGAAACCTTAGAGCTAACCTATACCGAACACACGAGCTTGCTCGCACTTATCTCTCCACGGCCCATCAGCGACGAAATCGGCGTGCGCACGGTGCGCCTTACCAACCTGGCGAAAAGTATTCTGGTTTCAGGATAGGTTGCTCGACGGCCGAGAGCCGACAAGTTCTCCACGCATTGGGTAGGTCCTTCCGCTGTTGGGGAAGTCCGTTCAAAGGCCCTTTGTATCCTCAGCGCCTCTGGTGATCCAGAGGGTCCCACCTTTGCGGCTCATTTCAACAAGCTCGAACCATACCCATTAGATGATAACTGTAGCGGACGAGTCTCTTCGGAGTTACCTTCCTTCCCCTCTGCGGAGATGCCGAACTCTCCCACGGATCCCACTTCAGTTGCCTCCGTCCCATATTCTCCTCCCGCTCCGGCGGTCCCTACGTATCCTCTCTCTTCAGTCTTCCGTCCTCCTTCGTTTCTCGTACTGTGGAAGTCGCTCCTGAAGGTGGTTTCGGCATCTCACTCGACGGCTTTATCCCTGACACTCGTACCGATGGGACATCAATCCTACAGGAGGGGGTAGTGTGATGGAAAACTCAACATGACCATTCCCTTATCATAGTTATGTTTAAAAGAAGACGAAGGCACGATCACGGAGACGGTACCAGATATCGTGCCTTCGTCCTCTTTGAAAAAGTACCTGGTAAGCGCATATTCTCTTCCATTCGTGTTAGTTATATTTCCTGTTGTGATCTTTACCTATTGTAGAGACCGAAGAACCAATACCGGGCGAGGTCATGGAAGAAGACGCCTGACTGGACAAGGACTCCAGACCGGTTTCCCGTGGCGTGTGCGGTTGGATCTTCTGGCTGATTGCTTGTGTTTTTCTTTTCTTCCTCTTGAGCACCTTTGTGTATCGCTCCCCCCTCCTCACCTTCTCTTCCGGCTATTTCTAGTCCTTAATAAACGCTCTTCCTCTTTTGACGAGATCTTCTGCGTTGGAACGGTGTTCTGCCCACTTGCTTGCTACAATTAACTGTTGCATATCTTTCATGGTCTATATGCACTAAATAGTAGTGCTGTGTTGTCCGCCCGTCAGCACGCGCAACCCATTCTGGTACTTTTTAGTCATGTTCGCTCACTTTTTGTGATTGAAAGAGGTACAGAGCACAAATTCTGTAATTACTGTCTTTTCATGTTTACTGGCAATTTATACTAATGCGACTCTGCATGTCCACAAATTTTCCGATTTTATTACGTGACTGTTAGGCCGTTCTGTTCTTTATATAAAGAATCTATTGCAGAATTTCATGGACTCTACACGGTATCTTCTTAAAGGCATAGAGGAATACATTATTTTCCTTAGCTGGAAAGCATACATCTTGTAGACTTAAATCGCTAAAAGCTAATGCAACGGCTGATCAGGCTCAAAAGTACTCGGGAATCAAGGAACTTTTTCAAAACCTGAATGCACCCTTTCTTCGGGCAGAAAGTACAAGGAAAACATCTTCTTCTACCAAATGAGCAAAAGAAAGTACATTTTTGTGGATGCTTCCGTATAATATATTCGAATTTATAAGACCATCTAAAATCAATGTGAAAATGCATGCTACTTAAGTAGTCGTTTTTTGCCGAGTGCGGTTTCTACAGGGGCTCTAAAAGAAGTGCATTCAAAAGCCAACATCCTAACGAGTCCGAAATAGTATAGGATTAAGTCGCATGATAATCAATATTACAACCCCATCTAAATAATCCTTCCTAATCGAGAACGCATTTCAGAATTTCGGCCAACATTTCATGAGATCGGTCATTAACTGTGGGCTTGTTCATTAACCGGCGACTGCCATGCTTGTAGATATTAGCAGTATCACGTCAGATCCCGGTGTTTTCCCTCTAGACAGCCGGTGCACGACTCTGACTGCTTCGGGGTAGGAGGTCCAGATCGTTGTTCGTTTTCACTTGTGAGATCCGGCCAGTAGCTGCTTCCGAAATTGTGGATGGAGGACCATAGAATGCCTTGAGGTAGGCGAAGAAGTTCTTCGTCTCGTTGCGGTCCGTGTACCCTTGGATTTCTTTGGCCCTGCTGTCCATACAGATGTACTGTATTTCCTGCAGCACTTGCTACGCCAAACGGCAACATCTGGAGGAAATCGCCCTGTTGGCGTCGGTTTTGCGTTTGACGTAGACTTCGTGCAGCCTATTCTCCTTAGCGAGCAGATCGCGGATTTCGTTGTCGTTGTCA
The DNA here is from genome assembly GCA_902702965.1 of Spirometra erinaceieuropaei. Classification (NCBI taxonomy): domain Eukaryota; kingdom Metazoa; phylum Platyhelminthes; class Cestoda; order Diphyllobothriidea; family Diphyllobothriidae; genus Spirometra; species Spirometra erinaceieuropaei. The sequence goes on along the minus strand of CACRXP010000181.1, from coordinate 717,221 downwards.
ATCCAATCCGGGTGTTGACAGTGTGGGCGACCGAGAACTCCAGGGTGCTGGAGTGAATGACGTTTCGCAGTTGGCGCCACTGTCCCCAATGTGACGTCGTCGTCCGTAACCTGCTGTTTTTTCAGACCCAAGCTAATCGATTGTCAAAATCTAAGCTGTAGACAGAAATTCAACAAAGAAGTACCTAACCTACCTCGCGGTTGCTTACTCTGTGGTCTCCTTCGAGGCTGCCGTCCAAACCTCATCATGGAGACGATGCGGTCATCCATCTAGCCATCGGCGTCGCAGATCGCCTTTGTCACCAGCACATCTTCTCGATCTCGCCTCCGGATCACAGCGTACTCTAGCAAATGCCAGCATCGCAATCAGTTGTTCTCTCCCGCGTTGCAAGACAAAAGAAGGCGTTGGTCAGTAGGAAGCGGTGTTCCACGCAGGTTCGCAGGAGGAGGCCGTTATCGTTACAGTCCTCGATTCCTTGGGGACCCAGCACTCCCAAGGAGCGCAATCTACCCCGGCGCGGACACTGAAGTTACCAAGGACAACCAGTTTGTTCGCCTTCGGCATAGTCGACAGGGTGACGTGCAGGTCCTCATAGAATTTGTCCTTCGCCTCGGAGCCGATTATTAGGATGTGTAGGTGCTGATATTGGTGGCAAATTTGGCACCCCGAAAAGGCAGACAACGGTATGAGTCGGTCTTTGATACCCGCGACATACAGGGTAGTTGTCCCACAATGGCGTTCCGGGTGGCGAAGACGATGCCAGCGTCGCATCGTTCTGCCATAGGGCGGCCGCTCCAGAGCGTGTGGCTGACACCCACCTACAGCTGACCCTGCTCAGAGAATTGGGTCTCGCTAAGAGTAACGATGTCCAACTTGTAGTACGTCAATTGTCGAGCGCGGACCGCTCTTTTCCTTTCGGCCGGCTGCCCAGCAGATTGCCCAAAAGAAGACGAACACTCCAAACTGCCAGGATGAAAAGAGTCATCCAGGCAGTCTTTCGGATGTCGTTGGGGGGAGTGGTCGAGGGTTGTTGTTTGCATTTACGAGCCATGGTATACCTGTAGGTGATCTTCACCAAACATTCATTTAGGGCGCCTTTCCCAAACCCTAATTCCATGAAGGTGTACGTAGTGCTGTCTCAAAAAATGACTGCTTAGACATCCCGACGACTGCCGAACCCCGTTATGGGTCACGGCTTGACTAGGTGGGAGAGCGACCCGAGTTAGCCTAGATCGCCTACGGGATTGCATGTCAACCTCCCCATGGAACTTTTTGAAAATGGAAAGGGGGAGGAGGTTAGGATAGGAATAGAATTACCTCATGTGGAGACGCACAACACCGAATATCCCACCTGTCTAAGAGGTTACCAGAGTTTGGCCGCTAGACAGAACCTAGCTTCGGCGAGCCACGGATGAGACTTGAATGCTAGTTGAGGACTGTGCAATGCAGCCAATACTTGTACGTGGAAAATGATACGACCTACCACGCCGACAGGGTTTGTCCCACAACTNATTGAATGCTTTGCAAAACGTCGTCAGCGGGAAGTTGTTCTGATTAGGTATGTCATCTTCAGTCCTCCAGACCAGTGGTCTAGTGACCGCGAGACGGCCAGTGCCCAAAGAGTCCCTAACTGCCGCGCTCAGTCCCTCGTCCAGGTGGTTTCATTTGAACAGTAAATTCTCCGCTGTTTGTAGTAAATGTTTCTAAAGTCCCGCTGTACGAAGTAGTTATGCAGGCTCAGAAACGCCTTCGGTTTCGATTACCCCATCTGCCCTGTGCCTTGCCTCTGTCTCATTGGAAGCACTGCCCAACGCATAGACCTGAAAACGCTGCCACAAATGGTTTTATAATATTCTTCGGACCTTTGCCCTATCGTCTCCATTTGTAAGAGTTGAGTTATCCCAAAATTGTTCTGTATACCGTCGACCCTGAGAGAATCTCACGCGTGTTATTTGAGGAACTGGTTTTAACAGTTGGGACGCAGTTAGTTATTAGCATGTGCCTGCAAAAGTGTACATATGTCCGGTAATCCCCCTTTCCCTTTTCTTCTGCAACTTCGTGTATTCTAATTTTTTTCCAATTTTGGCAGAACATCTCAGATGCGCATTTAGCGGCCTCCTAATATGTCCGAAAACCACCGACCGCAAAGGAAGTCTGCAAAGTAAGCCAAATTTACGCCTGTCCAAACGACAGAATTTGTCTGGATAATTTACGCTCAACGCATGAGCGGGAGACGCTGATCGACACTGAAGATGATGAGGATGTGGCAAGTGAGGACTCCGATTTCAGAGTATCGACCAGTGGTTCCACTACCTCTTCGAGTGATACTTCCGGGGCAGAGGTTGATGACCAAGAGGCAGAGGAGGCGCGGGATGAGGCGCTTTCGAGTGACTCGTCGACCAGTGGATTCGTCAATGTTGCGTCCCCCAGTGAGCGGTACAGCCACAATCTCCTTACTTCGGAATTTATACGGGCCTTAAGCGATACCAAGGAATATGTCGACCGAAGGAGGCCGAAAGATGTCGCACTGGATGCGTTGAAATCTCAGCTGCAATATCTCAAACATCTTTGTAGGAATGGCTTACATCCCTTCACCTTCTATCCACCGTAAGCTTCCTGAAAATCCTTCCAAGTATACCTAAAGTGAAATTCACATTTCAGAACTTGATTCCTACCTCAGCAGACAGAGCTTGCTGTTTTCCCAGAGCGGTTTGGAGGTTGTGAATCCTCTGTAAGATTCAATTTTTCCTATGCATCTTTGGCCGCTAGAAATCACGAGCATTTTATGCCGGAGTCAAAGTACGGCCCCTTTGTCTCGTTTGCGACCAAAGACTCGCCACCAGGACTGGTGCGCAAAAGACTGCGCAGATTCCAGTTTGACAAAGGTTTGTGCTTTTCCGCTGTTTTTTTCGGCTACTGTCATTTTATTCATATTTCTGCATGTATTCAAGATTTCCCTGTCTTCTTTATTACTTACAACGTTTCTCTATCGAATATAGAGCGCACTATGTGTCAACACTAACCGTCGTCTTCAACTCATGGCAGTCGGCAGTTTTTACAACTCGGGCGTCGTTTTAGAGCGTTAACCATTTGTCATTTTAGTTGATCAAAAAAGCGCACACACTGTCGGGAAACCGAACGTGGCAGATATCCGCAGAAAGTCACCATGAAGCGATATTCATTTTACACAGGACCAGAAGTCAAGGGGGCCTACTGAAGCCTCGTAAGTGTCAAGCAGGACGTAGTATCGTAGTTAGTTGTTGCACATCCTATCACTGGAAACTTCTGCTAAGTCTGTATCTTTAGTTGTTTCTAACTATCTCCTCCGCCCTGGATGACCTGTCGAACGCGTCTCGTTAGGCTCACTATCAACTTCCTACCCGCAGCAGGATACTGGTTGGCACTGGTGCGCTAAAAGCCGTGGCCTGGAAAGTTGCCAACTGACGGGATATCTCAGACCTCGCAGTCAACCCAGTGTGTGTTTGTGTGGAGTGGCGAACTGGTGGACTGAGAGTCAGGCTGCTATTACCCCTTCTTAGTGTGACCTCTATAGCATTCCCACTCCGTGAGATCCGAGCCATCCGCCCCCCACCTTGTCGTGTTTGTTGTAGACCAGGAGTGAGGTGGTACATCTAGGTGCGGCTTTACGCTGTGTCAGCCACATGCGTCCCCTCTAGCCTCAGGTCTTCATGACTCTAACTTAACCTCGGGTCTAGGCGGACGAAGGAGAGAGCGCTGTAGATGCCGCGCAAGTCCATTGTCACCATAAACTATTTCACGCGCAAGTCAGCGCCCTTGCTCTTATCCTGCTATGGAGCACACGATAGACATAGTCGAAGTCGCCTGTTAAGCTGTCATGTGTCAGTGTTCAAGTAAGCGACATTTGGAGTCTCTGGATGAGGGCACGAGAAGATGATTTCGTAAGGACAGACGTATTTATCTTCGGAGGTCCACAGCAGTCGGATCCACCGACTATTGTCACAACCAGGAATCTATGTCGTCTTTCAAGTTGATCCTCCTTGCCTCTAATCGATTTATACTTTTTTCATGAATTGGTTGGCCTCGTGTAACCGATGCCATGACGATGCTATTGACTAAACAGCATTGGGTAGTAATCCTGTTGGCTCCCGATGCGAAGTTGGTGAGAGATTGCTGAACTTCGCTGATCGAAACCAACTGCTTGTCACCAACACATGTTTCCAGCATCGCAAAAAACATCTGCTGACCTGGTATTCAAACGACGGCCATACGGCCGGTCAGATTGATTACATACTAGTCAGCTGAAGGTTCCTCAGCTAGGTCCACGATAGCAGGTCAATGCGTGGTGCCGAGACTGGCAACGCCCATGGGTCGGACCGTGTCCTCGTTAGTACACACTTGAAAGTTCACCTCTTATCGGAGCCAAAATGCCACGTCTTAGACACCTCGATATCGCAGAAGTCCGGCGAACCAGCACTGCCGAGACCCTGAGCAGAGAAATCTGGTCCTGTTTTACGACCGGAGCCGGCGGAAAAGGTAACTTTTGGTCGTCACTGAAAACGTCAGTCTATGGGGTAGCTGAGAGGATCCTTGGATATACCCAGCGACACCGCAGTGACTGGATTAACGGAAGAACCCTGCAGTTGTCTGCTCAGACGGCTAGAGCCAGGTCCCGCAACGATGACTACTTCCGCCAACATCGGAAGATGACAGCAAAATCGGCCAGGGATGACCGGAAGCAATATTGGGCTGAAATAGCGACCTCCATGGAACAGACCTCGAACGTTGGTGACACTCGAAAGCTCTATCGTCTGATCCGCCAAGTTAGCGGTAAGCTCTCTACACTGAGTGACTCTGTTCGCGATTTGAACAGCGACTTTATTGCCGACAACTCGGCCAAAGTCGAGCGCTGGCGTGAGCACTTTGAGCACCATCTCAACTTCGATATCCAACCTACCTCGCCCTTGCTCTCCTCCTCAGCGGAGTTTCTTCCCTCTCCTACCTATGCTGCGCCATGCGATCCCCTTTCCGAGGGAGAAGTCGCCGATGCCATACGAAAGTTGCGCAACAATAAGGTACCCGGAGAGGACGGTATACCCCCTAAAATCTTCAAGTCTTGTGTCGACACTCTGGCGCCCTGGTTCCATGAGGGGATTGGACGGGCGTGGAGAGACGAGGTTGTTCCTGATGACTGGAGCTTAGGCATCCTCAAGAAAGGAGATAAGACGAGATGCGAGAACTACCGCGGCACAAGTCTCATCGACGTTGCTGCGAAGATCTTTGCTATTGTCCTACTCAGGCGATTCCAGGCTGTGCGTGACTCAAGGACGGGGCCCAATCAAGCCGGATTTCGTGCTGGACGTGGATGCGCAGACCAGATATTCACACTGAGGCGCATTCTCGAATTTCGCCATAGCTACCAACAACCGACGGCCGTCTGCTTCATTGACTTTAAAGTCGCGTTCGATTCCGTTCACCGTGAGTCCCTGTGGCGGATAATGGCGCTAGATGGTGTACCGGCAAAAATCATCGCCACGATCAAGGCCTACTATCGCTGCAGTATTGCGAGAGTCCTGGTCCGCAACAATCTTTCCCAACCGTTCGGTATTCGGTCTGGCGTCCGACAGGGTTGTATCCTGTCACCCATACTATTCAACTACGCAATTGACTGGATCCTTGGGAGGGCCCTACGCGAGAGTGACGGCTGCTACCTAATGGACAGATTAAGGACGACATCGTCTCCCGAATCGATGCTGTCCGCTGGTTTTTTTCAAGTCCTCGGAAATGCCTGTGGAACCGACGTGACCTCTCCATCGACACCAAGATTCGCGTGTACCATGCATCTGTCCGGTCTGTCCTTTTCTACGGTTGTGAATGCTGGGCTTTGCGCGTGGAGGACGAGCGAAAACTGGAGGCATTTGATCACCACTGCTTGAGGACCATCCTTCGAGTGAAGTTCACCGACTTCGTCTCAAATGAGACAGTCCGTGTTAGCTGCGACAACATCGCAAGGATAACTCAGGCCATCCAAGAAAGACGACTTAGGTGGTTTGGGCATGTTCTTCGTCGTCCACCGCAGGAGCTCAGTGTTACTGCTCTCGATCCAGCACCATTGCCCCATTGGAGGCGTTGAAGAGGGGGTCAGTTCAAAACCTGCTCGACACAGTTCGTCAAGACATGGAGCTGGTTCTTGGACCTTCGGTATTCGGTCTCCGTCGTTGGCGAAGGGAATGGGTTGCGCTGTCCAGATCTGCTGCCGCGGATCGTCACGCGTGGAGAGGTACAGTCCGGGACATCATCGAGGCCGGCTAGATCAGGCATTATTGCAGCCGTATCAAGTACAAGTAAGTACTGTTGGCCTAACCATACAAAATGTGTGGAGTAAACCCACACGTTTTGTCTCTTTCCGCCAGTTTTCACTTTTTCTGACCTCGTCGTGATTATGCTTTTATGGGTGATTTTCTTGTTTGTCTTCGCACCACTTTAGTCCGAAATTTGATGTTTGCCGGTGGTTATGTGAAATGTCTTTCATGGTCACCTTGTCACATCTCCGATGCCGATGTCCAAGAGGAGCAGCCATCCTTCCTTGCAGTCTCCACCTTCTGTTCTGTTGCTCACCGACCAAAGTACTCTGACCTCACACAATCTGGACCCGGTCTTATTCAGATCTGGCGATGCTCCGGCCTTTCTCTCTCCAGAGGGTACGCTTTTATGTGTTTTAGATAGGGACGCGATTTAAATGGGGTTCACGTCGAGTCAGCCTTTACCCCTAATCTCATTACCAGTCGGTCGGCCGGTCGGTAAGCCCGAACACACCACTGGCTTACGGGGGAGAGAGAGAAGAGGGGAATGGTGACCGAGACTGAGGTGCCCCTCCGCACGACATTTTTTGCATTTCTCTCTTTAATAAGTCATGTGCGCCGGAAACTATAACGCCAACCTTAAAAGTCTCGGAAGATTGCCGGCGGCCGATATAACTTTGTTCTCAGGTTAGCAAACGCAAAAGATCCGGGTCGATAATCTGAGAAAAGGGAAGTGCTCACCGGATCGAGGGAATTATTTGGCTGACGGCTCGAAGAGCTTGGGTGGCTCTCCATTATCAAAACGTCTACTGCAAAAATGTATCAGAATTTTGAATATACAGCCGAATTATTTGACCCTTTGTGTTGTGTGTCCTCACCTCAGTTGGGGTTAGTTGCGTTTGTGTCCCCCTTTTGGGTGAATTGGTGGACAGGCCGTGTTTGCACGGTATTCTTAAGTTCCATATGACTGTCTGGTCCTCGTCGCGGCGTATGTAGTGACGTAGGACTTTATAGGCCGCAGGAAGGTCTAGATGCCTGTTTATGGAGTTGGCATCTGAGTACCAAACCTCAAGTGTGAGACGTTCTGTCCTTGAGGTGTCCCGGCCTAAGACGGCTGCTCCTTGAAAGTCAAAACTATGGCCAGTCTCTCTGATGTGAGTCGCAAGCTGGTGGCAGAGGATTAGACTGCAATGGCCCCTCCTCTATTTGACCTTTATGGTGCCCCTATTTAATGGGTGGTCCATAGCCCACACATTGGAGACTGGTACGTGTTTAGTCGCGGAGCAGGACTTGTGTGGTACGTGCAGACATAATGTCAACCACTGTGCTCACATCCACTCCCTAGTTCACTTAGTTTTGCCCTGTTATCACAATACACTGGACGCGGGGAGAGTGAAGTGAAGCAGACGTACTGGAACCCTAGCTCATTATGAACACATTCCTGTGCAGGTCGCCAGTAATCGTCGTCGTCGTCTACAACATACAAACTATCGTTTTTGGTGGATGCTCTGACTACTTCAGTTTCCTCTCTTTTCAGGAGCCAGAACAGAATACTAGTGGGAGGGGGGTTGAAAATCCACCTTGAGACCTTGGCGGACTTTGCAGAACTAGATTTTTGACAGGCGGCCATTCATCCGCCTTTGCTGTGGCGACGGTATTGCATTCGCACCAGTCGTATTGACTTCACAAGACGACCGATGACAAACTTTCATAGACCGTTGGAACCGCATTTCTTGGGGGGGTCAGAGATATGCCCTTGACTTCTGACCGTCCTGTTTGGAACGAACTGCATGTAATTTACCCGACAGATAATTCTCCAGTAGCGACGGTCAAGAACTTCTCGTTTTCATTGGTCTTCTGCACATCTCGCCCAGTGTTCGCAATCATAGAAGAGGAGTGGCCGGAAGGTGTGCGTGCTTTGAGCAGACCTTTGCGGGGATTGAGGTATCACTGTGGGCAATCGGACACCTAAAATAGTTTGCGGTAATTCTATGTGGTCGATTACAGTGGCGATATCATCCGTGGCCTGTTCGTGTCAACCAACGTAGCTGGACTCATATGTGGTGCCCTGTCCTAGGGATGCAACCCTAGGGAACTAGTTTTTAGCAGCTCAGTCGAGTAACCCAACAGGTTTAGATAACCTCTTTCACCTCAGATAGCATGTTTTGTGGGTCCTGCTCCTAACCCTCGGTGTAGCCGAATTGGGTCAATTGATGTTCAAGTGCAAGTGACATACCATGGGAACCACGAGGTCCGTCAGACTGACATTGGCATTCGCCCAGTCCATCCTCGCTGATGGGATAAGAGACTGACCTAACCGCCAATATAATTGCCTCAGTTTATCCCTCCTCTCCGGTCTCTGCAGGGAATATGCAGTGGTGGTTCATCGTGTACGTCCGTGTTGTCGCTTGAGTCTGCTCTGTGTGCTAGGTAACCTGATAGCACATTAACAAAAGGCCTGAATCCGCTAAGGTTGTGTCGCTTAATCCCGTTTTTGGCAGCATGTACAACTGCCAGGCACACAACTTCCACCTGGTCCGTTTGATCGTATTAATTGATAATGCAAAATGGCCAGGATGATATTTAATCAATTTACGAAGTGCCAACTTCAACTCGGACACATGCGTTGTACGTCCTGCAGTTAACAGTTAAGCCAAGGTTTCTCCGGCACCTCAGGCTACTGAGTTTGCCTTGTGGGGGTATTACCATCACACCCCGCTGCAAGAAGCCCATTTATGTGACGATGATTTAGGCATTAGCTTGGATCAGTGTTTTTTGAGTTTTTTATGAGCTCGAGATAGTGGGCCCGGAAATGCGCTTCGTAGTCCAAAGACCATCAGCCTCTCTCGGGGACCTGCATATGAGTCATAACCGCCAAAAACGGATTCACTTGACTCTAACCGGGACTCAGATTTACTAATTCCGCTGTGTCAATACCTTCACCTACTCTGATGAATGATATGAGTTACGTCAGTAGGTGAGATCAAAACAAGCAAGACTTGTACACATCTCTTATTAACCATCCCGTCAAGCTTTTGCCCAAACACCTTACCTCGTGTCAACCCGAGTGTATTTATTTCAGCGAAGGTGCGAATGGTGGTTATGTGAACACATCTCTCACTCATTACAGTTTTTTATTCTAAAATCCATGTAGCCTTTGCCGAGTGTTTTTTTTTTCCTGCCCATAACTGTTTACAAATGAATATATGAGGGGGACATACTAACGATGGTAAGGATTTAACGGGCTTATGTCTTCACCCCGATTCTAAAGTGACTCGAATCCCGAAATCCGACCCCACCTCTTCATTGCTCACGATTGGGGCAGCCTGATGGATATGCAGTGGCTGCCGCTGTCTGTTCAACTTGCCGGCCGACAGGATCGACGTTGTTGCCTCCCTCCAGACCTGACCTACTCACGTCATCCACATCTGGTCGCCAAGGCGGTGGCCTCCATGCTGGGCCACCTGATCGTCGCCTGCACGGACGGCCTTGTGCGTATCCTGCCCATCCCGCAGGCGTCTGCGCTCGATGCCATTGCCGTCAGGCATGCAAACAACTCAAACGAGAACCGCAGCCCTGAGCAGTCTTCGCCGTCACTCCTACCGATGTATGCGTTCAAGACTGATAGCGTGCTTCAACTGGCCCCGGCTGCACGTAAGTTTAATTTTAGTCAGATTAACACCATCTCATCATCATCATCATCATCATCATCATCATCATCTATGCATCTCGAGTACTGGGTTTTGCCATTCAACTCAGTGGCAATTCACTGGTCATTATCGGGTCAATTAACATCACATACGGGTAAACGTTTCCAATTGTCAAAAGAGACTTTTGTCAGTGCTTAAAGGGTTATTTCTGATCCTAGCCAAACCTTGACTCTTTAGCTAGGAGGACATTACTCACCCGTTCTTATGATCCGTATCTAGATCTCACAATCTCAGATAGGCAGCGAAATTGTCCTGTTTTTCGTTCATCCTTTTGTCGTCAAAATATGCATGTTTTAATGGGGTCGCGCTTAGATGACTTGAACTTTTTTACATTGCCGTTTATCAGCCCCCCCCCCTAAGACACGTTAAAAAGCCTCTTTGCTGTTTCATGCAGACTAGTCCGCAATGAGATCAGATAATGTCATTAAACAGTAGAAGAACTGAATGGAGGCGAAAGTCCGAGTTTCAGCGTGTATGTGTGAGTGAATAAGAAGGCTTCTCGAGCACTGAGACAGTATGTTTATACTTCTGAAGGAACATAAGGGTTTGTGGAAAACACCCGAATCAGATGTCCGCGGCCTAATGACGGTAATGTGATTGGTTGGATTGGGAAGTTCCCATGCCAAGCAGGTTCAATCACGCGATTTCGTAGCCTCAAGGCGTAAACCCCCTGAGCAGGTCTAAAAAGTGGTATTTGCGTCAGAGACAAAAATACTGGACAAAAACCCAAATAAATGCAAACTGGTCGCGCTTTACATTGCTAGACCATCCTTCTGCCCTTTACTTATGGCCTTTCTTCCTCCTCTAGATGTGCCGTCATGGCTCGGCTGGCCTGTTGTCCTTACAATCAGAAGCGATTTCCCCCATCAGCTGGTCGTTGGATATAACAGCGGTACGTGCGAGTACCTGACATTCTCCTCCCAAGTTCTATCCCAACGTGATTTGATTAAGTGCTTTCCCCAGCGGAAATTATGGAACATGACCTCTCGTACTGAACGCGGTTTCGAACTCCTAGTCCTCCCGGCCGGGAGGGTACTCCTGGACATATAAACTCGACCAGTTGGTCTTCAGCCATTGGGATCTTTCTCGCAGACCGTCGACCTCATCTGTCAGCCTACATTGCGAATCTACCGAAAGCCCAGTCGTTATCAGTCATTTTCTCATTCCTCCTGCAAGCTGCTGTCCGTTATTTAAGGATGCAGTGCGGCATTAGAAATCCAGGGGGATTAAGTCGTCAGGCTGCGAAGATTGACAACTTCACGGGTGGTCTGCTCACTAAGACATGCTAAAGGTCTCGTCCCCTAGACCGCATAATGGGCCTTTTCCTAGTTCCCTGCGTCTTCAGACCCATGGCATGTACGAGATAAATGTTCAGGAGGTGGCTGTGTTGTTTTATTTGTCGCCCCTGACTGCCGTGGTATCTGTTCAGTCCCTGTACATCAGTCCTGTGGATTGAATCTCAATTGAACTTCAAGTAGGGCACCTTCAAATAGAGCCATAGGCCTTTGCTCGTCGTTAGTGAATTTTGCCCTTCTGGCTTGCCTGCTGACCGCCTTTGTCCCAACTCCTCTTCCTCTCTTGTAAAAATGTGGCCATCTGTGATGCTGGGTTCGAGTGAAAATTCGAAACGTCAGACCAATGAAATTCTTGTTCCAGTGATCTCATCTCCTCAACTCTTTCAGTGTCGCATAAATTGGCGACTTGGGTCACATTGCCCCTCTCCCTACTCTCGGCTGGGCTAAGGATAAGTACTAGATTATACGAACGTAGGCGAGGAAGTTTTTTGCTGTGGGCGTTTCCGACTTGTTCGCCATCATCAGTCAGCCACACTGCGACGCCAGGCAGGGAGTTCCGGAGCTCGAACCTGGGTCCTTTGACCACGGAACACCATCCAGACGTTCTATCAGCAAGCCACCGGCTCGCGCCGTCTCTCGAGATCGGGGTTATATCGCACGGAAGTGGCGCTCACTGATCTTACCTGTTTGGGGAGGGGTAGACCGGTGAGCACCACACCAGCGTGGACACAACCAATGAGTCGACTGTCCACACTCTTCCTAACTCTGACCGTCCACTACCCTTGTGTGTTGATTTGTACATTGTTAATCTGTATCTGTTCGTTGCGTTCTCGGCTGTCTTGATCTTCATAGCTTCTCCCCCCCCCTTCCCAGGTCATCTGGCTGTCTTCAACCTCGCTAGCCTTCATCCATTTTATGCCAAATACAGCGAGCGGCTTCTGCGTCCTGTCTTTTTGGCACAACTTCTCCCAGGACCCATCGTCTCCCTGGCTCTGCATCCGCTCCAAAATAATATTGTTATTGGTCTTGGTGAGTATATAAGCTGTCGGTGCTTAAAGTACAGGTGCTGCTCTTTCGGGTTGCGGCCTGAGATCGATTTGGCACTTTTTCATTAGCTTTTGATCGTGTTGAACGCATTTTAGTCGAAAGCTTGTCTTACCTCGCCTGGTAAGTCGTACCACTGAGTCGCCTTCCCGCATTACGTAGTTGGCCCCTCGTAAACGATAATGACCACCACTTCACCAATAGAAGCAGTATTAACTTTCGTATGACTTCTTTTATAGTGAAGGAGGCTCACGCATCATTCATTTTACTCCGTCCCCTACCAGGTTTATCGCAAGTAGCCCCAGCGGTTGGTCATGGCCAGCATAGATGAGTTTTAACTCAGCGGCTAGCCAGACCTTTATAATCGTCTGCGCTGGTCATACGTACGATTCCTTGACCCAGACGAATCAAGCTTCATTAACTAAAATCTGACACGTCATCCCTTATGACTAAGGCTACTCGTTGCTCTGCCTTTGGGCGTTTGCTCTGGAAGAAGGTGTATGTGATCCCCACCTCCATTTGTTGCTGTTCGACGAATCAGATTTCATTGAGTGCCCCCATGCCAGTTCACGGACGACCAGAGCTGCCCATCTTAATGTTCCAAAAGGAAACATTCTTAACTCTCAGAGTAGGCAATACCGACTCTGGCAACGGGGGAACGGAGTGGTTGTTGTTTCTTGTAGTTCTTGGACTACATATTTTGGTCTACAAGCCCCGTGCCAAGAGCGTGTTTTAGCAGCACTTTCTTAAGTGTACACTTTCTAGCCCTCTCCTCCGCGAAGGGGTACGCAGTGCTACCACCAAATAGGGTTGCTTAGGTATTCCAGGCGGCCGGCGAATTCCACTATGGATAACTGCTCCTGTTTAGTGGGATGGTGACTCGAACTAGCCAGGGCTGCTGACAGACTTGCATGTTGCAGTCTCCGCAGGACTTTTGTTTGGGTGAAGGGGGAGGATGGAGGTAAGTGCAGAAAGAACCGGGCTTGAAGACACAAACGCCAGAAACGTTTATCCGGTTTGGCTTGGGATGTGGATGCTGTGCTAAGCACAGTTTCGTGCAGCCACGGGTGAGTATAAGTATCCTGCAAGTTTACCTATTTGCTCGGTGGAGACCATCGGTGCATTGTTTACAAGTACTGTTTACGACCATGATCATGTCAGAACCTTCCCAGCTGATATCGGTTGTTTTGCGTCATCATGCGCGACTGTCGCTACCCTTTTTTGTGACAGGGTACCTTCGTTAGTGTATTGTCTTGCGACGGCCATTCAGTCTCATCGACACATCAGCCATGCCCATACAGCCCTAATGTGAGACCCCGCCCACAACACCCCCATACACCCCTCCTCCACAAACTACCTTTAAACGTGCCACGTAGCCCGTAACTTGACTAACAGACAGGCCCCGTCTTCCCAGGGATCTTTTTCTTCGTTGAGTAAGGCAGAAGACCACGGCTCACTAAACGATTGTTTTTGCCTAGAGGCCTACTAGTCATTGCATGTCCCCATTTCCCCTTATCCTCCTTATCCTCACTTTGCATAAACTCTCTTCTGTATCTGCCCCGCCTATGCGTTGCCGTGCCGACAGGGCTAGATCGCGACGTGCATGTCTGGGATCTGCACGATCCTGCGTGTGTCCAATTGTCTGTGCCTGAGATTATTTGGACCACCGTGCGCTCCGGCATCGGCGGTTCTGTGTTATGGCCGCGGTCGGCGACCATTATCTGGGTTGGTCGACAGGAGTACATTATGCCCTTCCAGATGCGACGGAACGCCGCCGAACTGGGCAGTCTGAAGGAACCTACGGACCTTCCCACGAATTTGCGCAGTTATACTGCCGCATACCCTGTCTGTTCGCCCGTCGAGCTCTCCTTTTGGGGACTAGAAATGGGCTTTCAACCGACCTCGGTAAGACTTGTTAGTTGTGAATGATGTGCCACTTCAGTTAACTGTTCCGCATCACTGTATATATGCATATATATAAGGCACAACGGAACGAGTGAGTTCCGTAAGAACGATCGGTGAGCGCTTCTCTAACATAATACACATGCATAAATATATATGTGCTGGAAGATGGGCATCCCAAGAAACATAATTCGAAAAATGGGTCCTTTGGGAAATTGAACAAACTTTATTTCGCGAATCTTCGACGCTGGTTTCCCAGATCGTCGTTAGACGTGTAGCAAGTGCGAAAAAAATACAGTTAAAATTTAAACATGTCCAAAAAATCGATTTGTGTTGTCGGTGCTGAGGGTGAGTCGATGCTGCGTTCCAACTTCACGTTTTGATTGGCTATCACCTTTTCCATCTTTCTTCGAGATTTTTTTACATGGCGTCCAGATCAATACGCCGATTGATGCATGAATTATCAGAGTGAATGGCCTCGAGGAATTCTCGGCCTTCCTTATATGGGAAGGAGCCGACAATGATGGACCAATAAAAATCCCTTATCTCACCGAGGTCAGCATACCCCTGGATTTCCTCGTGTTTGCGGGTCAGCCAATCGTTCTACATCTCCCCCAGCCCTCGCTGTACCATGCTTCGACATCGGAAGTTTGCGGCCTTGTTGACAAGGGAGACCGGAACGGCCATTTCTGGCTTATTAGACGTCATCAGCCATTCATATCCAACCCTAAGTGTGGGTCACTTGAGATTCCGACACGGGATCTTCGGTCACGGAGTTTGATACTCTGCCATTGAGCCACGAACCTATCGTCCTGTCGGTTGTGGTCGGGAATATCAATCATGACAGGCGGGCGCTCACCTATCAGGTTACGGAAGGTATGGCGATCACAAGAAGCATGGTTTTATTGGCCTGGCGTTTCGAAAACAAACAAGCCTCTGTTTCGGAGGTGGGTTGCATACGGCATGTCACAGTATTTAAGGATTCTTCTTCGTGCTGGCGCGTCATTGACTTGCGGCGCAGCGCATGGTGGCATCAGTTCCTCCTCATCCTCTGTCAGGTGTGGGAAGGGGGTGGCGTCGAGGTGACCACGATCATTGCCCCTGTTTGCATTGCCCGTGTTCGTTGTCCGCCTTCCACGTATTTCGCCTTCCTACCGCGTTCACATCTGCCCGTGACCGTGCGAACGGTGGTTGTCACGCCAGTGTTGACGTTGGGCTGGGGGCCCCTGCCACTGTCATTCGTTCTCTCCGATTGCTCGCGTCTGCTTACGTTCAGACCCAGTAGGCGGTCTCCTGGGTTTGCCTTCGCCGCCGGTTGTCCGTTGTTTTCGTCCGTTTCCGATGCCCGTCCACATGTCCGTGTTCTCCTGTGGTCTGGGTTTGACTACCGTCGTCTCTGACCTTACGTCTCGCCGGTAGTCCTGCTTATTGAACCGCACTCGTAGGGCCTGGTAGGCTGCCGGCAGCGTTACACAGCGGTTAATCGAGATAGTTATGGTGTGCCAGGCTTCGAGCCTCTCCCTTGACCCAAGACTTCGGCACCTTGAAAAGCGAAGGCATGCACAGAAGCTGCGCAATGTTCTGACACCAGCGAGACCCGATCCACTCTTCGTACCGCTCTTGCGTGCTCGCGCATGTGTGTCCTCAATCTCTTCCCGGTCTCCAACGTAGTTCGCTTCACAGGAACTGCATTGCATCTGGTAGACGACGTTGGCTGTTTCGCCTCGAGCCAGAGGCGTTTTTAGTCTCATAACCAGACGTCTAATTGCCACTTCGGGCTTGTGGACGATGCCGATACCCAGTAGTTGCAAGATACGAGCAACTGCCTCAGGAATGTTCGCAATATATGGCAGCGCTCGCCAGACTTTCGTTGGATTCGTCGTTAGCTTTGAGGTTCGTCTGGACAGTCTGCTGCGTTTTATAAAACTGTGAACATCCGCCGCAGATATTGGAGTTCTGCTACTTTTTCGGCCGTTTCGCTGCAGTGTGTCAACTCTCTTGTGAAAAGATCGCACGCAGCTTCGTTTATGACAGAACGGGTGATTACTGTGGTAGGATAGGATTTGCCGAGTGTTGGTGGCCTTCCGGTAGACCGTCGTTTTCAGGCTCCTGTTGACCTTGCGATGAAACAGAACGTCTGGGAACGCGATCTGATTGTTGTTCTCCGTCGCCATGGTGAATTGAATATCGGAAAATACAGAGTTCAGAAGCACGTGGAATTTTGAGACTATATTCTGTTTGAGAACGACAAAAGTATCGTCCTCATACCGCGCTTATAATTTTGGCCTGTATATTGCAAACACAAACACCTTTAACCTTTGAAGAAAAGTTTCAACGATGAAACCGGATAACGATGAGCCCATTGGACTATCTTTGATTTACTCGTATACCAGTCCCTTCAAAGGTGAGGAACTTTTGGAAGCAGTATTTGGGCAGTCGCACTAGGTGTCCCCGCTTAGGAGTATTGTTTACCTCCGTATATTGCCTGTCGAGAAGGTTGCTGACAGATTCAACCGCTAAACTCCTTGGATCGAGGTAAAATGTGAGGTTACCTCGAACGATACCATGACCTCGTCTGTGTTAATTTGTAGTCCTTTGAGTCTCTCCAGGAAATGGACGGAGGAGCGGACTGTCGTATCGGAACCCGAAGTGAGGCAGTCCAGGAGTCGGAACATCCATTTGGCCAAGTTAAATGTGGGTATCCTGCGCAATGACACAATGGGAAGGAGAGGGGCACCATCTTTGTATGCTTGGAGTAGCCCGTAGAACTTTGCCATAGAAGCATCGGTCGGGTTGCCGGCCATTCGTTCTGCCCTAACCATCGCACCATTGTTTTGTCGCACGGCGAGCGTTGTGTTCTTTTGCGTCACCAGCTTCTTCATCGGCTCCCCATCACACTTGACGTACGCTCGCCTGTCCTCAAGCAAGGCATTGGCTTTTCGGAGGTATTCGGTCTTGTCAAGTATAACTGTGGATCGCCCTTTGTCTGCAGGTAGGATGACGATACTCGTGTCCGCCTTCAGCGCCCTGAGGACACCCTACTGCACTCTCGGAATGACAAAACGCGGTTTGCGCGTCATAACCAGGAAGGTGACTTGTTGCCGAATGAGGTGGTGTGTCTCCGCTGGCTCCTGGGAGTGTTTTAGAACCGACTCGATCGGGGCCACAAGGTTCACCGGGTCGGCGTCCGAGTATCGTGACCCTACCTTCAGACAAAGGACGACCCACAGTTATATTCGACAAGGTCGAATACCTCCTGAAAGCCAATGCCCTATTTGAGGGCAGTCACGTGTGATGTAGACCCCATGAAGAAGCTGGTGACACATATAAACTCAACGCTCACCATGCTACAGGACAGGCAGACCATTGGCGTGTGAGGAGGCGGTTGTCGCGAATTCATGGTAGGTTTCTGAGGGGGGAAGGGAGGGGAGAGGAGGCGGTCCAACTGATCCCCCATCCGCCCTCTCCCTTTGGCACAGGGTGCAGTAGCTGTTCCGCCTCCTCTCCCCCCCTCATTCAGAAACCTGCCATGACTTCGTGACCACCCCCCTCACACGCCAGTATTCTGTCTGTCCTGCCGCGCCAACTGGTCTAGTGTGACAATCTACATTTCCCTCACGTTTTCGTTTGACGACGAGTTGGTATCACTAGCTTGAGAATTCTCGAGTACAACCCGATTTTTCCAAAGAACCTCCTGTGTAAACAGGTAGGGGGATGGTCATCGATCAGGTTACGGTACGTGCTCGTCCTATTGTGCCTTAGGGATCAATTTAGAGGCCTTGCAGGCAGCCGCATGGCGATTAGTAATATATGCAGATAGCCTTTGTTGGTAAATTCAGATCACATGACTCCTGTTACTATCCGGTGTCAGTACTCTTTGTAAACCTGGACTCAAGCGCGGTATTGTCCCCATAGAATTTGAGGATCCCTGATGACAGTGACTAGTATTAACTCTGAACACTCCACCTTCTCATGTTGCCAGAGTATGGATTTCTCTGACTCCCTCGCCTACATGGTCCTGGGTGACGGCGGTGGACGAATTCAATTCTTCTCTCACCCCCTCAGCTCCTACAGGCTGGGCTATATCAAGCGTCGGCTTTACCTCCAGGTATGATGTCTCCCTTTCGATTATGTCTCCCTCTTCAACACACTTCTCGCCTCCCTTCGCGGTAGTTTTCTAGCGAACTCCTCATATAACACTGCCCCGTATGCATAGTTTGTCCAGCAATCTACGGCATCTGGCCTATCTCATGAAATGTGCTTCCGATTGACGAGAATTAATTGCGTGTGTTTGTAGTGTTCCTTATCGTGCAACATAATCCCAATCTACTTTGGTCACGCCAGGATGCCAGCTTTTGGATGAGCTGCGTTCCGGCCATCTGCAAAAACCCCACCTCAAAAGGACTACCTGAGTAGTATGCGTTTTTCCAATTGATTTTCGACACCATTATAAATTCAAACACGTTGAAAACGGGCATAAAAATACTCTCCTGCGTACTTATTTGGTGGAAAATCGTGTCATCCTCAAATTTTGCACTCGAAGAATGGGTATCTTTCGGTTTTTAAAAAACGTCCTCAATTCCCGAATAGTTTTGAAATCAACCTGCAGTTACACTTGTACCCAGGGTTTCCAAACTACAAGCTCTGTACGTTCCGTATAAAGGAAGTTACACATTTCTCTGTCCATTAAGACGTCATATAGGACCAAAAAATAGCACTGAATGTAGGCCTTGCTGCATGCTTCATAAGCAGTATTAATAAACGGAGAGATATGATGCCGTAAGATCTGACATTTCATGCTCTTAAAAATATCATAATTATATATTTTTAAGCCGCAAGATATCTTCCCTTCATGTATAAAACTTAGATAAGACTTATACCACATTAGTAGCCACTTTTTACCGTGCGGTTTTAGCAGGCGGCCGCAGACGCGAACGTATATTTAGGATTTTGACTTAGAACTAAGAATGCTTTTAAAAAATCAGGAACTGTGAAGTTTTTAGGGGCCAAACTCTACATAGTTTGTTTTTAAGAAGTCTTGCTGTCTCACTGAAGACAAATTATTATTCAGTGCCCTCCGGAGGTGATTTAAATGTTTATGTATTCAGAAGACCGGTAGGCGAACATACGTGTTCTTTTGGTAAATTCTCATTGGGCCAGTACTTTTATATGGGAACGGGTACACGTAAAACGTGAGCGATATGAGAAATCGCTTACTGTTCGCACTTTTATACAAGTGGGATGTTTGGACAGGGTAGAAGTAATAAGTAGGTGAGGATTGGGGGAAGAGGAGGAGGGCGCGAAGGCGTGCTAACAGTTAACCGACCTTTGTCCACGGTAGGCGTGGAGCCTGTACCAGGTTCTTCTGTACGCGCAAGACCTGATGGTAGTCTCCTCTGCTGTTGCTAACAGATGCTGGCGCAGTGGCGTAGTGTAGTTCGTCGGGAACTTGTAAATCACCCAGAAAGCATCGTTAGGGTCTACATGATGCCCATAATTGACAATGTGCGCAAGAATGACACTATTTATGGATTCAGTTCGGTCCTGCCGCATATTCTAGGACGTTCTTCAAGAATAGAATCAAGCCAAGTTTTGTCGAAAGCATATCCAGCCGAAAACGATCATGGTGCGTCTGTCTGCAGTCCTGTCGTCTAGGGACCGATCCTGCCCCGTGCCCACGTTCCATTGTTCATCTACCTAGCAGATGGAATCTGTAAGCAGATTTCGCAGGCTTTTCCGACACAAAACTAAAGCTTTCCAGACCTTGGCTCTTTTAGATTTGAAAGCCGTCGTTTTGTGTCGCAGTAGAAACGGTAAATAAAGGCCGAGGCGTATCGCGCATGGAGAACGGATAACGAAACCCAGAACTTTTCATCGAATTGAAACTCTCCCTTTCTTAATTTCTGTATAGGAAAAGAATCATTCAGGCAATAGGCACGACAATGAACCCTTCCTTAGACGAAAGACTCCTTATGTCGGAATTGGCTGTTAGAAATTCAGGTTTGAGGGGTTCCCATACAACTGGCTTTCCAACCTTCATTTTTTTGTCGCTCCAGGGTCATCTATCTTGGATCTATCAGTGGTCATTACGGAAACTGCCTCCTGAGCGACCGCCCTCTAAGGCCCTGAAGGAGACTGACGCCGCTGTTGACACCGATATTGACTTGACATCCTCGTTGGGGATAGCTTCCACTGTCGAGGCTGGAGACGACCTCAAAGCCTCGCTGGTTGCTGTTCTGAAACTGGAACAAGAGCTGGACTTCCTGAATCTCAACAGTCTAGTCGGCGATGACTGTACGAATGAAGTCGATGACTGTGCCGAAGATGCTGAGCAGGAAATTTTCGAAGACAATGACTTCTATAATGAGACTTTGCAGGAAAGCCCTGAACGACCCTTCGAGGCTGAAATCTTGGCACCCTGTAAAGTTTGCAACGCGACTGGCCAGGCGCTCTGTTGGCACAAAGTCGATGAGCGGTTCCATTTCTTCTTTCAGGTTAGCTTCCCCTTTACCCTTTCCACCTCACTTTTCCTCCCTCCCCCAACAATTGACAATTACTGTTATTGTCGTCGCCCTGTATATATTGCACTTGCTTAAGACTAGGATCTCGAGCAGGCCCATTATTATGTTAGTAGGCATGCCGCTGAGTTTGCGATCTCCTCCAGTTGTCAGTCGGAAGCATCTTACAGGTTAGCATTTTTTGCCTTTTCACCCTGTGGATAATGAGATATCGGGATTGCACTTGAAATGCTTATTTTTCATAAAATGTATGTTTGAAAAAGAAATAAGTACGGTTGGATAGGGAACTGCTTATTTAGGGGAGGGGGGCTTTCGCATCTCGGCAATCTTCCTGATTCTCACTGAATTGTCTTGATATATTCTCCAAGTTCAGCCATGTTATATGTTATCCAGAACGAGCGACAGAATTGCTATGCCCGGTTAAGTCGGACTCGTTCTAAGAGTTTGCCTGCAGTGTTGAGAAATGAGATACCTCTGGACACTTGTCTTGTTCGTCAATTGGAAGAAGATTGCTGTCAAAGACAAGAGAGACTTGGATGGCCACTTCTGTCTTATTGGTCGTCTTCAGCCGGCCTTGCCCAAACCCAGGTTTGCAGCTCCAAAGAACAACGGGACGAGTATGTCCCGTAATGCAATCGGTGAACGCTCTTCCAATTTGGGTATATTCCCGATCGTAACCGACAGGACAACGGGCCCCTGACTCAATTGGTGCAGCGTTGGATTTACTAGTGCTCAATGAGCAAAGAACGCGGGTTCGAGGCTGGGTTCGGTTAAAACTGACCGACGACGGCTAATGAGCCAGAAATGGCCATCCTGGTCTCCCTGGACTTTCTTTCTCGTTCCTCTTTCTGCCTATACGACTAGTCGCTTTGCGACTGCCTTTTGAGCTCTATATCGAACCTCAAAAAACACTGGAACAAGCATGTCCCATGATACGATCGGCGAACGCACTCCCGACCCTAGTAGGACTCGCTCAAGCAGTTTGCCTGCGGTGTTGTGAAATGAAATGCCTCTGCACACTTGTGCTTTCATTTTCGTCAGTTATCAATGTCACTCTCTGGGGAGGCACGAGGGTTGTTATTGTAGTTTTTCTTCTTTTGCGTCCGAGAGCAACTGTCAGTTGCTTTTCCGGTATTTTAGGGCACATTGTAAAGCCCTCTCCCCCCGCAAAAGGATAAGCGATGCTCTCCTAAAGAGGACTGTTGAGTCACTGCGGGTCGCGACCTTGTTGCAGTCAGAATACGACCCGACTAGCGAGGTCCGCATACAAGATTGAATGTCGCCCGCTGCGTGGGACTTTGTGTGGGACGTGGAGGACGGATGGCGATAAGTGCATGGGCTGCCTGCTGTAAAGAGACACAGGTCGGACACCCTCCTCCCGGTTTAACCTGCCAGCCGAGGACGGTTAGCGGGGTGTGGTCGCCGTGCTGGGTCGAGCCTCATAGAGCTGCCGATGAGAGCTGGATACCAGAGCGGGATAGAATTCGGATATCCACTAGGTCTACCATTGTGTTTGGTCGTGACCGTCATTGTACCGCAGGTATTTCCTACGACTTTGATCGTGACTGATCAAACCGCCCTAGATGTTGTCCGTAACAGAAGACGAAGATGCGACCACCGGAACAAGAAATTTATTGGCCTGACGTCTCGGATTCTCACTCGAACACATCATCAGAGGCAGTCGCAGATAGTAGTAATAGTCTGTGGCAGGGGGTAACCTCTACAGAGCATTGCAGTGTGACGGCCATCCAAGTGCATTGGCCAACTGGGAGGGACCGTATAGCTTCCGATTTAAACCCTGCAAGCTGTTGGATGAACACGTATGTGCGGTACGTTCATTGGAATCACCCAATGGATATGCAGTTTTCGTTAGGCTTGACATGTGGTCTTAACTCATTGACACCTTGAGATCTCCTGTTTAAATGCTGACAATGGGGAACTATGTCAGATTGCTGTTGCCTGTATCACAGCACGTCGCTCCAAATCACTGAAGCTGAAGTCCGAAAGCTATACCTATGTATCATAGTTAGCGAAAGACCGGTTCCGTTAACATCTGAACCGTCGATGACTTCTTAAATTTGCTTTCTATCGTTCATTTCGTAATGCGGTTGATACGCTGACTGCCTGAACCCTATGATTTGGCATTTCTAAAGGTCTGTAGGATTGCCATTCAAGCAATAGCAACCATTTCGTGCGACTGCAATTAAAATGTTGTAAAACACGCGAATAAGCGGA
This sequence comes from Spirometra erinaceieuropaei, assembly GCA_902702965.1. Classification (NCBI taxonomy): domain Eukaryota; kingdom Metazoa; phylum Platyhelminthes; class Cestoda; order Diphyllobothriidea; family Diphyllobothriidae; genus Spirometra; species Spirometra erinaceieuropaei. Next base: position 694,236 of record CACRXP010000181.1, on the reverse strand, counting down.
TGTTGGGGACTGGGTGGCAAAATAACCGAAGTTCGTGTTTTCAGTATCTCTCTCCCACCCATGCTTTCGCAAAAATGGGTGCTTCGTTAGTTTGCTTAGACTTTTTTGAAGTGGCATTTCGGTGACTTTTTCCCTACAGCCAGTCTAATCTGCAACTAACAGGCACCGGTTTTCTACCCCAACTTCCAACAGCTCGTGACTCAACTGGAAACATTTCAACTCTGATACAGACGTCACCTTTATACGCAGAGCCTTATTTGCTGTAACGATGTCCTTGTGTCTGTGAAATAGTCGCCCTAGAAGCTTTGGCATAGAGTGCAAACGAAATTCACAGAATTTGTCTGGATGGACCGTATCTTTAGGCTTCTAAGCCGAACTGCTACCAAACAATGCACCACTTTATCCTCCAAGTGTTTCTTCCGACTAATTTCTGCACACGTTTGCCTTCCTACCGGCCAAACTATTCTCAACCTGTCCCCTGCACGGATTATCTGCCACATCAGACTGATACAGTGATCCCCCTCCCCTTGCTTCCAGCAGTTGTGGTTTTCGATTCTGCAGTGTGGTAGCCGAGCTATTTATAAAAAAGCCGTATTCTCAGGTTCCCTTCCATCCCGCTAAGATCTGATTTCAAGGTCCCCACGTACAATTTCTCACTTAATAAATGGAATCTCTCTTTCATATGCAGGAGGGTAAAGCCTTGCCAAGAACGAAATACGACTTCCTCAATTCTCAGTTCTGCAGCATCTCAAAGGTAAGTTAATTCTTGTACTTTTGTAGAACCTTAGTCTGTTTTGTTACTTCTTCATGACTGAAATTTACCGAACACCTGATTCGTCGGTTGCTTGCATCGGCAGGGTTTTTTTAGTTTGCGTCGTTCCCGTACCCGTACGAGCATAAAAGTTGCGTGTATTTTGTGACACCTAAACAAC